>JANIIA010000192.1:40014108-40029413 GCA_027478495.1 Erythroxylum alaternifolium
ACAGTAGCCAATTAACCTGAAATCTTTACCTTTCTCATACATTAAGCAAAGATCAGTAGAACCTGATAGATATCTCATAATTCTTTTAACAGCAATATAATGAGATTCTCTAGGGTCTGCTTGAAATCTAGCACACAAACAAACACTAAACAAAATATCAGGTCTGCTTGCTGTAAGGTAAAGCAAGAACCAATAATTCCTCTAAAAAGGGTTTGATCAACCTTCTTACTTACTTCATCCTTAGATAAAGGGTTTGAAGGATGCATAGGAGTTGACGTTGGTTTTACTTTATCCATACCTTATTTGACCAACATTTCTTTAATATACTTCTGTTGATGAATAAAAATCTTTTCTTCTGTTTGCATAACTTGTTAACTAAGAAAGAATTTTAATTCACCCATTATGCTCATTTCAAACTCACCTTTCATCTGTTTTTCAAAATTGGAACAAAGCTTCTTAGTCGTTGCACTAAAAATATGTCATCAACATATATCTGTACTATAATGAAATCATTCTCAATGCATTTTCTAAACAAGGTCTTATCTATATTTTCTCTACTAAAATCGTTTTTTATCAAAAAGGAACTTAGACGATCATACCAAGCTCGAAGAGCTTGTTTCTAGCCATATAAAGCTTTGTGAAGTCTATAGACATAGTCTGGTTTCCTAGGGTCTTCGAAACCAGGAGGTTGATTTACATAAACCTCTTCATCTATAAAACCATTCAAAAAGACACTTTTCACGTCCATTTGAAACAACTTTATATCATAACAGACAGCATATGCAAGCAAAATCCTAATAGCTTCTAACCTAGCTGCAGGAGCATAAGTTTCATTATAGTCTATTCCTTCTTTCTGATTATAGCCTTGAGCTACTAATCTAGCTTTGTTACGACTCACTCTACCTGACTCGTCTAGTTTATTCTTAAAAACCCATCTGGTTCCTATGATAGACTTTTTAGACGGTCTGGGAACTAAAGACCAAATGTTACACCTAGTAAATTGATTCAGTTCTTCTTGCATGGCTAAAATCCAAGTTTCATCCTGAAGAGCTTCCTTAATTTTCTTAGGCTCTATTTTAGAAATAAAAGCTACATTTGCTTCTCTTCTGAATTTAGACCTAGTTCTCACTCTATCTGAAATTTCTCCTATAATCAAATCTTCTGGGAGAGAAGATTTATATCTCCAGTCCCTTTTCAAACTAAAACTTCCAGGAACGTCTTCTACTTTCTTTAAAGGAACATCTGATGGTGACACACCTTCATTATCAACTAAGGGTACTGTTAGGGTTCATTATCAGTATCATTTCTTCTATCTGGTTGAGAACCATCATCAAACTTGACATGAATAGATTCTTCAACAGATTTAGAAGCAAGATTATAAAGCCTATATGCTTTAGAAGATAATGAATATCCTAAAAAAAATTCCTGAATATACCTTAGAGTCAAATTTATCCAAGATTTCTTTTGTATTCAATATAGTACACTTATAACCAAATGGATGAAAGTAAGATATATTTGGCTTCCTTCCATTCCATAACTCATATGGAGTTTTATTTAACAATGGTCAAAAGTATTCTATTTTGAATATAATAAGCTGTATTTACAGCTTCTGCCCAGAAATACTTAGGAAGATTCATTTCACATAGCATGGTTCTTGTCATTTCCTGAATCGTCCTGTTCTTTCTTTCTACAACTCCATTTTGTTGTAGGGTTCTAAGATCAGAGAAATTATGGAAAATTCCATTCTCCTCACAGAATATTCTGAATTTTTCATTTTTGAATTCTCCACCATGATCACTTCTAATTCCAGCAATAAAAATTCCTTTTTCATTTTGTAACTTTTTGGAAAGAACTTTAAAACATCTAAAAGCTTCGTCCTTATTTCACAAAAATAATATCCAACAAAATCTAGTGAAGTAATCAACAATTACGAGACCATACTTCTTTCCACCAAGACTTATTATCCTAGTTGGACCAAATAAATCTATATGTAACAACTCTAGAGGTCTACATGAAGTTACAATATTTTTAAAAGAAAAAGATGTTTTAACTTGTTTTCCTTTATGACAACTCTTATAAAAGAAATCCTTGTTAAAACTTATTTTTGGTAAACCTCTTACCAAATCATGTTTAACCAACTTGGAAATATGTTTAAAACTAACATAACCTAGCTTTTTATGCCAGATCAGTTTTTCTTCATCTGTTGATATAAAACAAGAAATATTTTCAATTTGCAAATCTTTTAAATTGATCTTATAAAGATTGTTTCGTCTTTTGGAAGAAAAGAATATGAAAATGTCCTTGTTTTTGACTACACAAGAATTTTGATTAAAGGATAGTTCAAAACCAGAATTACATAATTGATTGACACTAATCAAATTATGTTTTAAACCTTGAACTAGCAGAACATTATCAATACATGCAAATGAATCTTTACCGATTCCAACTATTTCGCCCTACTAGTTGTCTCCAAAAGTTATTGATCTTCCCTTCTTATCTTGAAGATCTAAGAACATAGATGTTCTTCCCGTCATATGTCACGAGCGTCTACTGTCCAAATACCATTGGTGCTGGCTACTTTTTTCAAGGAAGGAGATCTAAAGTAGATATTATATCCTTTTTAGGTACCCAGATTTTCTTGGGTCCTTTAGGTTTAGTCTTAGAAATATTCATAGAATAAAAAGAAGACTGATGAAATTTCTTTCTATAAGGAACAAACTTCTTTTTGTAATGACTATTGCTTTTTGTAAACCCTAGACCACTCTTGTCATTAGGGTGTTGACAATTTCTAAGCATGTCATTCATTTTATTCGTACTTTCAGTAAAGTTTGATAAATCTGCTGAAAGAGAATAATTTCCTCAGATCTATCAATAGAAGCTTTCTTCTTCATATCATCTACTTGTTTCTTAAGACAAACGTTTTCTTTTTCTAATACTTCCGTTTTCCTCAAGTTTTCAATAAACTTCCTTTTTAGGGATTTATACTACTTTAGTATAGCATGCGAATCTTCTAACAATTCTAAATATGCATCTTGAAGTTCATTAAAATTAGAAGTTACCTCCCCGTCACCTTCTTTTTTGGCTACTAAGCATATATTTGTTTGTTCTGATGCTTTTGAATCAGAATTAGATTCGAATGAATCCAAATCTTCCCAAGTTGCCATCATACTTTTTTTTTTACTTTATTCTTCTTCGATTCTCTTATAAGCAACGGACATTTAGACTTGTATTGTCCAGGTTTGTTACACTTGTAGCAAACGATAGAGGTCTTGTTGTTTTTGACTTCTTCTTTGCTATTTTTCTTGAAAGTAAAATTCTTATTTCCTTTCGCTTTCTTTTTCCAAATCCTTCTGATCTTACTTGAAATGAAAGATAATTCGTCATCATCTTCACTTGAATCTTGATCAGATTCACTGATATCATCATTCTTGACTTCTTTTATCTTTAGTGCTTTTGATGAAAAACTTCTATTTCTCTGAGTCTTGTGATTTTTCTGACCATCCTTTAATGCTATGGATCTGTCTCTTTTAGGTTTATCTTTTGCATCAAGCTCTAGTTCATGTATCTTCAAAGAACCAAGCAATTCATCTAGCTTTAGTTTACTCAAGTCCTTAGCTTCTTGTATTGCAGTAATTTTGGGCCTCCATCTTTTTGGCAGACTTCTGAGAATCTTCCTCACATGGTCTTGATTATCATAGATTCTCCTAAGAGCTTTAAGTACATTAACGATAGTTTGAAATCGTCTAAACATCTGATCAATAGACTCATCTTCTTTCATTTTAAACAGTTGATACTGATGTACAAGAATACTGATCTTGGACTCTTTCACCTAGTTTGTGCCTTCATGTGCGAAAGATAGTGTGTCCCACATCTCCTTTGTAGTTTCGCATCCATGAACTTTATCATACTCACTTCTACTTAAAGCACAACTCAAAAAGAACTTGGCCTTTGAATTTAGTTGAAATCTAGCTTTATGATCAGTTGACCATTTGTTACGAGGAATAATATTTCCTTCATCATTTACTGGTACGTACGGTCCATTCTCGATGATATCCCAAAGATCAATGTGTGTGGATTCTATGAAGAGTCGTATCTTGTCCTTCCAATAATGATAATCTTCACTATTAAACGCAGGAAGTCTTGTGACAGAGGCACCTTCAGCTATAATATCACAAACGTTATACAAAAATTGTTATGAGTTAAATTGCAAATAACTTCTATAAACTTGTTTAAGAACAAATAGAATAAGTTGAGAGATATAAGATAGACACTGCGATTTTATACTGGTTCACCCCAAACCGTGGGCTACATCCAGTCCTCAGAATTCGTCTGAGTATTTACTATACTTCAACAAATTTCAATTATTCTTTCTTTCTTCTCGAGCCTCTTCAGGTCTCTTACACCAAGTATTCTTTTAGCTATCTTAGCCTCTATAGGCTCTTAGCCTTTTCTTTCTCTCACTAGAAAGATATCATGAGCTATTGTTACAGTAAGTTTAGCTCTCCAGTATCACACTACAAAGTTTTTTCTTTTCTAAGTATACACTTGAACGCTCAAAAGTTGTAGGATTAAAGGTTTCTCAAAATGTTGTTTAATCTTCGACTACGACCAGTATTTACAGTCTAAGTCTCCAACTGCTTCTTGATTCTTGATAATTGCTTATTTGAATCTTGATAACCGCTATTTAGTTGAGTTCTGTAACCAACTCCAACTAACTAACTGCTCCACGTACTAGCGTATCTTCTGCATTGTATCGTCTGTGTTTTCTTCTGTATTTTGCTTCTTCTGTATCTTTACTTCTTCTGTGTTTCGCTTCTTCTGTGTATTATTTTGTCTGTATTTCGCGCTTCTTCTGTATCTTCTACCTCTTCTGTGTTTTTGCGCTTCTTCTGTATTTTGCTTCCTTCTGTGTTCTCTACTTCGTCTGTGTTTTGTTTCTTCTGTGTTTCTACTTCATCTGTGTTTTGGTTTCTTCTGTATCTCTACTTTGTCTATGTTTTGTTTCTTCTGTATCTCTAATTCGTCTGTGTTTTGTTTCTTCTGTGTCTCCACTTCGTCTGTCTTCTACTTCTTCTGTACTTTTACTTCTTCTATCTTCTACTTCTTTTGTTCTTCTACTTCTTCTGTCTTCTACTTCTTTTGTCTTCTATTTCTTCTACACACTTAACACACTCATCAAACTAGTTCATTTATTTCTAACATTATTATTATTTGATTGTCATCAAAATTAATTATCGTAAAGTCCTCCTGACTTAACACTTTGGTTAAAGAATTGATTTACAATTCCTCAGTCTTTAAATGCTCTAAACCTTAATGTCACCTTTTCATGTCAACTACTTTATGATCAAATATTTGACCTCAAAATGCTAAGGCCCTGTGATATTCAATATTTTTATTAAACAAAATAGCATCTTGATTATCACATTACAACTGAATGGGTCTAGCCACTGAATCAACCACAAACAACTCAGAAATCAAATTTCTGAGCTAAACCATCTATGATGTAGCCCTATAGCATGCACTCTACATGCATGATTGAGGAATCACTCATGTCTACTTGACACACTTCCACGACATTGTACCATCTGCAAACTTAAAAACTGTAACTTTAAGTGAACTTTCAATCATCCGACACATAGCTTAATTTGAATATGAATTCCCTACGAGATTTAGTCTGTTGACTTTTCTATATGTTAATATATAATCCTTGATTATCTTTAATGGTCTATTAACACTCGCTCGATTGCATTTCAATGGTTTACATCTGGGTTAACCAGATACTCACCAAATAGTTAAACAATAAATGCAATGTCTTGCCTAGTACATAGCCGAGCATACATCAGGCTATCAACTATACTAGAAAATGGAGCATTCCTCATAGCCTTTCTCTTTACTTTATTCTTTGGACACTATGCCAAAGATTAACTCTCACTATGAGAGATAGGTGTTACGATGGGTTTACAGTTAACCGTATTAAACTTTTATAACATATACTCAATGCCTGCACTCAGTGAGAAGTATAACGAATGTTAAGATCTGTCCCAGTGATTCTAAATACCTCGGACAAAAGATGTTATGCCATGGTTCTTTATGTCAAAGTTCTTGACCAAACGTTGCTTAACCTTATACAACATGGTCAAGTAATTTGATGTGAGCAATATATCATCCACATGCAGTAATAGGAATATAACTTTGCTCTCCCTGACCTCATAGTACAAGCATCTTTTTAACTTTATTTTCCATAAAGCTGAAAGAGGTAACAAACTCATCAACTGTAAGGTTTCACTTCAGGAGATTTGATGTAAATCATATATTGATCTGCATAATATGCAAACCATGTTAGTTCCATCTGGATCCTGAAATCCTTCAGATTGTACCATATAGACCTCTTCATAAAGGTCTTTATTTAGGAAAGCAGTTTTGATAACCATCTGATGTAACTCTATATCATCATGAGCTATAATTGCATTAATTACTCAAAATGTATCCTTCGAGGATACGAGAGAAAAAATAACATTAAAGTCATCATTTCTCCCTGAGTGAACCATCAGGCAACTAAGCGAGTCCATAAATTGTTAAACTTTATTCTGAAATCTTTCAGGTCTTAAACTTCATTCACAACTGACTAGTTTGGTTCTGCTACAAAATCAACTTACTCTCAGACCTTACTATGCTTCATGGCTTGCTTCTCATCAGTCATTGCAACCTACGACAATTCCGCATTGGGTTTAGAAACAACTTATGTAAAAGTAACTGGATTCGTAACATGTCTAATATCATAGTCCTAGTCACTTAATAGACTATGTAATCAGATAGGATAAAATGTCATCTCACTCTGGCAGATCTTCATAACTGTATTAGATCTTATACCTCTAGGAACCTCCGTGTGTATAGGTATGGGTTCCTTTTCCTATACAGGCATAGTACAAAGACCTAGATCTACCGGATCTAACTGTACGAGTGGAAGGTACATAACAACTGTATTATCCACCATATTATCATCCAAAGGATCAAAAGGCCCACCATCATCATAAACATTATATTCTAGAAACTTAGCTGTTTGTGATTCCACTATTCTGGTCTCTCCTTCTCTACAGTAAGATTTGTAGCCTTTAGAGTGGTCAGGATATCTCACTAAATAGCAATGAGCATAATGAGCATGTAAATTTTTTATGAGGATTATACCACCTCGGTAGGGCGGCCTCATACACAAATGTATGTAAGGCTGGGTTTTCACACTTCTAGATAATTAGGTAGATTAGTCATGTTCTATATTGACTTTTTCAAGTCCTTTTGTAACATCCCGTTTCCATGTAACGGGTTAAACCCTAAAAATAGGTACAAGTGAGGTCAATCAGTGAAAGTAGGAAAACACATCTCATGCTCATGCATTTGTGAACAGTGATATGTGCACATGAAAAATGTCTGTACATGCATTCATGACATTTTTCCCGGTATAAGTGTGAATAAGTGTGATTTTTGAAAAATAGGCTTTGTGAGTGATAATTTGAATTAGAGAGGATTATTAGGGTTTTTATATTTTTAGAGAATTATAGAAATTTTCTGGGAATTTTTTGGAGTCATTTTCGGACCCAGAAAATTGCCAAGTGATAGTTAGGGGTCATCCGGTAGTGAATTTTGTTGTCCAAATACATTGAAGTACTAGTTGAGTCTGAATACATTTATCAAAGTAACACTACAATAATATATTTAAGTACTAGATAAGTCTAAAGCTCTAAAAGTTCATTGACCTAATTACATAAACATCATGAATTCTATTAATTTTTTGTAGTGAATTTTTTATATGCAGTGAGTAAAGATAGAGCAGGAGTTAATAGATCAAAAGGCATTAATATGGAAAGTAAGAAAACTAACTATTTCCATCAAGTTAGCAAAGTTGTGAAACCAAAGATCTTTCTAAAAGTTTGATTGCTTTTCTTATAAGTGTTAAGTCAAGAGGACTTTACAATGATTAATTTTGATGACAATCAAATAATAATAATGTTAGAAACAAATGAAAGTTTTTGACAAGTGTGATGAGTGTGCAGACAAAGTACAAAACACAGACGCAGAAGGAAACACAGACGCAGAGTCGAAATACAGATGCAAACATAACACAGACGCAGACGCAGACGCAAAATCAAAACACAGATGCAGACGCAAAATCAAAACGCAGATGTAGACACAAAATCGAAACACAGACGCAGACGCAAAATCAAAACACAGACACAGACACAAAATCAAAATGCAGATGCAGACACAAAATCAAAACACAAATGCAGACGCAAAGTCAACATAGACGCAAAAGCAACACAGACGCAAAAAAGACATAGACGATACCATGAACATGCATTAGCATGTCAGCAAAGTTATTTAGTTAGAGTTAGTTATAGAACTCAACTAAATGACGGTTGTCAAGAATCCAGAAGCGGTTATTAAAGATCAAGAAGAAGTTAGAGACGAAGGTTATAAATACTAGTCGTAGTCGAGGATTTTACAATCTAAGAGAAAATTCTTACAAATCTTATGATTCAGAAAACAGTGATCTTTGAACGTTCAGTGCCAACTTAGAAAAGAGAAATTCTATAGTGTGATACAAAGAGAGTAACCCTACTGTAACAAAACCTCACAATATTTTTCTAGTGAGAGAAAGAAAAGGCTGATAGCCTGAAGAGGCTAAGATAGTTGAAAGAATACTTTGTAAGAGACCTGAAGAGGCTCTGGAAGGGAAGAAAGAATATTGGTAATCGTTTAGAGTATAATGAAACACTCAAACAAACTCTGAGGAGTGGACGAAGCCTACGGTTTGGGGTGAACCAATATAAAAATCGCAGCTTCTATTCTCTATCCTTTACTTCAGTTTATTTTGTTGTTAAACAATTATATATAAGTTATTTGCGATTTAACTACATAATAATTTTCTTATAAATTTTGTGATATATTTTTAACAAGAAAGAGAAGTTCTTAGCAAGATTTTATATTCACAAAAAGGATACACCATTCAACCCCCCTTTTTGTGTATCGATTTTCTTATACGTAAAGTCTATACTAACGTGTGATTTACTTCAAGCCCTAGGTTAAAGTCAGGGTTGAAATGGTCCACAAAATCTTGCAAAAATTAAGTTTTCCTGTCAGGGCCACGATTGTGACTGGTGACTTAACCTTTCTGTCACAATCATAGTCCAATATGCACGACCGTGGCCTAACCTAAAGCTCTCTGTCACGATCGTGGCTGGCGACTTAACCTTTCTATCATGATCGTGGCCCAATGTGCACGATCGTGGCCTGACTTACGCTCTCTGTCACGATCGTAGCCTGGCTGCTACTGGCTCTTCCTTCTCTGTCACGATCATAGCCTACTATGCATGATTGTGGCCTATGTCTTTAGGCCAAAACTCCTAGAATCTTCATCGTTCTTCCCCATTTACCCTGAAACACTAACAAACGCATCACGACACCTCAAAAATATAACATTTAAGTTCAAAAACTTAATCTAACCCTTAAAAACATTAAAACACACAAACTAACATAATTACACCCTAAATGAACACACACACCACCCAAATTCACATTAAATAAATAACAAATTCAACCCTAAAACACATGCAATTACACAACTATGAACTACTTAGATTGGACTCACCCATTTACTATCCAATATTAGATATATTATACCAACATCAAGAAACTTCAAGATCTTTGTCTTTACCATTTCCATCATCGGAGGATTCAATCTTCTTTGTGATTATCTTGTTGGTTTGGATCCTTCTTCCAAAAGAATTCGGTGCATACATGTCAAAGGGCTAATACCTTTAATGTTAGCTATAGTCCACCATACAGTTTTGATGCAGTCTTTAAGCACTCGAATGAGCTTTTCTTCTTGAAGCTTTATTAAGTTCCTTGCTATGATTATCAAAAGTGTTTCTCTTTCTCCCAAAAACACATATTTTAAGTGCTCTAGTAATTGTTTCATTTCAATTATAGGTGCCCGCATAATTAAAGGTAAAGATTTCATATTAGATATTGGTAGTTCAATATTTAGAAATACATACCTTTTTTGTATTGGATGTAGTGATTGCAATGCTAACGTAATTTTTTCCATTTCATCTATAATGAACAAGTTAGAATTTTGCAAAGTGTTTTCCTTTAAACTCATGCAAATAATGACTTCCAACTCATCTTTCCCATCCACAACAAAAAATTCTTGAGATAAATAGTCAATAACATCAATTGAAAAAACTAAATGAACATCACTAGGATACCTCATAGCTTCAAAATATTAAATCGAACAATCTCATAATGAAATTCCATAATCAATGTTCTTGCATCCATGCCAATCTTTATCTTTGATGTTTTTAAAAATCGGCCAGCCCAGAAAGATTGGTGCAGAATTAGATGAATGTTCTCCCTCCATGCTCATCACCTAAAAGATTCATTTGTTATCTTAGAGTGTGAGAGCATAAAAAGATGCATTTAACTCATAATGAGAGCATCAAGATGATGAAAGATGCTATAAGGCATCTTATACTAGAAGAAGAATGTCTTGAAGCCTAAAAAATGTCCTCCAAGGTATATGTAGTTAGTTATAGCTCATACAATAAACCAGAAGTATAAGCATCATGTAGAGCACAAGTGGGAAAGGAGTAAGAGAAATACCCACTATACTTAAGACTCCAAGAAGGTAATGTGAAACTAATATCTTTTAAAAAGCAGAACATGAAAAGAGTTAATTACTTTATCAATGGAAATAATTGCTCACGATTATAGTGAACTGGTAGTGCCTTGTAACACTACACAAATTAAATTAGACCTATAACTATAGCAGTGGTAAGTCTAGGTCCATCCCACAGAGATTAAATCCAATTACTTTCCTAAATTACACCTATATGTAAAATAAGGGGGTTTAGTTCGATGCAAATTAGAAAACAAAGTAAAATTGAATATATGAAAACAACTCAAATGAAATAATAGCAAGTGATAAAATTGACTAATAGGTTGAAATTCAATTCTTTGGTTTAATCTCGACCTAAGTATAATTTCACATATTTCATTGAACTATCATCTTCACACCTCTCTTTAGACTATTGATCGTGAATTAAAAACAAGATCTGTTAATTCCAGTTTCTCTTTAGGTTGTAGTTAATTAAGAAGAGCTCGTTAATTAACCCTAACTATCAGATAACCTAGAAATAACTTTCTAAGTTTATTTGGACAGCTGCAATACGATTGAGAAAAACAGAACTATCTAAGCAATAATCACACAGGCTCAGATTATTTAACTTATGTTATGTTATCCCTAATGATTTAATATCGTTAGTTGCCACATATGACTTCAAATACGACTATTATGTATCGTATTCAAATTTTAGCAATGGTTTTCATGAAAAACGATTTAATAGAGCATCAAAAGCGTTGTTACATAACACCCAATCATTAATCTCAAGATAACATAAACAATCCAAAAAAAAGGGAAAGAAAACGATACACAATGATGTATGCTTAAATGTGTTACTCAGTGTCGATTACACCTCCGAATAGACGTCAGGAGGATTAGCCCTCCATCTTTTCCATCATGCTCAAAAATCAACCAAGAATGTCTCCATCATTGTTGAAAACTGACCAAAATTAAAGAAGAATTAGATCTAGCCCTTATTTTTCACATTTTCCATTTGTAATCTCCAAGAATGAAGAAGAATCAGTTGTTGTGCACTCTTCTTTTTCACAATGTCTTAAGTGTTGTCTTCTTTTTTTCACTCTCTCCTCTCGTCCTGCCACCATTTATACCATGTCTTATATTAAAAACTAGCTTAAGATAATAATGGGATAAGTGTGAAATGGTTCCTGGCCTCACATGCTTCAACCATCACACTCTCTTCTTTATTCCCTTTAGCCCTCACATGCTTTAATCGTGACACATACCATGTCCTTTGTATATTCAATAACTAGATGCGTGTGGTCAGTTGTTAAAAAAAATGAATGAAAATGGACAACTAGCTTAATTCTTTTGGTAGTGTAATTTATGTTACAACTATGGTCTTTTAAAATCAAAATGTTACACATATGTCCATTTTATGCTCTATCTTGTTGCTTTTTCTTTTAATATTTTCTTCTTTTTACTCCATGAAGACAATAGAGTATGAACATTGAGAAGATGGCTCAACAAGCATACTTTCGGGTCACTTTAGCTCTTTCACTTCCAAAATGTACCTAAAATCAAATATGAGTTAAAGTGATTATCCTAAGCATTTTAAGGCATTAATCACTAAGTGTAATGAATTAAATGTATCAACAATTAAGCACATATCAAGTTCCCCTATACTTAACTTTTGACAGCCCTCAAGCAAATCATTAAAATCAAAGTCACAAACTAAAACACTTACTCATTTTCCATATTTCCTAAGAATAAATAATCATAAGTATAGATGAATGACTTTCAAAAACCATAGCAATAACTCAACATTCAAAGCTTCTAGTTATGATTAATCAAGATTTATTATCTTTAGAAACTGAGCAATTTAGAGGTATACTTGGACAAAATGTGTTTAAATAAGATATTTCTATGGGTACACTCAAACGCCATTCTTGATCATAACAATACATAACTTTGCATATTATTTCATTTCTCCACCACTAAATTCATATGCATAATCATGAACCAAAGGAAATTTTAGGGTTTTAATGTGGGCAAGGATAAAGTGAGATGTATTTGGGTAAAGCAGCATGAAAGCCATTAAAGCTAGTAAAACAAGAAAAATACTCAATATACCATCGGGTGCTAAAACTAACATTCACCCACAATTGTGTACATTAACTATGATGAATGCAAAAACTATATTTCTTAGCTCAAATTCAAGCTCTCTCACCACAAACCACAAGAAGTACAAATCACTCATAAAGTTGATCACAAATTAAACTTTGTAATTATAAGGAGTGACCACTGAAAGCAACATCTACCTCATATCCAAATACTCAAGTAACCCATTCAATACAACTTTAGGAGGAAAGACTAATCATATATAACTCTGCAACACATATGCATTTCCTCCTTGATAATTTTATGTAAAAATATTTTTTCTTTTCTTTTCTTTTCTTTTTCTTTTTGCTTTTTTATACATTGGAAGACGCTACATTAACATGGGAATTTCAATTATAAGACAAAAATTGGCATCCCAATCATTATAACCATCCCACACATATGAATACCCCCACACTTAGAATTTTATACATCCATAACTCAACAATCAATAATAAGGCTCAGGTGAGAAATTTGGTCAGGTTTAAAGCATATAATATGGTTAAAACAAAGAGAAAGGATAATAAAGCTCAAAGGAGGTTAACAAAGGAAAATTCATATAAATGGGTAGGCTATTTGGCTAATGTAGCTTGTACAAACAAAGAATGCCTAACCATTTCCATGTTAATTCATGTGATAAAAATGTGGTATTGAATAGAAAATCAAAGCAAAATCAGGATGTATATGCCATGAAGGTCACTCATAAAAAAAAAGACAATGAGACTAATATGGAGGTGTTAGTCTAATAAGACCCAAAATCTCACCGACTTTTCTTACCACTAATCACTACTCTTCTAAAGATAATGCACAAAAGTACATGCCAGATTTTGTTATAGATTTTTCTAGTCAATTCACACTCTAATTATGATTATATAGTCTTAAAAGCAATAGAAATGAGAAAATTTTTATTTTATTGTTTGATTTTGAAAATCACCTAAGAAGTCACATAAGCAACAATTAAGGTCAAAACATGCATAAAAGCTAATATCAAACTAAGATCGCCACTCCCATGCTTGAAAATTACATTGTCCCTAATGTAAGATCAAATGCAAGAAATGGGGCATTTTAAGGAAAATAGAAATTGTGAAAATGTAAAGACACAAAAATCTACTTCCCTTAGGATGCCTCCCAAACAGTGCCTTTGCTTATCGTCATTAGCTCGACCCCATATTGCTCAATCATTATAATGAGGGTTTTCTAACCCTATCACTTCTACATCCTCCACTTGAAATCCTTCAGAGAAGGGTTTTAGTTCATGACCATTGACTTTGAATTTCTTATTTGTCTGTAAGCTTTCAATTTCAACCGCATCATATGAAAACACATTAGTAACAAAAAAAGGTCCAATCCAACAGGAAGGTAATTTACCTGGAAAAAGCTTAAGTTGTGAATGGTAGAGAAGAACTTTTTGTTGAACCACAAAATTCTTCCTAACAATCATCTTATCATGAAATCGTTTCGTCTTTTCCTCGTAAATTTCTGCATAAGATTCAAGCCTAAGCGCTTCCAATTCTTGCAGTTATAGTTTCCTCTGTTCACCCATCGCTTTTATCTTCATATCACATTACTTAATGGCCCAAAAGGCTTTATTGTTAGCCCCAGGTCTCACCTTTTATTACGTGGCGATAAGGCGCCCAAATTGGGAGACTTTTAAAATAAAAGTATATATATATATAATTAACATCAAGATAAAAAATCAATTTCTTAGTGGGAGTGAAAAAATTAAACAAACAATTAACTAAATAAAAAAAAGAAGAAGTACAAAAGTCACAAGTGTGACTTTAAAAATTCACAGCCGTGAGAATAAAACTCACGGAGAAGGCTACGTGAGCTTCCTTTAAAAACACAAAAGTCGCGATCGTGCATGTGCACGATTGGGACGTATAATGAACAATAGTGGTATTAAAGGAGTTGTTCTGATCGTGTTTGCGCACGATCGCGACTTTCCTTCTGCACACACCCACTTCGAAACTTCATAACTTTCAATCTCGAAGTCCAAAAATTATAAACTTTATGTCATTAGAAAGCTAAAAGAAAGATCTACAATTTTCGTGAAGAAATTTTGTCAAATTCTGCCTAGATCAATCCAGTTTATTCATTGAAGTTTCATAACACACTTTTATCCCCTTATTCTCTTATTTTCTCTCATATGTTAATAAACACTTCTTACAAAACAAAAGACTTGAAACTAACAACATAAACCATATATACAAAACTCCGATTAAAAACAATTGCTTAAGAAAAATTTATTCATAAGTCCTTAACAACTATCAATTTTATTTCCAACACAATTGACAGTTAACAATAGAGAAATTTATGCATATATACATAAGAGAAATTTTGCAATTCTTACTATCATTCATTTTTCAAATAACACAGATTGTGTACATTGCTTCAGTTACAAACAAAAGCCACATCAGTAGTATAATACAAAAAATACATGTATGCTTATGCTTGATATGCTTCTAAAGCTACCAAAAATGATCCAAACTAACTTAGTTACAAAAGATGG
>JANIIA010000192.1:40034301-40046968 GCA_027478495.1 Erythroxylum alaternifolium
TTAAAAAGCATCGTAAAATGTTGACCATTAAGCGATGATTTTTAAAAATCGTCGCCAAAGGTCGATATTTTGCTACTTTTTAAAAATTATTGCCAAAGGGTTCTCATTTGGTGACGAATTGAAAAATCATCGCAAAAAATTTATTTTTAGCTACGATTTTCAAAGCGTAGCAAAAAAAATAGCTAAATCTCATCCTTGTTGTAGTGTGATCTTAGTTAATATTGGGTATCATTTTGAGTAATTTTTAAATTTATACAATAATTTTTAAATCTTTTAAAATTACAAAATAATTCTTTAATATATTGAACTATATAATTTATAATTTTACATTAAATTATAATAATGAAATTTGAAATAACAATAATCTATTCATATTTATTAAATTACTTTTCATATATTTTACATGTAAATAATAAGCACAAATTAATATGTAAAAATTATTTAATCATTATGCAAATATAAAATTAAGGACAATACAAAGTACTTAAAATATTACAATTTCACCATATAATAAATAATAATTTCATCAAAATATTAAATAAAAAAATAATAAATATCTATGACTCTCTAACTATTGCAATTTACAACAAGAGTTCGTGCCGAAGAAACAACCAATATAAAGTAAAACTTCAAACAAAATATTTATAATTATATTTATATTGCATGTATATAATTTAACACATACATTAAATATAGGTGAATTTAAAAGAACAAGAGAAACGAAAACCTAGAACTTCATTCAATCGAATACTCGCTCAAATCACATTTATCTTAATTTTCATTTAATACAAAATCTTCATCATTGAGAATTCTCATCATAATTATTATTCAAATTCGCTGCACTAAATGATATGTCAATACTTTCTCATCCAAAATTATCTTCCAAGTCACTCTCATCTACCAAACTCGATTCTTTAAAAACTCAATTTGCCAAAAGATTGATATAGTCAAAGCAAATTAAATCTATAGAACTACTTGTTCTATTAAGAGTCCTAACAAATAAATAAAATTAAATTATTAAGAAAGTACAATAATTTTATCCAACTTAATAATGATAATAACATACATTTCTCGAAACTTTAAATTGTATAGAAAAAATATCATTTTTTAACCTTTTGTGCTTCAATCAATTCCTTTTCTTAGAATGGATGAATTCAAATATGTTATAATTTCTTTCACATTTTGTTGTACTCATACATTGACTCATAATTTAAATTGCAAACCTTTTCAATTCTAGAACATCACTTCCAAATTGGTCTCATCAGGCAATTGTAAGACAACAAAAGTAGGAAAATAAAACAAAATAAAGTGATGATTAATTTTCATTAAGTAAAAAAAGTGAAAAAATATATATCTAACTTAAGTTTGTCTCTTTGACGAATAGCAATTGACATCCCAAAATTCGAAGCATCATTATAAATCTTTATTTGTGAGCTAAGGAGATCTTGTATCATCTCATAGGCAACAATTGTTATAGTTAATAGCATTATCTTATTAACTTCATATTTCTTTGTCAAATTTAGTTTAAAGTAAACACTAGAATTCAAAAATGCGTCAGTTGTAAACAATGGATAGTAATATTGTCTTTCTCATCTCTCATTAACGATTGCAAGACAAGGTACGTACAAAGAAGATATTTTTCATATTGGCCTTGATTGTTTCTTTCCCCCTCTCCATAGCATCATAAAAATAACTCATTGTTGTCTTCTCATCACTATCAACAAGACAAAGTACCCTCACCAAAAGCTCACAAACTCATATGACAAATTAACATTTGGACCAAAATTCATGATCTTCAAGTATAATTTTAGAAACTTCAAATCCAACATTAAACCTAACATATTGAGATGCAATTCACTTAAATCTAACATTAAACCTAACATGTTGAGATGCAATTCATTTATCACTTGTAAACAGTTGCCTCAACTCCTTCTTCATGAGAACAAAACACTAAAGCGATAAGAAATTAGTTGAAATCTTGTGATAGTAAGACAACATAAATTCATACCGTTAGTGTCATCTTTTCTCATTAAATTTAGGACTCGTGCACAATTGTAGTTAAACTTGGTCACTTTTTTTTCTTTCTGCACAGTCTCGTCAATAATAGAAATATATCTAGCATCTCCTATATTTTTCAACATTAGGTCAATGCAATGTGTAGCATAAGGAGTCCAATAAAAAGAGTTATACTTGCTTTGCAATGTTCTTCGAGCTGCTTTATAAACAGAATCATTGTCAGTAACAAATATTTTTTAGCCTAACTTCATTCACAACTTCATCAAATATATGAAATAGAGTATTAACATTCATAATAAGGCTAGATGCATTAATAGACTTCAAAAATATTGTCCCATTTGTAGAAGAACAAAAAAAAACAATAATAGGCTTATGTCTTCTATTTGTCTAACCATTATACGTGATTGAATACCCATAAGTAGCCTAAATCATTTTTCTTTCATCCAAACTTTTTATTTCATAAATAATGTTGTTTAAAAGTTTACTTTTGTAGTCATCAATTAAAGAAGCTTTGTATCCTGAACTGTATGAGGTAATAACATCCACTAAAAGCTGATAATAATAAGATTAGGCAATATTGAATGTTATACTTGAATCATACTGCTATCTAGCTATTGTCATAGCCATATTATGAGTTGCTTCTTTATATTGTAAGGTACTACGGATTGAAAGTTGAGCTTCAAAAGTTGTTTGTAGTGTAAAACAATTAAATACATATTTTCTTCTTTTCCTAACATCAGGTATAACATTTCCTTCTTGTTGGTTATAAATATTACCACCTTCAAAAAGAAATTCCATTACCAATTGCATAGTTTAATCTTTTCTTTCTATCTTTCTCATGTTGATTCTATTAAAGCAAATTTAATTCATTTGTCATTTCACATCATTCTTACAAGGTTCCACGTCACATTGGACTTCAGCTAAATGCTTATTTAATCTGGTGATTACTCCACCTTTCTAATACTTGTTACAATACAAATAAATAGTATAGTTTTTTCATTATAGGAATCAATCTAGCATGAGCCTAAGGTGGATCATCGAATCTTCTTATACTTAAAGCGACTAAATTATTGGGAGTATTTGAATTTTCCTCCATTTACTTGCAAAATAAATAAAGACATATGTCAAAATTAAATTAATAACTTTATATCAAAATAAAGAACACTTAATTTTATCATTAACTACTATCACAAAATATGTATTGTTTAACTTAAAACTAACACAAAAGCATAAATATCTTTTATAACTTATTTTATATGATTACATAATTCAATCATAAAAACATACACTCACAACTATAACACATTCAACCGTAATTCATAAATATAAGTTTACAAACTGTTTTATGTAATCATATAATTTAACTATAAACTAATATGTTTTGTTTGTTTATACAATTCAATTCGTAATGCTTATCATTATTTTATTTTCTCAACTAATTTTAGTAAACATTGTTACGGAAATCCTAATTTTTAAATTTAATTTAACAATCTTTCATTAACCAAATTTAATTAACATTCTTAGTTTCTTACTCAAACTAGGTCCACAGTTAGGAGTTATCATACATTACACAATTTAATTTCATCCAACACAATTCACCAAGAATCGATAATTCAACATACAAAATTACACGTATACTACACAACACCAAAATTATAAGACAAATATACAATTTATTATAAGTTCATAATTTAATATTCATTTATCTGAATTTAATATTCTGTAGAACACAAATACACAATTCAGTATTCAAATCAACAGTTAACACAATTCAATATTTCAATATCCATATTCTATAATTCTATAATCCACCGTTTCACAAAATTTGTTGCAATTTTTACCGCCTTCACTAAATCCCTATATCGAAGACACTACTGTCTGTCTGGACTACTTGTATTTTGTAAATTGGAACGGTGCAACTGTGCAAGTCAGTGGAATTGAGGCAATTCAGTTGACTTGTGCGAGTCGGGTCATCGAGTCAATGGGTGTGCATGTGGAATGTGGAATAATGGTGTGGGTCAGCGGTTGCCGTACAGGTAAGTGCTGGTGCATGCGATCTGTGGTGTGGGTGACTAGTGCACGTGCAGGCGGTCTGCGGGTGACTGGCGCGGATGCGATGGGCAACAAGTCTGTGTACGGTGTGACGGGCGACAGGCCTGTATGGTGCGACGGGTCTGCATGATTCAAATTGCAATATGCGACAAGCGATGCCAGTGGCAGGCAAAGGCGCAAAGCTGAGGGTGGCTGACAAGCTGAGAGTGAGAAGAGAGTGAAAGAGCAGAGAGACGCAGGCGATAGGTGAGGCAGTGTTATATAAAAATCAAGTGAAGTGAATTGGCTTCTCATAATAAAATGAATTGCGAATATAATTTTGAAAAATAACTTTGAGTTATTTAAACAATTCATTTCCCAAATTAAACTCCAAAAATCTAAATCACAAATCTCCGCATTCTCCATCTTCTCTTAGAAATTAATAGTGTTTCGAGGACTCAAAACAAAATTGTCTATTTTTTTATTTATTAATATTATATAATAAATTTTAATTTAATTTATTATCATATTAAACTAATTATTAAAATAAAGTTATATATTTAAATTTTGATATAAATATTATAAATTAATAAATATTTTATTTGTTGATATTTACAAATGATTAAGTTAGTTATTAATTATTAATAAAATTGTGAAACAAAAATAAAAATAGCAATTAATTATTTATCTGTCAGTTTTAATACTTAATAAATAAATAAATAATAAAAGGTTTAATGTAATATCATATTATACTAATATATAATTTAATTATATTTTAAATATAATTAATGACATATAAATTTGATAAATAAAATAAATAAATTTATTTAATACATATCATCCATGAAATTTATTATCCAATCACTGGAGATTTATACGTTTTAAAAATGTTATATCATCAAAAAAAATTTGATGGACGGACTTGTTTTATACTTTTCACAATTTTTAAAATATAAGAAGTTTTGATAAAATTATATAAATATACATATATAGGTAATTTTATCATGTTCAAGTTACATTAATCAATCTGGTGAATCACTGATCTGCTCCTACTGCACATAAATCCTCTTCTACTCTCTCCCTTTCCACTGAATAAAATCTTAATCTTCTCTTCTTCTTCTTGCCGGTACTTGTACAACCTTTCGGACGTAGCATGATCCAGCTCTCCTTCAAACATGGACCCTTTCATTTTCAGTTATCACTACCACAGTGGCTCTTAATTAT
This sequence comes from Erythroxylum alaternifolium, assembly GCA_027478495.1. Taxonomy (NCBI): domain Eukaryota; kingdom Viridiplantae; phylum Streptophyta; class Magnoliopsida; order Malpighiales; family Erythroxylaceae; genus Erythroxylum; species Erythroxylum alaternifolium. The sequence goes on from JANIIA010000192.1 coordinate 40,039,573, forward strand.
CAACCACAACAGGCTTCTTCTTGTTCGTGGTTGACTTTTCTGGGCACGGTAGTGGTTCCTGAAAAGACCATGGACTTGCAGAGCTCTTCAAAGACGTACCTGAAACAGACTTGACGGATTTTAGAAACAAACGAAACAAGCCATTGTAGTTCCTGGAAAATGCTCAACAAAAACATTAAAGTGAAGAAACCCTAACCTAACGAACATATCTGGTAAATCATTGATCTGATATGAAAGCTAGCTAGTAGGTAGCATATGACTCGAGCTCAGCGAACCTTTGTTTCCATGCTCATCTTCATCATCTTCCTCCACCACCCCACCACCAAAAGAACGAGAACTGATCATCTTCAAGCTATTGTTCATGCAGTGAAGGGCAGTTGTTGGTGTACTTATGCTCTTCATTGATGTCATATATAAATGCATATCGTATACCTAACCCTACCCAACTTCATCTAAAACACGTCCTCCATATCTCTGACTCTGCCCGTTCTTTCCATTTTTCCATGTTTATTCTAGTTTTGTTTCCCCTTCCGATTTTATTTCCTTATAAGTTTGTCCCATATGGAAGGAAATAATTAATGCCAAAGCGTAATCGACTTTAGTATTTGCTTAGCAGAGAAATAGTTTAGCCATTTGCACCAATGAGATTTCTGGACGTTGGTGTTAATACTTTTTTCGTTTTTGCTAGATTGGAGAAGCATATAATGTTACTCCAAGCTTAAAAGATTACTCTCATACCCTCCAAGGAAAGAATTTTCTGCAATATTTGATAGCATTTGTTGGTGACGACAATAGTGTCTACAACTGTCACTAAATTCTTTAAAACCTGAATGCAATGGTGTAGTTTTCTCGATCACTCATTGTAAGAAGCATGGATGAGCTAAAGCCATTACTTTCTCAAAATATGGTGTGGTCTGCTAAACAGATTGATACAGAAATAGTAAATGTCAAATACAAACCAAAATCCCTCAAAAACCAAGAATATAATACGTATAGCATTGGATCTTATTTATCCAACTTATCCTCAGAAAATCTTCATCTTCTATTCAACCTCCGATTGGTATTTTCCTTCCACTTTCTTCAGTTTGAAGCTTTAAACAACCAACAAGGTACTTCTCCTTACACTGATCAGAATCATAACCTCACAAGGAGCAAAACCTTTTCCAAAGTCATTCTCTGGGTGACAAAACATATCCACCAGATAGGGGCGCTCGTTAGCTTGGCATTGAGAATGCATTATCCATGACCAGTCCCAGCAACTCCACGCACTGCAACTGCAATAGCTATTATTTTCTGCTAGTATGCAAGCAAGATTTTCAATATCGTTTTCCCTTGGGGATGCGTCCCAAAGATGGACTATACAGGTAAAATGCCCTGTGACTCCCATCATAAGAAAAAAAGATCACCATCTTGAAGATCTTAGCATCTCTCATGGACCTAGTTTTCTTTCCAACATGGCTCTCTAGAATGCTAGTTGACATTAGGACCTCTGTCCATCTGTTGATGAATCAGTGCTCTTTCTACTTTGTGACACGGAAAGACGTATATCTTCATCACCAACATTAGTTTCATGCTCTTCAGGCAAGCGCTCACCTGAAATAAAGATGGCAAATTATTGACATTATCTAATTAATAGTTATCTACTAAATGGCGATGCACCATCATTTTAGAAACATGAAAGACCTTTTAAGTATTCCTCTTCCCGGTATGGATATCTTGAATCAGACGGAAATTTTATTGTTTAAACAGTTCTCCCAGAAGCTCTTTCTTTTTTACAGATATTCCATGTTTTAGCAAATAATTGATATTTTACACCTGACGCATGTACATTCATGTGCTGAAAAGTTTCAAGGCAAACATAATTTACTACCCTAGTTCAATATCTAAACAAGTATACTTATTTATAAGTTAATAATCTGAATACTTAAGTCCACGATCACCCAGCAAATCAAATCCATCCAATAAATTTTAATATGAGCATAGGTGATCAGCAGTGTTATCATGCTCTAGCCATATTGTTGATATAATATAAGCAGGATAGCAACCTCTAATCATTTTCTTTATTGTCTTGAGCACTAGTTTAATCATTTAACATCTCGGTTCTTAATATTGCTTGGAAATAAATTTACTGAAATATGTACAAACATATAAGCCAAAGATAATGACAAACATATGCAAAAGCATTGTCCATCTAGTTTCAACACAAGTTACACAGATTAAGCACAACTTCTACCACACATAATTTAACATTTTAACCAAAGATGCAGAAGCTAGGACCATAAACCTTTATGGCAACATAAATTTACATCATTAATTGACCATAAAAGAACACATCATTTTTTATAAAAACCAAAAACCCTACACCTATTACAATCGACAATCCCAAGGTCTTCATTTGTTCCATAATTGCATCCAAGAGTGAGATGTGCCTTATATAAATCTTTATTTTCCTTAAAAAGGTCACTAAATAAGAGAAATGGCAGATATGAGATATGATAAATCATTTCCTGGGAGAGAATTATTATGTCAAAATTTCACATGTTAGATTCCACTGTAGAAGACATGAGTTTATCTAAAGAATTTGCAAAATGAAATTAGGCACAGAATATTTAGCTCTCAAATGGCCATAAAGAAAGAAAGAGAATTCTTTCCATATGGAATAACAAATAAAATTAGTATAGTAATCGTTATTCATCAACTTCTTATTAGTATTTATTAGCTCTCATTAAGTGACAACAAATATTATTGTTTTAATGAACACCAATTATTATTTCAAAGCCAACAGTTACTAAGTAGTTAAGAATGGCTACCTTAAACTGCAAATAGGATATCCTAAGACTTCTGAGGAATATATACTAATTATGTGGCATATAATTACTCTTAACTCAGTAAAGTATTTATGTCATAGAAATTTGTACTTTATACAACACCAAGTTATGCATAAGAGAATCAACAAAATGAAATATGGATCTTTGTAGTTCCTAATTGTTCTGCCATTTATGACACAAGTCAAATGCCCCTTGTTTACCCATATGACCGAAATTAGACAAATTTTCTAGATATTTGTAGCTCATTTGTGAGAATTGAGATTGGGATTGCTATTCCATCGTTCATAGGGAATCATATATAGAGCAGAGAAAGAGACTGACAATAGCAGTAGAATTGGTGGTTAATCCACCCATCATCTTCATGGATGAACCTACATCATGCCTTAGATGCTAAAGCAGCTACAGTTGTTATGTGCACTATAAGAAATACAGTGGATAAAGGAAGAACTATTGTCTGCGCAATACATCGACCGAGCATTGAAATATTTGAAGCCTTCAATGAGGTGCTTTTCCCTTTCGATTCAAGCTACACTTTCCTCCATATATGATGCTATATCTTCCACGTGAAATTCACCTCAGTTTGAAATATCTTGCAGCTCCTGTTAACGAAAAAAGGAGGAAGATTGATATATGTTGGACCTCTCAGTCTACATTCTTACAAGCTTATTGATTATTTTGAGGCAAGTCCATCTAATATCAACCATTGTTTTGGCTGCTCAAATGAACGAAGTGCATCTATTGAGACATTTATATTATGAACTTCTTTTCTTCCAGTTTATTCCAAGAATACCACAAACGAAAGAGGACCATAACCCTGCTACATGGATGTTGGAGATCAGTTCTCCTATGGTAGAAGCTCAACTTGATATTGACTTTATAGAGATATATGTCCACTATGATCTCTACAAGTAAGAAACCAGAGAGTTTAATATTCGCCCTTCATTCTGAACATGTAAAATGATGGTTCATTCTTATTGCTCTTATCTATTGCATTAGCAATCAACAACTTATCAAAAAACTAAGCATTCCCCAACTAGGTTATGAGGATCTTCATTTTCCCTTCACAGTATTCCCCCAGTTTCATAAATCAACGCAAGGATTGTTTCTGGAAACAACACTGGTCATACTGGAGGAACTTATAGTACAATGCTGTTTGTTTCTTCACGGCAATTCTCATCGTGTCTTGTTTGGGCAGTGTGTTGTGTTTAAATGAAAAACACAACATTCTAAACTAATGTGGGACCACTCCTTTAAAAATATTATGGTGGGTTCCATAAAAATTTATTAAAAATTCACGTCGGCAAAAATTTTGCCACGCCAGCAGATAACTGACGATGACTTAACATTGCTAGTAGTCAAGATTCAATTTGAACGTTTTCTAAACGTTAGGGTTCAATTTGAACGATTTTGCAAATATTAGGATTTATTTTGAACACCCTGAAACATTAAGATCTATTTTAAACACCGGTGCAAACGTTAGGATTCATTTTGCTCTTTTATGTATATATGATGTCTTAATGCCTGCTTCTATAGGGTGTGAGTAGTTAAAATTGGTGACATTTCAACAATTATAATATTATAATATCAAATTAAATCACAATATCATAATTGCTATTTAAATTAGAAATACTCCAGCAACTTCGAAGCAGCAACAATATAATCATCAAATCGCTTCCTTTCATAAATCCGAATCCCCCTCCTTAATTTTAAAGAGAAAATAGAAAAAAGATTAATGAAGACAAAAACTTACCAAAAGAGAATAGAGCCACGCGCAGCGTTCATACAGGACAAGAAAACTATAAGACCACGGGAAGCAACCAAAACTTGATTGACACGTGCAAGACAAATGGCGCTAGTGCCAAAATAACTTAAGGAGTAACTCGTGAAACTTTCACGAGACACAACAACAACGAGGCCTTGTCGCCAGAGTAAAATCAGAAGCGTAGTCTCTCTCTCTCTCTCATCTATCGGCTTACAGGCTTCTTCACTTGGGTCACGGTTGGTGCACTCTTCGCTTTGTTAGATTTTTGTTGTATTCTCTAAACTACGTTTTTTTTCCGGCGTTTTTACTGTAACAATCAGATAGTCAATTTTATTCCTTTTATTCTCTTGGTTTTATGATCGTCCAATTGTGCTTTTCCTTATCATCTACTCTTCCGTAAGTTTACTATTTTTTTTGGGGTGGTTTGATTTGTTATCTTTGCAATTGAAGCCTTTTGTTATCCAATTTGTCTTTCAATTCTTAGGCATTCTTAATTGTCTGATCTATTTGGGTTTTGTGGATTTTTGGGCTTTGAAAAGTTGACCTTTGACGCGTTTTCTTCAAAAGATTTCCGGGAAATATGTTAGGCATGAAAAGCTTGATAATTTGGCTTTTGGGTATGGCAGAATTGTGAAATTTGTTTGAGCTTTGACCCATGTAATGCTTGATTTCTTGTGATAGATTCTGAGCTTACGGATCTCTTGCTTTAGGGTTCTACATGTTTTTGTTTCATTCCAGGCATAAGGGTTGTTGAAATGAGTTCTAAGAGTGTCCAATAGGATAACTTCACCTCATATTGACTGAAAAAGCTAACCAGGGCATATCTAATTGCTCACTTGTTTGATATTTTCCTATTTTTAGCTCCTGATTGTTTGCTTGGTCCTTATTAGGACATTTGGAGATGGAAATGATAAGTTGGAAACCCTTTTCATTATTCCATTTATAACATAGTGAATCTAATACTAGCCAAGCAATTGGTTGAGGGTTTCAAACTTTTAACATTCGTAACATGTTGTACGCCCTTCTAATCTAATCCTGATTAAATTATGGAAATGGCTAACTTTTCTAAGCTTTTAGTAATTGTGACACACGTGCCCTCTTAACTTGCTCCTCAATATTCATTTAGCTGACTTTTCTATACTTTTAACATACTGAGACATATTAAATGCCCCAAACATTCCTAGAGGTTGCTAGTTCCAGGGTAGCTTGAATGTTTCCAAAACCTGTCATTGATTGGCATTCTATCTGACTTTGTTTAACGTTTCTTGAATTCATGGTGAATCAATGTTCGAGAATTGGACTGTGTTGTCTTTTGTTTTGCCTTCTACTATTGCACATTGATGTTTATTATTTGTTCACCCAATTTTGCAAAGCAATCTTGAATTTTATGCCCCCACTTCATCTCCAATGCTTAGTAACAAAAGGTCTCCATTTGAACAAGAAAAGTGGCAAATACTAACAACAAATTAAATACCTACCAAAGGAAGCGTTTCTTATTACACGATGGTCATTGTGGGAAAGAATTTTCCTATTTCTCATATATTGAATAGGAGTATACAACCATATATAGGACATTACAATTAGGAATTTAAATCTGGAAAGTTGTCTAAAGCTATCTAATGTAATCCCTTAATTTAAGGGATTTTAAACTTATCTTATCTATTTACAGCCTATCAATATCTAAGTATAATCTATTTACTGCTGTTTAGTATCTCAACACTCCCTCTCAAGTTGAGGAATAGGTGTCTTCCATTCCCAGCTTGTATACAAGATCATGAAAACTTGAACTGTTCAGCCCCTTTGTTAAAACATCAGCTACTTGACATTCTGATGGAACATAGGACATGCACACTAACCCTTCTTCCAATTTTTCTTTAACAAAATGTCTATCAATCTCAATACGCTTTGTCCTATCGTGTTGTATAGGATTATGAGCAATATTGATGGTTGACTTATTGTCACAACAGAGTTTCATAGGGCCGTCCTATTTGACTGTCAAATCATCTAGAATAATCTTTAGCCAGAGTAGTACACACAATCCTTGAGCAATAGCCTTAAATTTTGATTATGCAGATGACCATGCCACCACATTCTGCTTCTTGCTCCTCCACGTTACCAAATTTCCTCCAAGAAACGTACAATACCCTGTAGTTGATCTTCTATCCACTATGGAACCTGTATATTCAGCATCGGTGTAAGCTTCTAGAGCAAGAGTATTGTTTTTGTTGAACAAAATTCCTAGTCCTGGACTGCCTTTCAAGTAAAGTAGCCCCCTATAAGCAGCTTGAAGATGAGGCTCTCTTGGATCATGCATGAATTGACTAATTATGCTTACCGAGTATGCTATGTCTGGCCGAGTGTGAGCAAGATATATGAGTCTACCAGCTAGTCTTTCATACATCCTTTTATCATCAACTGGTTCTTCTTTAGCTTCTCCCAACTTGTGGTTTGGATCCATTGGTGTAGAGATTGGCTTACACCTAATCTTCCCTGTTTCTACTAACAAATCAGTCACATACTTCTGTTGAGATATAAAAATCCCTTGTGTGGAATATGCCACCTCAATACTAGGGAAGTACCTTAGTTTCCCAAGTTCTTTTATCTCAAACTCTTTTACTATTCTTTGCTTCAATTCATGCTTCTCTTTCTCATCATTTCCAGTCACTATGATGTCATCCACATAGACTAGAAGTGCAGTAACTCCTCCTGCAGCCAAATGTTTAATGAAGAGAGTGTGATCACCTTGGCTTTGTTTATACCCAGACTCCCTCATGACTTTTGCAAATCTCCCAAACCAAGCTCTAGG
>JANIIA010000192.1:40055136-40066089 GCA_027478495.1 Erythroxylum alaternifolium
TTTCCATGGCGCTTATGATTCTCCTCCACCCCCTGCTCCTCCTCCATCTGATCCTGAACTCCAAAAGCGTATTGATAAACTTGTTGAGTATGCTACCAAGAATGGCCCTGAATTTGAAGCAATGATCCGTGAAAAACAGCAGGATAATCCTGCTTATAGTTTCCTTTTTGGGGGTGAGGGCCATAGTTATTATCGTTACAAGCTCTGGATGTCCACTCATCCCCCAACTGGTCCATTCAATTCTCCTTTCCCACCATCATCTATGGCAATGATGCATCCCCCTCCAAATCCTATGATGAATCCTGCTGTTGCAGCTTCAGCATCCATAATGGGTGCTCCTCCAATGCATCAACCTCCTTATCCGCCTTTTTATGATACACAACAGCATCATCATCAACATCCTCAGCCCTTTGGGTCTCATGCTCGAGCAGATTTTGACCAACCTGCAAATTCCTTCAAAGGTCTTTCAGGTCTACTCCCTCCTGAGGTCGCTGTGGAGCTGACTAATGTGCTAAACAGCCTCAACGGCACCAAAGAGTCTATCAAAGGTGCCAAGACTTGGTTCATGCAGAGATCCCCTTTTGCACCATCTCTGGCTGAGGGATTAAGGGATAGGATATTTGCTGTTGATGATTCGGAGAGACAGCTACATATCATTTATCTTGCAAATGACATTCTTTTTGACAGGTGCATTTTAAATACTTAATGATTTCTGTTTTGGCATACATAAAACCTGATTGATTCTTATTGGTTGGTTAAATTCAAATATCCACTTTAATGTTTTGTCTCTAATAATTTATTAGTTTGACCATTTCCCTTAGATTTCCTGGTTCAAAGTGTTGATTCCTTCTTCACAAGTTTTTTTTTAATAAAAAAATTCTATCCACTTTTGCCTTATTTTGAGTGGAAGTGTTATCATCACCATGTTTCTTAACATGATAACATTCAACCTCGTTGGTTCTTCCCATTTTGTTGTTGAGAACTTCGATGTATCTTGTGCTGTCCTGCCAATTGGTAGGGCTGCTTCTGAAATTGCATGATAGACAAATATTGATCTAGAATTAGTGACAAGATGCAGGAAGAGGCAAAATCGTTAAAAACATATGTTGTGCTTGCTTTATTTTAATAGTAATTATTTGTCTCTGCCCACATTTTGATCATAAAGACGATGAGAACTGCTTTTCTGGCTATAAAATGGCAAGTGCCCTGATTGGCCTTTTTTAGTTAAATTTTTTGGTGTGTCTCGTCTTAATTCTAAACCTAACTACTCTGTGTAAACTCGTCCAGTCTGCAAAGGAGAATTAACCCCCAGGACATTGACAATGAGGCCCTTGCATTTAAGCCAGTGTTGGGGTCCATGCTTGCGAGGGTTTACCACAATCCCCAGAATAAAGATGAAAATCAGTTGCGTTTGCAGAAAATTCTTCAGTTCTGGGCTTCTAAGGAGGTTTATGATCAAGAAACTATTTATTCACTAGAGGGTGAGATGCTTGGTGGACCATCAACAAATACTTTTTCGGGGCAGTCACAAGAATTAGCTGCTTCATCTGATTCCATTCCTGCAGGTTGTTGCTTGTACTGTTTCTTTTTTAAAAATTACGTTGGCCATCACTTTATGCTTTTTCTATTGCATATGGGGTGGTTGTAGTAAGGGCTATAAGTGTGTAGATTAAAGTTGGGATGTTGCCTATGGATACTTTTCCTGTGAATTGAATCTTATTCTGTATATTTGAACTCATAGTTTGAAACACTTTTTTCTTCCTTTATCTGCAGGCTATCCACAGCAAATGGCTAAAGTGAATACTGCACAATGGCAGTCTGAAAGGCAACCTGATCAAGAGCATCCTGATAGACAAGTATCTCCAGCCATGGTACCATCCTTAGGAAACCAGCAATATATTCAAACTTCAGTCCCTCCTGGAGCATTTCCAAGTTCTGTACCTATAAGCTCTTCTGTTCAACCATCAAATCAACAAGCTCCAGTTCTTCCATTGCAAACACCGCCTACTGGCACTGGTGACAAATTGCCTCCATATCCTTTATTCCCGCCTGGGCTTATACCTGGAATGGTTAAAAAGATGCAGGTTGGAAGTGGTGTCCCTTATTCACCTCTGAGCCCTTTGGACATTCCAACATTCATACCTCCATCTGATGTGTCTCCATCAGAAGTCCTAGAAAGAGTGTCTAAATTTTTCAAGGAGATTGGAGAGGTAAACCCATCTGAGGGACCCATGACATCTCATTCAAAAGATGAAGATGAAGAATATGAGAGAGAGCCTCTCATTCGTAAGGGAGGGGCTTGCATTCCTCCACCCCCTAATTTACAGCTAGAGCCGGAGAGTGGGACATATGTTGATGCAAGTGTGGATCGGAAAAGTGGGTCAGCAAGATTGGGACTTGGAGCAACTGCTGATCCTAATGAGGCAAATCAGTATGATGATGTTTATGCATCATATAGGAAACAGCGAAGCACTAGCTATCACTCATCCATGAGTGCAAGAGCAGCTACGAGGTAGCAACTCCTCGTTTGTCTCAAGTACCTGTAAAACAAAGAGTAACAAAGCAGATGTTCCCTGTTCCATCAAAGTTTAGGAGAAATGTTAATGGTACATAGGACTAGAAATCAGATTTGTTGTACTAATTGAAACTTTTGAGGTAGACGAGGAAAATGTGATTGCAACCCACGAAGTTTACATGTGTTTGATGTGATTTGATCATTTTGGCAGAACTGGGGAGTTTGGAGATTAATGTTATGATTTTGGAGGCGGTATTAAGATAGCATACCGAATAACTTTGATAAACTGAGAACTTGAACCAGGCATTGGTGCCGTAAGTTCCGTGGACTAAGCACGCTGTCCTTGGACAGTAGAAAATTGAAGATGTCATGATTACTCTGTCACACGCATGGTGGTTTTTTGTTTTTGGTTATTTTGTTCGTCGAAGATTCATGGTGATTCGTTATTGATTTCTGTATAATCAAGCAATCGAATTGTTGACTTCTGAATGACTTGCTGCTGATTATGTGTTTGAAAGCTAATTAATATGGTGATATATACGTACTGAACATCGGTATGTAAGCTTTATAGGTAACTTTTTTTCATCATTCATATATGCAACTTGATAGTTGTATGTGCTTCAAAGCTAATTATTGTTAAACGTTGGTATGTGAGCACTTGCTGCTAATCATGTCTTTTCTTTTTTACCTGATTAATATTAGACAAGTCATAAATATCTAAAAAAATAGGTGATATAATTTCATTAATTGTTCAAAAGGCTATTCGAACCTTAATTTTTTCTATTATATTAAATTTCAAATTGATATTTCAACAATTATAATATTGTAATATCCAATCAAATCGCAATATCATAATTACTAATTAAATTAGAGATACTCCAGCAACTTTAATATAGCAGCAATATAATCGAAAAATAGAAAAAAGATTACTTACCAAAGGAGAAAAGAGCCACGCGCCGGACGAGAAAACTGTAAGCAACTTGACACGTGCAACACAAATGGCGCGACTACCAAAATAAGTGAAGGATTAACGCGTGAAACTTTCATGAGACACAATAAAATCGAGGCCTTGTCCCGAAAGTAAAACCAGAAGCGAAGACTCTCTCTCTCTCTCATCTTTCGTCTCACAGGCTTCTTCACTTGGGTCACGGTTGGTGCACTCTTCGTCTTTATTGCTCTTGTTCAGCCAGTTATTGATTTAGCTGTTTGTTAGATTGTTGTTTTATTCTCTACACTACGTTTTTTGCCGGTGCTTTTACTGTAACGATCACGTAGTCGATTTTATTCCTTTTATTCTCTTGGTTTTTTGATCGTCTAATTGGGTGCTTTTCCTTATCACCTACTCTTCCGTATGTTTACTATTCTTTTTTGGGTGGTTTCATTTGTTATCTTTGCAATTGAAGCTCTTTGTTATCCAACTTGTCTTTCCATTCTTAGGCGTTCTTAATTGTCTGATCTAGTTCGATTTTGTGGATTTTTGGGCTTTGAAACGTTGACCTTTGACGCGTTTTCTTCAAAAGATTTCCGGGAAGTATTGTATTCAGGAAAAGCTTGATAATTTGGCTTTTGGGTATGGCAGAACTGTGAAACTTGTTTCAGCTTTGATCCACGTAATCGATTTGGGCGCTTTGTGCTTGATTTCTTGTGATAGATGCTGAGCTTACGGATCTCTAGCTTTATGATTTTACATGTTTTTGTTTCATTCCAGGGCATAAGGGTTGTTGAAATGAGTTCCAAGAGTGTCCAATCCGGATAACTGTACCTCTTATTTACTGGAAAAAGGTAACCAGGGCATATCTAATTGCTCATTTGTTTGATATTCCCATTTTTAGCTCCTGATTGTTTGTTTGGTACTTATTAGGCCATCTGGAGATGGAAATGACAAGTTAGTAACCCTTTTCATTATTCCGTTTATAACACAGTGAATCTAATCCTAGCCAAGCAATTGGTTGAGGGCTTCTAACTTCTGACATTCGTGACACGTTGTATGTCCATCTAATTTAATCCTGATTAAATTATGGAAATGGTTGAGTTTTCCAAGCTTTTAATAATTGTGACATGCGTGCCCTCCTGACCTGCTCCTCAATATGCATTTGGCTGACTTTTCTATACTTTTAACAAACTGAGACATATTAAATGTCCAAAACATTCCTAGAGGTTGCTAGTTCCGGGTCAGCTTGAATGTTTCAAAGAAGTGTTATTGATTGGCATTCTATATGACTTTGTTTAATGATCCTTGAATTCATGGTGAATCAAGGTCTGGGAATTGGACTATGTTGTCTTTTGGTTTGCCTTATACTACTACTGCACATTGATGTTTGTTATTTGTTCACCCAATTTTGCAAAGAAATCTTGAATTTTATGCCCCCACTTCCTCTCCAATGCTTAGTAACAAAAGGCTTCCATTTGACCAAGAAAAGTGACAAATACTAACAACAAATTAAATACCTACCAAAGGAAGCATTTCTTATTGCACAAAGGTCATTTATTGCTCATTATGATTAATCAACTTTTTTTGTTTGTTTGTTTTAGGGCATGTTTACTGCAGTTGTTGAACTCTCTTATGAGATTAAATAATTTGAGATAAGGATAATTCTCTGCTTACAATTTGATATTGAAGAGTTGCATTCATGATTGGAAAAATGGTGGAGGGTCCAAAATTTGCTGGATTTATGGGTGGAAATAACAACCATGCTAATAATTACTATGAGTTTACTCAAGAATTTTACCAGAAACTTGGGGAGGGTACGAACATGTCTGTTGACAGCATGCAAACGAGCAATGCTGGTGGTTCTGTATCGATGTCTGTGGACAACAGTAGTGTTGGGTCCAACGATTCTCTCACCCACATATTAAGCCATCCAGGTTTGAAACCTGTCAGTCACAACTACAGTGTAGGTCAGAGTGTTTTTCGTCCGGGGAAAGTCACCCATGCATTAAATGATGATGCATTAGCACAGGCATTGATGGATAGTAGGTATTCAACGGAGGGGCTGCAAAATTACGATGAGTGGACTATTGACTTGAGAAAACTTAATATGGGTACCGCTTTTGCTCAAGGTTCTTTTGGAAAGTTGTACAGAGGTACATATAATGGGGAGGATGTTGCAATTAAGTTATTGGAGAGGCCGGAAAATAGCCTGGAGACGGCACAGGTGATGGAGCAGCAGTTTCAACAGGAGGTCATGATGCTAGCGACCCTAAAGCACCCAAACATTGTGCGCTTCATTGGTGCATGCCGTAAACACATGGTTTGGTGTATAGTCACTGAGTATGCAAAGGGAGGTTCAGTTCGGCAGTTTCTGACGAAGAGGCAGAACAGGGCAGTACCACTGAAATTGGCAGTAAAGCAGGCTCTAGATGTTGCTCGGGGAATGGCTTATGTCCATGGACTTGGATTCATACACAGAGATTTGAAGTCAGATAACCTTCTGATTTCTGCTGATAAATCAATCAAGATTGCTGATTTTGGAGTTGCACGAATTGAAGTGCAGACTGAGGGAATGACACCGGAAACAGGAACATATCGTTGGATGGCTCCGTAAGTCTTTTTACATTACAGACTTTTGAGAAAATTCTGATTGTAGACAAATAAGGAAATCTAGACAGCTACAAAGATAGATTTTAGATCTTTATTTTCTTAAGCTATTAAATAGTTTTCCTCGTTCCATTCTACATTAACCTTTCTTTTGGTGGTTGGTGGTTTGTGGTTGGCGGAAGTGGCATGTCATTCTTGCGTATGGATTTCTTGTATATCTTGCATGCATATAGAGATTCTGCATTCACTTTTTCTCATTGACATGATTGTTTTACCTTGTATAAAATTGACAACTAGTTATATGGGTGGATGTGGTATATGGCGTGGGAAACAATCCAATTGTCATGAGAATAAGTAATGTGATGTTGGTTGATGAAACATTTTCAATTTGTGAGGTTGCTTTAAGAAGATTTAAATTCTTTTATATTGTTGATTGTAGTGTCATCATACACTGGATTGACTTACAATACATTGCTAATTGGTGATCCTTTCTCCACTCCTATCTATTTTTCCACTCCTATTTATTTTTGCACCTAAAATATTTGGTCAATTCCATATACACAGAATTAAGTACCTCTAGTAACTTCCACTGTTATGTCGATGAAGTGACGGGTATCTTGTTTCTTGCTTATCTCTCTCTCTTTCCATTTTGTTGAGACCTTAAAGGTGTGCTAATGTTATTGACTTCAGTGGTTTGCATTCATTATGCTGTATTTTGTTGATTCACTTGGTACTTTCCAAAGATGTTCTCATTTGATCTTCATTCTGCAATCTGAACATTCAGTGGGTTGTACCAAGTGTTAATCTGTTGTTTATGAATACATTTTAGTCGGTAATGTGATCTTAGTTTAACCTGGAAAGACAGTGCTTTGTTAAATTTTGTTAAGCTGACTGCTGTTTATATGTTTCGTATATGGGGTATCCCAAATCCTCCTTGAATTCATCTATTTACATGGTCTGCTGTAGTTTTGAAGGACTAGGGAGTGGTATTTTCTATGGGGTATCGACCGTATCCTCATTGAATTCTTCTCTTTATGTGGTGTACTACATCTTTTCCGTAGTTTGAAGATGGGGCAGTGGTATTTCCTATCTTATCTTTATTGTTTGATTTGGCCATTACTGCAGAGAGATGATTCAGCATAGGCCCTACACACAAAAGGTGGATGTATATAGCTTCGGGATTGTTCTTTGGGAACTCATAACAGGTTTAGTTCCCTTCCAGAATATGACTGCTGTGCAGGCTGCATTTGCTGTGGTGAACAAGGGTGTTAGGCCCGTAATTCCAAATGATTGTCTCCCCGTGCTCAGTGACATTATGACCCGTTGCTGGGATGCTAATCCTGAAGTCCGTCCTCCTTTTGCTGAGATTGTCAGAATGCTAGAAAATGCTGAAACTGAGATCATGACTACTGTGCGGAAGGCACGTTTCAGGTGCTGCATGACCCAACCCATGACGGTTGACTGAACCAGAAATGTGAGACTGGAAAGGAGATGATAAAAGAGGATAAACAGGAAATCTGAGAAGTATGAACCTTGCTTATATGTTTGTGTATGTATCAGTATGCCTTCCTTTTCTTTTTCGTAAATTTCCAGATAGGGATAAGTTAACAACTTAGACTGCTTGTTTCTGGCTTTTGGTTTTTGGTGTCAAATGTACTGAAAGTAGCGATGCCGGAGGTCCCGGTTTCCTAGTTCTAGCAGGGTGGGGGTGTTTATTTTATCTTCCTTCTGTAGCTATACATATGAAACCTTCCATTTACATTGCTCTTGAATGTTCTCGTTTCTAATATATAACAAACGCAGGTTCACTATATATATGTTTTCTTGTCAGTCCTTTGCGTTCTACTTGGTACTGTTATGTATTATTGGCTGGTTATGCCCTGCAATCTTTAGTTGGTTTTGATGAAAGATGACTTTAATTTAGACGTGCGTTTTATAGGGAAAATAACAGCATTGCAATTTGCAGTTCCACATCTTTTATAAATAAATTTTAACATAAAGATATGTAATTAATGTATAATGAAGAGAAATTATAAGCATTAAAAAGCTTCCCTTAGATTTATTGCTATTCCCATCATAAACTCTTAAAATTTGTCTTTTTTTTTTCTAGTAAGTAGTAAAAGGCTGAAAAACTATTTATAACAAAAAACTACCCTATGTCTTTTTACACATTGTCTAAGATGTTAATTGGTAATATGGATATAATTAAGAAGATAATATTAGGTATTTATGATGAGCAATGTCAGGAAATAGAGTCAGTACACACAATCTTGGCTTCAATCTCATTCTAGATCAGGTTTCTATGAGATGGAATAAACATTCATTTAATGTATTTATTTACCAACTTGTCTTGTAGGGATCTAACGAACAATGCGTGGTTGAAGCAAGCTATCCCTCGAGTTTCCTTTATTTTTTGGTTGGCTTTCAAGGGCAGATTAAGCACTCCCAATAAATTAAAGTGTAATACGTAACGAGACTTTAGTTCCATATCTCAAATTGAACATGAAAGGAAAATAAACAAAGAAATGTGAAAAATAACTGATTTCGGTTTCATAAATTTAACTAGCTTTTCGAAGCTAAAATGAGAGCAAATCCATCGTTATTTTCACAGGAACTGTTCACTGAGATGTAGTCAATGTCTTTCTATATTTTTCTCAAAACGTAAGCTCTCTTAACAAGTCGAGAATTCTGATGTTTACGAATGACATGAGCAACTGCAGGAGACTTAAACTTTTATATATAGCTTCCATATCGAACTTCCCCATCATAAGCCCGATATAGGTCTGGTCTACACTGATCGACATTTATTTTCTTTCGGGACTTCGACCCATTAACTTAGATCATTTATTGGGCCATTTTATTATCTTTATCTGGATCAAATTACGTAACTTAACTGATAAGTTAATGAAAAATTGAAAAGTGCAATTAAATGTTGTTCAACTTTATGGGAAATGTCAAAAATATCCAATATTCTCCCCTTTGGACAATAGTTAATTGTGATATTGAATCAAGTTTAAATCTGTGTAAAAACTCGGTTAAGCTATACTATTGTATTAGTCGACTAGGTTTAAATATAAAACATTTGATCCAAAGATAATGAAAGTCCATTCCTTCCTACAAGGTTTTCAATACCGAAAAGTATCAAATGCATATGTCATTTGTGACACAGATCTAATACAATCACGCATATCTAATATCTCACTAATATAAATGGAAAAATAGAGTGTGACAAACTAAGATGATACCTGTATGATCTAAATTATATCATCTTCATTTTTAGGTCTTAATTTCTTCAACTTTATGCTAAACTACATATGTTAAATTACATTAGAGAAATTATGTTTTCTCTCACCAAAGGCTAAACAACATTAGAGAAAACTGTTTTCTCTCACCAAATTTAAGTATAGTCAAGTTTTATCTTTGGTGTTTCTAAACTAGTATTTTAATATATATATATATATACTTCTCAATCAATAATTTCTTTTAAGATTAGATAATAAGAAAATGGCCATTACTAACAACCACAATTTTTATTGGGTGGACACTCAACTAACATAAATTATATTATAAAAATAATAAATGCATTTGCCTAAGTGATTTATTTTTTATTATTTTATTTTTATTTAATTATATTTATACCACATAAGTTACCTCATAATTTGATGTAATTTATGACTCAACTGCACTTTTACCGTAGAATGTAAATGGATACACTTTAACACTGTATGGCAATTCTTCTGCCTTACCTGAATAGTTTGATACTTCGAATCATCACCATACTTCTATTTTTCTATTACTTGTAGGGGAGATTCAAATATGTTAAGACAAAATAATCTCCAGTAGCTAGTGGTGCATGGCCTTTAATAGGCCACCGACCTTTGTTATCAGGTTCTATGCTTCCCCAAATATGACTAGGTGCTTGGTTGACGGAACACGAATATATCTTTAATATCAAGATTGTTAACTAACAAACTTTGACGGTCAGGAGCTGGGCTATTGCTAAGGAACTATTCACTAGCAATGATGTGAACCTGACGCCGGAGCACAAGTGGACTTTTATCTCCAAGCCATTATATTTAAATTTTATGTAAGGAGGTAGTGTGCTTTAGAGTTTTACAAACAATTCAATATTCGACTGTACATATATGGTTGCAAGTTTTGGATCCGAAATTAGGTGAAGCCTTGTTCGTTGGGCTTGAAATTTTAGGAGCATGTAGAGCACATAAAATTAGTCATTACTTGGACGTAAAGTCTTCCAAATTTAGTTTCCTTATTCTTTTAGATCTTTAGTTTGATTATGTATTGTCTAAGTTGTTTCCTAATTGTACTGGGAGTTTTCTTTGAGATCTTTAGTATGCTTTGATATAATTCAATTCGTATACCTAGTTTATCCATCATATTGGAATGATGCCAAAGCACAAGTGGACTTTTATCTCCATGCCATTATTTTTAAATTTACATGATAATTTAATACCAGGAGGTAATGGGCTTCAAAGTTTTACAAATAATTTAATATTCACCTGTACATATGTGATTGCAATTTTTGGATTTGAAACTAAGTGAAGCTTTGTCCACGGGGCTTGAAATTTTAGGAACATACAGAGGACACGAAAATTAGTCGTTTACTTGGACGCCAAGTCTTTCAAAATTAGTTTCCTTATTATTTCATATCTTTAGTTTGATTTTGTATTGTCTAAGTCGTTTCCTAATAGTACTATGAATTTTTTTTTAAAACTTTAGTATGATTATATATTATCTAAATTGTTTCCTTATAGTATTAAGAGTTTGTTTTAATTATAAATAGGGGCTATAAGCAATGTTATGAATACCGTACCGGACTTGGTACCGGATTGGGCATTGGTACGGTACTGTACCGGTATCGGTCAATACCGGGTACCGT
>JANIIA010000192.1:40101594-40112620 GCA_027478495.1 Erythroxylum alaternifolium
AGGTTATGTTGACCAGTTATTATGAGTACATATCTGATAATGTGGTTACATTAGTGGATAATGTGATTGAGCACATATGAAATCTATATTTGGATATGGTATAGGAGGTAATCTGTGATCCCTATAGTTAAAATCATAAGATGAATCAGAGTAATGCAATGGAAGGATGGGATTTGATGGTTATATTAAAAAGGTAACTACTATAGAGAAGTAACTTTTGAATAGTCATAGAATATTCAAATGTTGTTTAGAATCAATTGCGATTGAACTATCATTAGCATGGGATATTAATTGGAGACTTGTTGAAAATACCTTTCTATTATTCTAATCATGTGAAGTGTGCCAGTAATTGATTTTATTGAAATATTATAAACAATTGAAATTGATCTTGTTGAGGTATTAAGAATGGCTGAAACAACAATGATGAATATAGTTGATTGATAAAGATTATGGAAGCAGTATAGATGATTGAGGTGAGAAATCTTTTTATGATAGAGATGTTTTATCAAATCATATCTTGTAAATTAAATGTTCCATTTCTAGGAATGAATGACTATTAAACAAATCAAAAGTGACTATTGGAGTCAGTTAGAAATAGGACTTAAGCATAAGAAGTTAAATATGTTATAGAGAGTGCATGAATTTTTTTTAATGTAAAGTAGCCTACCTATATTATTAGGTTCATGAATTTGAGGTGATGTTGCTGTTATTGTTAAAGGAACTTAGGTCTGATAAGATGGAAATGTGAGAGCGATTGAATATGATAAATGCAAGTGAATGATTGCATATGACGTGAAAATTGATCTGTAGTAGAATCTACGCGATTAAAGAAAAATAGAAGAGTTAAGTGGATCAATGTTGAAGAGATATGGAATAGCAAGTTGAAGAAAAAAAGTGTTTTTAGAGTATCGTATCACCTTGACAAGGTGTGTTGCAATTTGGTAAAAAGGTAGCGAAATTGCGAGAAACTTGAGATATATTGAGGAACCAATTAAGATAGTAGGGTATTTGAATAAGCAACTAAATCGAGAGATTTCGCTGGATATAGTCATTTGGAAGAAATCATTCAAGTGAAGAAGCTACTTAGGAGACTGAGGAAAACATAAGACAACATTACCTCATTTGTTTGATCACCTAGGTAAGAATTTCGAGGACAAAATTCTTTAAGGGAGGAGAATTGTTTGACCTTGAACTTTTCTTGGAAGTTAGAATGATTAAATGAGAAATTGTTGGCATTTAGTTATGAGTGAAAATCAGAATTTTGAATTAGAAATATATGGAGTTTATGAATAATTTTTTCATTACATATGATTGCATGGATTAAATGGAAGTGTTAAAATTAAGTTAAGGAGTTAGAAGGTATTAGAATAAATATGGAAGGGTAAGTTTGAAACATTAGAGTTTGTTTTAGAATAATAAGAGAAGAACAAATGAAGGGTGCATGAGTGAAGTGCTGGAAAAATAAAATAATAATAATAAGAAAGAAAGAGACGTGTTCGTGAGAGTAAGGAAGAAATAAAAGAAGAACTTAGAAGAAACTAGAGAAAGAGGAAGAGAGTCTTGTAACAACAAGAGAAAAGGGAGAGACGAGTTTGAAAGGTTAGGAAAAAAGAGAGAGTCGTGTAAAATAAGAAAGAAAGAGGGAAGAAAAATATAAGAAGAAGTAGAAGAAGAGAAGAGAAACCGAACCAGAAAAGAAGAAGAATGAAAGAAAGATAAAGGAGATAAGAACAGGAAGAAGAATATTCAGTTAAGTTTATAAATAATCTTTATTTATTCTTCTTGTTTTGGTAGAAGAAGAAACTAGTGAGAATAACATGTGCTAAAAATGAATAGAGAAAGGAGAGAAGAAATATATTTGAATTTTCGTGGATTTTCTATTTGATATTAGTAGTTTAGTTTAGTTAAACTAAGAGTAGATAAGATTAAGTCTAAGCTCATTCTTGGATATTATAACTTTAAGGATTTTCTATTTATATATTCGTTTGAATGGAAATATGTTTGTTTGAAGGGAACCAAGAAAATTGAAGGCAAGAGCAAAAGGAAGAACAAGCTTGAGTTTGAAGTTACAAGTAAATAGATGGGTAATACGTTTATAGTTATTATATTGACGAGCTAAATTATTTGCTTATATATGTACTTAAATGCTTGCTTTTATTTATTGTGAATTTGATATCATGTTTGCTTTGTAAGAATTATGTTGCTTTGATGTTAATGAAAAACGGAAAACTTCAAGAAGCATGAAAATATGATTATGGTATGAAATATGTAAGCATTGGAAATTTGCTTGTGTGGGTAAGAGAGATACCATTATGTTCGTCATGTGAACGTTGACCTAAAGCCTTCTCCTGGCTGCCTGCTTATGGCACATAAGCTCCGAAAAATGGACTCATTTCATTCGTGGTGTAAACTTCGGTTTCGCCATTTTGTTTTATGGGATTCTCTCGAGCCATATTGTTGTGCATTTCATTGTGATTTGCTGAGCATGATGTATGATTGAATGCTTTGTTTTAATGATTGAAAAATACATGATATGATTTATGTGATAGCATATTTTTTTTGTTATGTGTTCTGTGAGTTGGAATTGAGGATATGTTAAAAATTTCTAGATTAATGTGCTATATATATATAAGTGCTTGATTGTTTGTGGCTCGTCCCCAATGGCTATAAACATATTAGCCACTGAGCTTCCCAGCTCACCCCATTATCTTTCCACTCCTTAGGTGCAAGAAATAGCAGATTGGCATTGAACCTTGCAAAAACTTCGGCAATTCTCTAAGAATATCTATATTTGTAACTATGTTAGTTCAGAAACTTTTGGTACTTTAGAAGCATATCAAGCATGAGCATTCATGATTGTATTTTTTTGCATTATACCATTGTGCTTACTCGAAATATGTAATTGAAGTTATGTATAAACTTTGTAACATCTGAGAAGATGAATTCTGTCTTGTTGAGAAATGAATGAAAGAAGGGTTGAAGAACTTCTCTTTTGTATATGTGCAGAAATTTTTCTCTATAAGTGTCAATTATGGTTGGGAATAAAATTGTTAGTTGTTTAATGGATTTTGGATAGATCTTCTTAAGAAAATTGTTAAACTGGGAGTTTTGTACTTATAGATTGTGCTATTGGTTTTGGGTCTTTTGGAAATTGCATAGAAGTATATATTGATAGATGAGAGAAAATAAAAGAATAAGGGGATAAAAATGTGTTTTAAAACTTCAATGAATAAACTATATTAATCTAGGTAGAATTTGATAAAGTTATCTTCATGAAAATTTTAGCTCTTTCTCTTAGCTTTCTAACGACGTTAAGTTTCTAATTTTTGAACTTTGGGATTGAAAGTTATGATAAATTGTAATAGGAGTATGCAGTCATGAATGTCACGATCGTGCACAAGCACGATCGCGACGAACCCCCTATTCACCAAAAGTCGCGATCGTGCTCAAGCATTATTGCTACTCCTCCTTTGGCTCACACCCGTGACTCTCGCTGTTATAGCTGTGACATTTTTATATGCATTCTGTGAAATTTTTTTAATTTGTTTGTTTATTTATGTGTTTGTTCTTACTCCCACCATGAAATTTAATTCTTTTTATTTTGATGTTAGTTTTATATATACACTTTATTTTAAAAAGTCCCATAATTTTGGTACCTTGTCACTATGAAATAAGAACTGAGACCTAGGCCCAACAGGTTTTATCAACCCCAATTTGTCACCTTGGGGAGCTCCAATTTTGTTTGTGAAGAAGAAGGATGGAAATTGTGTATTGATTATAGAAAATTGAATCAGGTGATAGTTAAGAACAAGTATCCTCTATCGAGGATAGATGATTCGCTTAATCAGTTACAGGGAGCTCAGGTGTTCATAAAATTAGACTTGAGATCAGGATACTATCAATTGAAGATAGCAGAGGCTAATGTATTGAAGAGTGCATTTAAAATAAGATATGGGCAATTTAAGTTTATGGTGATGCCTTTTGGGTTAACAAATGCTCCATCTGCTTTTATTGCTTTGATGAATAAGGTATTCCAACGTTATTTAGATCACTTTATCATTGTATTTACTGATGATATTTTGGTGTATTCAAAAAGTAGAGAAGAACATTCTGAGCATTTGAGATTGATCCAACAGATAATGAGAGAGAATCAGTTATGTGTCAAGTTCAGTAAGTGTGAATTTTGACTTGATCAAGTAGTATTTTTGGGTCATATCGTCTCTGGACAAGGCATATAGGTAAACCCAAAGAAAGTAGAAGCAGTGATGAAATAGGAAGCTCCGAGAAATGTGTCTTAGATTTGGAGTTTCCTTGGATTAGCCGGTTATTACAGAAGTTTTGTCGAAGGGTTTTCACTAATCTCAACCCATTTGACAAAACTTCTGAGAAAGAATATACCATTCAGATGGACTGATGAATGTTAGACAAGTTTTAAGGAGCTAAAGCATCGATTAACTACAACATCAGTATTAGCTATTCTATTTGGATCTGGAGGATATATAGTGTACAGTGACGCTTCATACTAGGGTTGGGATGTGTATTGATGGAGTACGATAGAGTGATTACATATGCATCGAGACAGTTAAAGTCTCTTGAGTTTAATTATTTGGTACATGATTTAAAGTTTGCTGTAGTAGTATTTGCTTTGAAGATTTGGAGACATTATTTATATGGTGCGACATTTCAGATATTCATTGATCACAAAACTTTCAAATACTTGTTGAGTAAAAAAATTGAATATAAGAAAAAGGCGAAGGATTGAATTGTTGAAAGACTACGATTGCATAATTGAACATCATCCTAGTAAATGATAGGCGTGTCGTAATGTTAGTCAAAATAAAATAACTAGTCTAGGTCAATCCCACTGAGAGTATGTGAAAAGTTTTTGAAATGAAATTAATCAGTATTTAGGAAAATTTGGGGGGGGGGATTTAATAAAAAATAAAACAAATAAACTTAATGAAAACAAATTAAGGAAAACTTGCAAAAAATGATAAAATTGGGAAATTCGGTAGGGATTCAATTATTTGGTTCAATCTTGATCCATCCCCTAATTAAGCATAATTCATTGATTTATTGTTCTTTTATCTCTCTTAGCAATTATCGGTCATAGATTAATAGCAAGCTCTATTAAGAAACCTAAAATAAGCTCTCTAAGTTTATCTGGAAAATCGCATTATGAATTAGAATAATAGAACAATTTAGGCAATAATCACGCAAGCTCGGATTATTTAACCTATGTTATGTTATCTCTAATTATTCGGAACTATTAGTTGCTGCACATGAATTAGGAATACAACGATTACGTATTGCATTCGATTCTGGCAATGGGTTTTCATAAAAATGACTTAATAGAGGATTAAAATCATCATCGTTTAAATACTCGGTCAATCCATAGAAGATAACATAATCAATTTCCAATGAGAGAAAGAAACAACAAAATAATAAAAAAATACTTAACCTGAGTCGTCGGCGTCAATGTTGCCTCCGAACTGGCATCGGGATGTTTAGCCTTTCATGGGTCTATCCCAAGAAAATGCTTTAGACACACGTTGTAACCCTATTCGAAACCTCTTCGGCTATTCACTGCCACAACTCTCTTCTTCTCTTCTCATGTCAATGCTCTATTCTCTGACAATTTATTGATGTGACAAATTAAGTTTAAGGACCACCCTTATTATTTACCTCCACTCTTCTCTCTTTCACGTCACTATTTTATCTCTTCTTTTATTTCTTCCACCTCCCTATCTAATGTAGCTCAATGGGACAATTTAACTTCATGGACCACGCTACTATAGCTTATTTTGTTTATAACCTTATGGCCTCTCCTTTGAACACAGATGTGATGCTGTATTGCTGGATTTTTAAAAGCCAATTGAGTTGTGTTTTGAAACAATGAGGACCTCTAAAGATGCTGTCATTTGGTGTGCAAGGAAAGCTCCAAGGACTGCCACTTTGGACAAGCTTTTGGCTCTCTATTAAACACATTTGGCTGTTGTTTTGGACAACCTCTTTAATGCTTCTCCATTTTTTCACTTTGTTGGCTATATTATGGATAGCCTTCCTAACTCCTAATGGCTTCAAAACTTCATGCTTTAATCTTGTATTTGTATTCTATCATTAAATCTACATGTAAAATAAATAGGAACACAAAATGAGCAATTAAACATACAAAATAAGAATGAATTCAAATGAAATAACATAAAAAAATATAGCAAAATCCATTCATATCAAATATGCCCACACTTAGCTTTTGACCATCCTCAGGAAAAATATTAAAATTAAGTTCAAATACCTAAAAACATTGACTCATTTCCCATATTTTCCAAGATTATATAATCATAACCAAAGATTAATGAATTTCAAAAATTATAGCAATAATTCAACATTCAATGCTTCTACCCATGATCAATCAACAAGCATCAACTTTGAAAACCTAGAAATCTAATGGTAGACTTGAAAAATGTGTTTAAGTAAAATATATCTATAGGTACACTCAACACCATTCATGATCATGATAATCCATAACCTTGCATATCATTTCACTTCTCCAACATTATAATTCATACGCAAAATTATGAATCAAAGGGCTTTTTAGGGTTGTAACGTGGGTAAAGGTAAGGTGAGATGTATTTAGGTTAAGTAGCATGAAAGTCATTAAGCTAGTGAAACAAAGCAACACTCGTCAAAAACTGGGTATCGCCAGTTAAGACAAATGCAACATTTATATTTCATAACCCAATTCAACTCTCACACACCAACCACATGAAGCATATACCAATCTGAATCCTTATACAATTTATGTAAACAATACATTGAAAGTATAAGAGTGAACCTTCCAAGCCAACACCTACCTAATATTTAACATACTCAAATAACACATTCATTACAACTCTAGGAAGATGCATTAATCATGAATAAATTTGTAAACTTATATGCACTTCCTCCTCGATAAATTTATTTAAAAAAATTTCATTACAACTGGCTCGACACCTTCTTCCCTTCATGTGACAAAATTGTGATCTTCAGGTATTACAGTTAGTGCCACTTCCATTTGAGGTTGTTCGGGATAAGGACGATGTTGAATGGGGATAAGGCCTTAGTTGATCGTCATCCCCATTCAACATCGTCCTTATCCTTAAATTATCAATCTCGACTGAGTTCATAAACTCTGGTATTTTGAACGTCTTTTTGCCTTTTTCTTCTTCCTTTAATTCCTCTAACCTGCTAGGTAAAGGTAAAGAGTCAGTCTCAACAATAATTGTGAACTCAGTTTTTACCTCTGAGCTAAAAGATGTATCTTTTTCTACTTCGAGCTCCTCCTCAGCTTCTTCTACATAAGCAATTCATTGAGGATTGACCTCATACTTCTCAAGCTCCTAATCACTTTGTAAAGTTTCTGTACAAATATCCACCGGTTACTCCTCAGGTTGATATGGTTATGTCTCTTTGCTTTGTAATGCTAGGCGGTTGATACTTTCATTAATTTATCTGCCTGGCTTGTCAAGTTTTAGATTCTAGAACTTTTTCCTACTGGAATTGCAAAGTGTTAGCAACATACACATTAATTAATTCTTCCAAAGATGTACTTGAGTCTTGATAGGAAGCTTCTGGTATGTACAAGAATTTTTGTGCTTCCTACAAACTATCATGTAAGTTTATCATGGAAGTAAATCGACTGATTATCCCATCCATATCAAAAGTTAGGTTGATCAGTCCAAACGCTATTATAGGATTGAGAATATAAATTAACGAAAAAATTACTTCCATCTGTATCAAATTTTTTTAATCACAAACACGAAACAAAAAAATGAACAGATTATGAAATAACTGAAAAGAAATCAATTACGAACAAATATATACTGTTGGGAATGTCATGGATGTATGTATCATATGCATGACAATGCAACAGAAGTGTTGGAATCTAGATTCCAACACCATGTATGATTATGTGTTTTTCCAGGTTGTCATGGTGTCAGAATCTAGATTCCAACACCATAACACCCTAGAAAAAATACAGAATCATACATGCATGCATAGATATGTAAAAGAGCATGAAATATAAAACTTTTACCTTTTGTTTCTCCTCCTTTCTTATTTTCTCTCCTTGTTTGGATTGTTGCAAATACCAAATCCTTCCTTGATCACCTAAGAACATACAAATATTAAGAAGAAACAATGTATAAGGGTAATTTGAGCACCAAACTAGATAAGTTCTAGTAGATGCTCAAAATGATAGAAGATAGATCAAGAATCTTGTTGCATGCACTTTGATTCATGCAACAACTGCATAAATTGCAAAAACAAGATTCTTGATACCTCTCTCTCACTCTAGAACGCTTCTAGAGCCCTTATGCTCTCACTTAATTGTGTAAGAAATGAACTTTTTTTGTATACATAAGTGAAGAACTCACTTATATATTATTTCGGGGCCTCTATGACAATCGTACCCTTGCTGGTCACGATCGTGGCCCTATGATGCATGATCGTGGCCTGTTTAAAATAGGCCATACATATTTATTTTTCATCTGATCTTTTATGCGTGTGATCCTTAAGTTTCCAGCTATTTTAGGCACTTGAATTAACTCTTAATTCAAACACATCATGATGTCTATTTGCCAGAATATAAGTGGATTAACAAACAAACGCTTTGATAGTTAATTATCCAAATTATGAACCTTTCTATAGACAATTATTGTGCAATTCGTCCTTTCACCATATTATACCTCACTTAGTTCAGAGTATGGGATATGTGTTAACTCCCATTAGACTGACTACGTCATATCTAGTCTAAGTGATGTTAGTTCTTGTTCTGGGATCTTATTACTCATATGTGTCATTAAAGACCCTCTTCATGACAAATACCTGCTCTAGCCAGAGACTCCTAAGTAATGACCCCAACAAGAGGCCATGGGTATCATCTCCTTCTATCAGGAGTGGTGAATCCTTTATTGGCTGCCTAATTACCTTCGAACATAAATAGCTGTATCCAATCACCACCCTAAGAGCGACCTCATCTTGAGGTAACAAGGAATGGTGTCAAAGCACAGGATTTATATCCAAGATATACTTGAATACCTCAAATCTAAGGATATTTGCACCATTGCTATAATGAGATTAATCTCTGACATTCGATAGATCATCCATATGATAATCTTATAGCGGGTCATCCGATGTACTTACTGCCTTTAGTAAGCATCCACAAATTAACTCTAAACATCTTATGCTTACAGTATGAGATCCACTGCTTGGTCAAATCAAGGAGTATAATATGTGCAGTCTTTCCAGATTAACAACGTCCTATCTTATTAATCCTATGACTAGGGATTGTTTAGATACTAACATAATTGCAAATGATAGGAATCTCATTATCATGATCTCATCATGATTTCCTTTATGCTATGTTTTGTATCATGGACTTCATTAAATATCGATTAATATATATAAATGAATATCAAATAAATAAAAAATGCCTATTTGTTTTATTAATCAAAATAAAGTTTATACAAAAGTGTTAAAGGTGATTGCTTTTAGAGCACTATTTTAAAATATTATTCATGATCCATTAGTACCACATAATGATATAAGGTATGGCATTTCTTACCAATGATAATGTACTAGGTATGTAGCTTGTGTGCCAAGCATAAATATTGTATATATTGTAATCATATACAAGAGATAAAGTTATATGTAATAGTCATATAACATATGAAATACATGTGCTTGGTATCCGTACATTAATTTGGACCATTTGTACCATATCATCCATACCTGGATATGCAATATTTATATAATGTGGGTTGGTATTAATACCATGACATGAAGTAAACATTATCATGTGTATAGTAACATACCTATGATATGGTGCAATGGAATGTTTATATAGCCACATTTTATATAAACATAAGTTATAAATGGTATAACAAACATGGCGTATATATGCACCATGCCCTATATACCAAACAGTCTTGGTTACTTACCTGTATATGTAAGTTATACCATTTATAACTTACACTGTCTTACTAATATTGGAGCATTACACTAGATTGTAAGTATTTAGAATAACACCTTCACAAGCGTTATATGCCTGTTAACACCTTCACAGTTTTATACAACCTACTTAGTATGTAGGAATATAATGTGATGTAATTATCACTTTACCATATAACACTACCCGAGGCATGTGTGTACACACATACTTTGTTACAGGGTATCATACCATTCATACCATAATACTAGGAGATTATATAGATGGTATCATTTATATTGTAATACATGCCATGGTATTACAATGGGTATTTTGATGTACTCATATGGATTAAGGTACTCGTGACATACCTGCATGTATCCCATATACCCATATATCCATATTATCTCCTAGTATACATGCACCAAAGTAAATTCTTGGCTGTATCACACAACCATAGGTATGATACCCTACTGCAATCATATCAATTAGTGCATGAGAAATAACCATATTGACATCATATCTGTTGTTTGTTACCATACTACTATAAACATGTGCTAGTATTATAGTGAGGTTATAATTCTTAGATGTGGTGATCCATTGTTAGTAATAACATGATAGATACAATGATAGGATGCCCGTGATTTCCCCTCACCTTTATATTGTATGTAGTTACACAAGTACACATATAATGTGATACGGAAACCTCAAGAAAACAAGATTCTTTAAACCCCTTAATCCTATTGACTCAAATCTCCACTCTTTCTATTCTAAGAACATGCTAGTTCAAACCTTATACGAAATTGAGACCCAAACCCAAAGGAAACAGAAGAATTGAACACGCCACAAGCGATTACCTTGATAAGTGATGCAAAACTTGAAGTAACAAGAAGAACACGCCTTTCTTGAAAAGAAAATCTCTGAATTTTATTAACCAACTAATATGAAGTTTACCAGGATAAAATAAGGTCTTATACCCTTTCTCACGTCCTAACCCTAAAAGGAATAGGTTACAAACCCATTTAATGCTAAAAACAAGCCTAATCCTAACTAGTTTAG
>JANIIA010000192.1:40206578-40217685 GCA_027478495.1 Erythroxylum alaternifolium
ATAACAATGATACCCATTCCTCTAGATTAGGAGAGGAATGGGGTATTACCCAAAAGTGGGTAATCAAAATAATAACCTTATAATCATATCCCTTTATCAAACTCAATATTTCATTCCATACCCATTCCTCTTTTTTCATACCCACTAAACAAGCACACCCTAAGTCTAACGAAAAGGTACTAGTTTTAGAAGTAGCAAGTGTAATTTTGCAGCCACATTAACTCCCCAAACTGAAAGATCCAGGAAGTTGTATCGTGCAAGTATCTATAGGTAATGGTGATAAGGTTAAGGGCATACTTGATCTTGGAGCTAGCAAAAACCTTATGCCCTACTCTATTTACGAGAAATTGGATCTAGGACAGTTAAGACCTACGAACATGTGTTTGCAATTAGCTGATAGGTAAATCCATTATCCGAAAGGAATCATGGAGCAGTGTTAGTGAAAGTTGGAAGATTGATTATTCCTATAGAATTTGTTGTCCTAGACATGGGGGAAGTGAAGAAGAAAGAAAAAGAGCTCTCTATACACCTAGGGAGGCCTTTTGTGCCCATTACCAACACTTTGATTGATGTGAAGAATGGAAAATTGACCATGAAAGTCTCAAGAAAAACAGTAGAATTTTTAATCTTTAATGTTAAACATATTCCTACTTCTACTGTTTCTGAAGACTGTTCTTTTGTTGATCAAGTTAATGATGCCAATTTTGATTTTGCTTTGTATGAAGAAGAAGAAAAGAAGCTGGACTTGGTTAAAGAGAGTGATAAATGCTACCAATTGCCAATGGATGTAGTTGAGGAAGTTTTTGGAAAATTCTTATAGACAGATTCACATGAAAAGGAGGAAACAATGGAATCAGTCACTTTGAGTGACCCACCTTGAGCATGACCATTGAGGCGTCTAGCTACAAGACATTAAAGAAGCAATCATCCATTTAATTTCTGTTTGTTTTTTAATTGTCTGTTTGTTGTTTATTTTCTTAGTGAACTAAAGCTTAAATTATTTTCTTTGTATGCATAGGCCTACTCTCCCATTTCTTTTATCTGTTTTCCTTGCAACTGTTCTTCATTCCTTGATGCAGTACACAATGTTCCATACTAGATCAACACAGTGATCACCCCCACATTCCTATCGTATGAAGGCAATTAGGATTTACCCCTTTTGCTTAAAAAGTCTCCACGATGTTACCTTTAGTGAACCTCCTTTGAGCTTAACATGAAACCTTTTCTTTCTTTAAACCCAAAAATATAAGCCTTGACATTATTTATCCTCTTCGTTGTACCTACCATAAGGCGAATTGAGCATTTGAATGTTTATGATTAGATTTAGGGAATAATTGTTTAAACAAGTGTGGGGGAATCATAGCATATAGTTCGCTTTTAAGTTAGGAATGAGTAGGGTTGTAATAATTTGTACCTCTTCTCTATATTTCTTCTCTTCTAAACTTGATCTTGTTCTAAATAAGTAAATGAAAAGTATAGTTTAAAAAAGGAAAATAATCAAAAAGAAAGAAAAAAAGAGGAAAAGAAGAAAAATAAATAGAAATGAAAAGGAAGGAAGGAAGAGAAGATGACTAGAAAATGAAAAGAAGAGGAGAGAAGTAAAAAATAGGGAGTGTTAATTTTGTTAAGTAAGAGGAAAATTTTGAGTATTTTATGGTTCATTGTTTTGTATTACTTTAAATGCTCAATTTGTTTTGTGGTTTTAAACTATGGTATTCCTTTTTTTCCTTCCTTTAACTCAGCCTTATTACAACCGAAATAAAGACCTTTAGATTGATGTTTGTGTTTGATATGAGTGGTGGAGATTGGATTAGTAAGCAAGCTTATGATAGAAGCCTTACATGAAATGAACATGAGTGAATATATTATCCTACCTTTGAATGCTTGAGAGTACGGAGAGTGAAGTGAGTGTCTATCACACTTGTTGATGGTTCTTTGAATTGAAGTACTTGTTGACTTTGGCTAAATATGCAAAGAATAGCTTGTTCATAGAGTATTATGAGTTTCAAATTCTTAGGTTGTGTTTGTTGAAATGATCGTTGATATCTTTGACTATTATTTGGGAAAATTGTTCTTTCCATTGTTTGTCATTGTATAATCCAGTGTCTAATTTCTGTTGAATTTTTCTTGCATTCACACCTTGATTTTGGTTAGTTTTTAATCCAGATTTGTGGTGAATTGAGTGAGAATGGCGTGAATATTACATGGATGTTAATTGGATTGTATTATGAATGATGCATTGGAAATTAGAGAAACTTTGCATGACAATGAGTATGTCAAGTTAATTGCATGTCATAAATTAAGGTCAAACTAGTGACCATGTAAGTCACGAGTGTGCAGCCATGATCACACCCATGACCATGTGAGTCACAGGTGTATAGCCATGGTCAGTGACAAAAGTGGTCACACCCATAACCACCTCATGCACTCCCATAACTATTTCTTTGCATTCATTTAAGTTTGACACGTGCAAGTTGACAGCGTAACAACCCTAAACCCTAAACCTAGACTTGTGCCATAAATGGAAAAGGAATAAGAGGTAAAGGGGGCTAGAACTGAAAGGGTTAGACTCACACTCATTAGGCTAGAACAAAGGAGATAGAGATAAGTGTGGAGGTAGAGAAGGAGAGAGTTTCAGCTAAGAAGAAGGAAGGAGAAGAACAACAGAAAGGGGTAGGTAGCGTGAGCAGTTGATCGTTTTGGGTGAACATCAACTAGAAGCAGACAGTAAGAGCTAATATGGAAAGCTTGAGAGTGGTAGGAGCAACTCCCTTACCCACTATTGTTTGCTCTTTCTGTTTACTATTTGTTGTTGTTTTGCTACATTTACTTCTTTGTTATGGACCCATGCCCTGTTATGTTTAATCAACCCATACTCTGTTAGATTTTGATAGTTTATTTGGGTTATTTACTTGGTTTATTGCTTTAATACTTCTATTATACTGATCAAGATGAGATTGAAGTGTTTAAAGATGATGAATCTTGTAATTTTTTTGATGGGCTGATCTCTTTTCTTGAGAATTAATGTGGCTATTTTAGTCAAATATGCATGATTGAGGGATTGTGTTATTATCTTATGTTTGCTATAGTTTTTGAACTGAATGGATATAATAGCATGATCAAACTTTGCATCATTTTGGTATTAAACAAAGGACCAAGAGGAGAAGTTTAATATGGAACGAGAAACTATAAACCCTTAGGTTAAGAATTAGAAATATATTAATTTAAATGGTAATTAGTAGTTAGGTTTTCATAATTAACTCGAGTGATAACTTGTCAAATACAAAAGTTAGATTATTTAATTATTCGAGTTGATCTTAGGGCCAAATTGTTAATTTTGATAAGACAACTGTCTAATCATTTTCTCTTAATCATGCATAGGAGATTAAATTAGTGAAATTAATTTTCAAGAGTTTTCCACTTCGATTTCTGCTCGTCTTTGTTTCCGGTTGAATCATTTTACTTTTCATTCTAATTTCATGATTTTCTTTAAAGCTTTCACTTAACCATCAGGATAGAATGTTTAGGATTGCATCTCTTTTTATTTTTCTTTCAAGATTAATTTCGGTTAACTAATTTCACCTCCATGGGAGATGACTATGGGTAATCACTACAACTACGTCGTATACTTGTGAGTAGAATAACTTAGGTAATTTTTAGAACTTTTTGGGCATAACACCTATAAGGATTTATGAGAACTTAAGAATAAGGAAGGCAATCTTCTTAAGCTTATGTAATAAGTTGAACAATTCATGAGGCTTAAAACCAACAAGTCATTTGACTTTGGAGGAGCAAGTAGCAATTTTCATAATGACTATAGGGTATAATAAGACAATTGGAGTCATTGTAGAACACTTTCAACCTTCCACCTGGACAATTTCAAAGTACTTTTAAAAAGTTTTATATGAAGTTAATCATCTTGCAAAAGGACTCATTGCTCCAGCATCCTTTACTAATACGTCTCCTGACATTCAATATAATTCAAATTTCTTTCCATGTTTTAAAGTAAATTCTATATTTTATTACTATTTTCATTATATCATTATAATAATTATTTTAATAATGTAAATTTATTTTTTAGGATTGTATAAGTGCAATAAATGATACACATATTGATGCACGTATTTCAACTTGTGAACAAATATCATATAGGAGTAAAAGAACTGATCCAACCCCAACTATTATGTGTTTTTACTCATTTAATATGCTTTTCACATCAAATGACTCATGAGTTCTTTTAGAAACAATAACAAAACTAGCAAACCGATTTCTTATATCGTCATAAGATATTATATTATTTTTAAAACTATAGTAATTATGGTTATTTTTAATAGCTTTTTGTTAATATTATGTTCTTTATATGTTAGGTAAGTTCTATTTGGTTGATTCAGGCTATATCAATATGCCTGAATTTCTTTCACCATATTAAGGTAAGAAATATCATTTGCAAGATTTTAGAGGAAGCAGAAGAGGAAGACCTTAAGATCCGCAAGAATTGTTTGACCATTGGCATTTTTTCTTAAGAAA
This sequence comes from Erythroxylum alaternifolium, assembly GCA_027478495.1. Classification (NCBI taxonomy): domain Eukaryota; kingdom Viridiplantae; phylum Streptophyta; class Magnoliopsida; order Malpighiales; family Erythroxylaceae; genus Erythroxylum; species Erythroxylum alaternifolium. The sequence continues at coordinate 40,211,106 of JANIIA010000192.1, forward strand.
TGTTATTTAAAGATGTTTTGGCATTATAAAAGCAGGATTCCCTATATTTTCAAACATGTCAAGTTATTATATGAAGAAACAAAAATACATTATTATTGCTTGTTGTATTATACACAATTATATTAGAATGCATGGATAAAGTGATGAGTTATTTATCAATTGTGTTGAAAATGAAGAGAAAATTTGGAAAAGTGTAAATGAAGATGCAAGTTTTCAACTGAAGTATAATATCAATTCAACACAACTTCGAAGTATGACTCGAAAACATGATGAAATTGTTAAATAAGTATAGAATCATATATTTTATTTCTAACCATAATGAGAATTAATTATTAAAGAATACAATTTCATATATTAAAATAATTAAGTTAAAATTTAATATGAACATCTAATAGTATAATTAAAAATAACAAAATAACAAAACATATTTTTAGTTTTTAATTACGAATTTCTTCTAAACAAAATTTTGTTTTCAATTCTTTAATTGCAAACTTTAACCAAGTATGTTTTTAATTTTTAAAAGTAGACACTTATATAATAAAAAGGAAGTGATTAAAAGTAGATAATTAGATTGATTACAGAGATTTTTCAGAACCAGACCTTTTATTCAAAATTTGAGTTACTTTTAGACCAATTTTTGTATAAGAAATGACAAATGCCTTAAATTCAATGCACCCTTCTAGGGCATTAGGGCCAAATGACTTGAATGCGAATTTTTTTCTTAAAACTTGACATCTAACTAATCATCTATTTGTTAAGGTAGCCTTGGAATATTTCAATAAAACAAAATTGCTTAAGGGTATTAATTTCACTTTCATTTGTCTTATTCCTAAGGGTAAAGAGCAAAAAATAATTAAGGACTATCATCCAATAGCATGTTGTTCACATTATATAAAGTAATATCAAAAGTAACTACCAAAAGGATAAAAATAGTCCTACAGAAGCTGATTAGACCTACAAAAGGTGCCTATATAATTGGGAGACAAATTGGAGATAATATCTCTATAGTTTGAAAGATATTTAAGTAGTATAACAGGAGAAAAGCCTACTATAATTATGCTTTGAAGATTGACTTTTAGAAAGCCTATGATATAATTGATTGGACTTTCATCCTTTAACACACTTTATGTTTATGGATTCCCCACAATTTTTATTAAATGGATAGAGCATTGCATTTCTATAGTATCCTTCAATGTTCTTATGATTGGAGAGCCATCTAGGCTGATCAAGGGAGCAAGAGAGATTAGGCAGGGGGATCCATTATACCCTTACTTGTTCTTCATGGTTATGAAAGTCTTCAATACATTACTAGATAAAGTAATGGAAATAAATCCTACATTCGAGTCCTATGCTAAATGCAAAAGGTTGTCCATCTTAAGTTTAAACTTTTTATGACATCTTTCCTTTTTCTAAGGCTTATATCAATTCAATAACCTCCCTTATCTCAATTCTTAAAATATTAAACAAACTCTCAAGGTTGTGCATCAACAGGGAGAGGAGTGCAATGTCCTTATCTACTAGTGCCATTAATCGTATGGCATGTTTGGAAGCTATCACAAGCATCAAAATGTCTGAGCTACTAGTGAGATATCTTGCTATTTTAATATCCTCAGCCAGGCCAAGTCATTCAAACTTCAAGCCCTAATTGACTTCTAGTTTGAACATTTCCTAATTGACTTCTAGTTTGAACATTCTCATATATCACCATAAGATTTCTCTATATTTTTTATGACCTAGAATAAGGCTATTGAGGCATGAGGCCTATGCTTATTACTAATAAAATGTGTTTCATATCAACTTTTTAATTGCCTGAGAAGAAAAGTTTTGTGCTAATCTCAAGCTAGACCTATTATATTAGATTAAAAGATGTGACACTTAATTGCTTTAATAGCTCCTTGAAAGTTCATCATTTCTTTAGAACTTATCATCTGATCAATTGGATTAATTGTCCCGCTATAAGCCTAACAGTGGTAACTTGAACTTTGGTGGTAATTTAATATCATATTCTAATGAAGGGACTATCTAGATCTACATTATTATATACTTTATCTTATTTATAAGACACAGATATTCATGGTAAGCAAAAAAAGTATGTTGTTGATGTATTCTTTCAAGCCTCATTTACAAAATAATATAACCAAAGGAGTAGGGTTTGGGTGATTCAAGAGGGTGAATCTACATTTAAATTCATATTACTTAAAGGCTATGAGTTTGTGATCACTAATCATTGACTTCATAAGATTAAATCAGTCATATTCTTATGATGGGTGCCAAATGATGTTACTTGTTTATATAAGCTTGAAGTGTCTAAGTTTGGCATATAACGCTCTGCACTCTTTTTTGGAGACTTTAAAAACCAATCGTCGAAAGGATGTCTAATTTTTGCCTTTAATGTTTAAGTTAGAAAAAATAGGGAGAAGAAATCATACATTTAGTGAGAGAAAAGGAAAAAAGTGAATTTGTTCTCAAGAGAAATGAACGTGTATATAATAGTTTAAAGATGCATAAGATAGTGTCAGGTGTCATCATCTTGTATATGTTTTTCATAGTTCTCTTAGTCTTTTCGATATATATCATCATTCTATTTAGAACTTTATTTAGAATATATATAAAATAAGTTTTACATTATGAGTTAAATATTAATTTTAAAAATATATAATAATTTAAAATATATAACTTAAGGGGCCGTTTGGTTCTACTGCTATTTTTCTGTTGTGGTTTTTAGTTTTTGATTTCTGTTTTTAAATAAAAAACCAGTTTGGTTGAGTTTTTAATATAAAAACTGAAAAAAAAACTTGTTTGGTTGAGGTTTGTAATGGAAAATTAAAAACAAAAACAGGTGTGGTTTTATCATCTTGTTTCTATTTTTTAATTATACTCTTATGTTCATTATTTTTAAAATAATATATTATGTTTTTACATTAATTAATTCTCATTATGGTTAGAAATAAAATAATTAATTATTTTTAAAATAATATATAGAAGGAACAATTAATCACCAACATATATCTCATAGAAGCAAAATGCCTATTAGAACACATTCAATGAGTTATTATGGTGGCTGCTACAAACTCACACTTTCTCTTATACCGATTCGACAAAATTGTTAGAAGCATTATTTATAATCTCTCTATATAGAGATTCTAAAGTAGTTAGCTCAAATTTTACAAGGATGGGAGTTTATGCAAAAGGGGATCATAAAGTTGAAGAACATCTTAGAAGGGTTACCTGAGTCATAGTTCAGCTTTGAGGATTACATAATGCTCTGCACGTATTCATTCTTTTGACAAACCATGCTTTTGTATTGACAAATTCCTAATTTTTCCCTAGTTAGTTGATGAGGGTTTTAAATGTTTTTTCTTTAATTTTGTTTACAGGACGATTTATAACATGTGTACACATAAGCCTTCACATGATTAACTCACAACAGCTGTATGAAAAATACAAAGAGTCATTTGAAGAATATATCACATCAACAATGTAACCAAACTGGTCTAGTTTCTTCAATTTATGTCATGGTCCATACATGTGATATTTTCTCTGCATTAAAGTTCTTTCTTCTATGAAATAAACCTGTAAGTAGGTACATGCATTATATTGGATATTTCATAATTGGGATTGCCTCCTTTTTATGATTTTACGAGAATTAATGGATCATGATGATGTTGTAAACCAGTCCATGGATTGAGTATTGTTGCATTCAGCAAAGCAATTACTATCAACTGTCGGTACTACAATTGACATAATCCTTGGCACTGATTGTTTCTTGTTAAATGATTCGTGGGCTTCATTCAATACCAACTGCATCTGAAATTTATTTATTTCTTACTAAAATTGTGTGAACTTTTATGATCTTGAAACTAAAACCTCTGAGGCATTGTCCTAAACCAACCATCCTTTACCAATATGTCTCATGAGATTCAATATAATTCAAAAAATTTTTCCATGTTTTCAAGTAAATTCATATATTTTATTACTATTTTCATTATATCATTATGATTAATAATTATTTTAATAATGTAATTTTATTTTTTAAAGATTGTATAAGAGCAATAAATGATAAACATATTATATACTTTCAACCCATTAACAAATATCATATAGGAGTAAAAAAATTGATCCAATCAAATCCATTATTTGTTGTTACTTATTTAAAATGTATTTCACATCAAATGACTCACGAGTTCCTTTAGAAATAATAGCAAATCTAGCAAACCAATTTCTTATGCCTTCACAAGATATTATATTATTTTAAATAAATATAGTAACTATGGATAATTTTTAATAGTTTTTTTATAATATTATGTTCTTTATATGATAGGTAAGTTCTAGTTGGCTGTTTCAAGCTATATCAATACGCCTGAATTTTTTTCACCATATTAAAGTAAGACATATCATTTACGAGCTTATAGAGGAAGAGAAAGGAGGATGACCTTAAGATCTACAATAATTATTTAACTATAGGCATTTTTTATTAAGAAATGTTACTAAAAAATATTTTGGCATTCTAAAAGTAAGATTTTTTATATTTTCAAATATGTCGAGTTATGATATAAAGAAATAAAAATACATCGTTATTACTTGTTGTATTATATACAATTATATTAGAATGCATGAATAAAGCGACAAATTATTTAACATGTGTTGAAAATGAGGCACAATAAAAAAAAGTGTAAATGAATATGTAAGTTCTCAAGCGGAGCATACTATCATTTCAACACAACTTCGAAGCATGTCTCGAATAGATAAATGTAGAATGATTATTTTAGTTCTAATTAATGCATGTTTCTTTTTGTAAATGATAATATTGTTATGTTTTAAAGTATTACAGTATGATGAACATTTTTATTAATTAGAATAATTTAATGTATTTTAAAACTAAATATATTTTTAGTTTTTAATTATAAATTTCATCTAAACAAATTGTTGTTTTTAATTCTTTATGGGTCGTTTGGTTCTACTTCTATTTTTCTGTTGTAGTTTCAGTTTCAGTTGTAGTTTTCAATTTTTTGTTTTTTTTCTTTCAAACAAAAACAAAAACTTGTTTGGTTTTGTATTTTTATCACTGATAATAATTATACATTAGATAAAACTTAAAGATAAATTATTTTTAAGTAAATAAATTTATTTAATCTCTTATATAATATGTATTAACAAATTATTAATAAAGTTATGATATTTTAATAAAATAAAATTTTAAAAATTAAAATTTTATTATAAATTAATATTAATTTGAAATATATTTTCATTATTAAATCAAATTTTATTTGAATATTTATATATTTTAAATTTAATTATATTTATTATTAATTATTAAAATTTAATTACATATAATTTAATTATAAAAATTAAATTATTCATAATTTTTATTGATAATTAATTTTAATTTATTAAATACATAATCTTGAATTAGATTATTCATAACTTTTATTAATAATTAAATAATATATATTTAAATGATAGTAAATCATATTATGAAAAAAAACAAAAACAGGAAACAAAAATCACTTTTTATGGTTTTCATAATTTTTGAAAATTGGAAGAAACCAAAACTAAAAACAAAAACTGAAAACTCAAACAAACAGATTTTTTTACTGAATTTGAAAATAAAAACAAAAAACAAAAAATAAAAATGGAAACAAACACACCCTAATTTTTGTATTTGCTACTAATTTTACAAGGGTCTAGAGTTTTAGTCTACGCTTTTTTTGGTAGGTAATTCCAATCATCTCTTATATTACGTCAAAGCATGTCATTCAATTAACTCTCTTATTTATTTTTAGATATGTTAACTTCAATTCATAGCACTTATGATAGAATGATGAATTACTAGTCGTCGTTCTCTTTAATCTGCTAAACAATCTACTGATAGTAGAGTTAAGAAAGAAAGTGAGAGACAGGGAGGAGAAAAGAGAGATGAACGAAGAGAAAAAGATAAATTGTGGTTTTTTTAATTTTGATTTTATTTTTTAGGTAGGAATTGTATTTGATAAGAGAAAATTAAATTAGGGTTTAAACTGAAAGTTTATGAAACGTTAATATGGAAAGGTTTAGCTTTAAATTAAAATTTAATAAAAAAAGTTATGGTTGAATTTGACTCTTTTTATCAATATTATAATAAGCTAACTAAATTCAAAGAATTTAAAACGCTCATATTCTCAAATCTTTATTAAAATTCGGGTTTAAAGCCAATTGTAATTACAACGTGTTTGATCCAAAGTCTAGAATATATATGTATATAATTTGTTGATTATTTCATATCCTTCTTGAACGTGCAGTTCTAATTTTATGTCCTTCCGCCGAGTTTAGGTGGATCTTGGGTCGAGAATGCATAAACATAATCTAATGAACGACTAATCGTTTCGGAGTGTACCTAACGCTGAAACGGACTTTCAGCTTATTTTGGCCCGAACATGCTTAAACTAAGGCGTAGGTTGATGGAATTATCTTATGGGATAGAAGTGGTGAAAGCAGGCACAAAGTAGCTTCAGACTATAGGTTGCTTCTTGCTTGCTTCATAAAGGATGGCCTGACTTTCGGCTATTCAGTAGTCTACCATATCATCCGCATAGGTCTACTA
>JANIIA010000192.1:40217785-40251915 GCA_027478495.1 Erythroxylum alaternifolium
GTGGGATGCAAACTGTTCAATAGATGTTTGTAGCATTAAAACTTTTTCTTTGTCATAAGAAAAAGTACAGTTACCTGAGCAGCTTCATTTGAAGCATTCTTAGTCCAAAGCGCTATCTTATCTTGTCTAACTCTAACACTGACACCTGCACCGCATATTTCATCTCCATAATCAAACTGTTCCCCGATCATTGCCAGCAACTAACAAAAATAAATATGAAAATAATTAGCCAATTAAAAAGCTTATAGGGTTTGTAGTAGCACATAGGAAGTATCGAAGCACACCGTATATAACCAAGAATTACCAGACTTCCCTTTTTGAAAGGTCACAGTCCACTTTCCTCCATTAGCACAAACAGGGTCCTCCCATTTTGGCTCAATTTTATATTTGAAGCAGTGAAAATCTGCTCCCACAGCGAGCTTGCTAAGGTGAGGGATATTATTGTAAACACTGAGTGTGGGAACAAAATACTCGGTAGATTCAGTCAGTGCCAAAAAAAAGAAAAGGAAAAAAATAGATAATCAACATTCATCATGTGAAATGCCACAACAGAAGTATCAGAACTCAACTGACTGATCAAAGCCATTCACATGAAAATGCCAATTGTACTAGGAACAGGTTAGTCAGATTGTATCTAGGTAGTTGTAAGAAACAAAGTGGTAAAAAGAACAACGAAGTCGTAAAAATTTCAGTCTTCATATGAAAAACTTTGAGGCTAAAATACATAGATCCTAGCTATTCAATCCCAACCAAAAGAACATAAAGGAAGCACCAATGATAGGATTTCCATCCACTGGATCTCCCTTGATTCGCATCCCAATTTTTTTTATAAAAAAGGAGCCTAAAAGTAGTCTGAAACCAACAACCCACAAGAAATTTCTAGTTCTTTCGTTCACGACAAAGCCTTCTGGCCATCAATGCAAAGAGAGCACAAAACTTCAATCTTGTAATATGCATGCAAAAAGTTTATAACTTATAATCACTATCCCCCTTGTCTTAGCTACTTCCAACAATGCATATAATCATCATCCAAACACAAAAAGATCGACTAAACAATAAAAGAATAAAAAAGAACAAGAAAGAAAGGGTCTTCAAGATCTCGACCTCCAGAACTCTTCTGCAGTTGAGAAAGTATAAATTGAGCGCATGGAGCTTCCCCAAGTGGCTCGCTTGGACTTGGCCCTTCCGTTATTGAACCAGAAGGTCCATCGGTGCTCAAGCGGGTACTGCTCGTACGCTAATTTCTTGCTCCCCGACTCATCTTCTCCTACGATCTGAGAAGCTTTTTCGGTCGTCGATAATTTTTGTGCCTCCTCCACTGTCATCATCTTCCTGATTTTTTATCAAGGTTAATATTAACTGTAATCACACTCTGTAATCACACTTTGTTGATTTGATGCTTTAAAAGGCTTTACATGTATAAACATTTTATTCCACTTTATTACACAAGTATTAAAAGACATTGGAGCTTTTGATTTTAATAATAAAATTTCTTGATCTTTTTAACACTTTTTAGGTAACATTTTGGAAATTGTTTAAATTATAATTGGATTAAACAAATTTATTTTTAGCATTTGAAGTTGTTTAGATCAATGTGCCGTATTGGTCAATCAATATGCCTACTGATCGACTACTATTCCAACGACTAGTGAATTCGGTACTTTTAATACATAATGATTGATCAATGCATCCATATATCCATTCTAATGGCTTGTTCTTGGCTCCAACTTCTAGTAAGAGTCCCACCAAAATACTATAAATAGATGTTTTCTTATTGATTTTAACATTAAGAAGGTTTTGAGTGTTGTGCACACATATTTTAAAGTATTTTTTAATCAGAGTTATCAAGTGATAAAGTGAGGAACTTTTAGTTGTAATATTAGATTTGGGTAATATATTATTGTACTTAATGGTAGTCCAAATGAGACTGAGGTTCCTCTTTATTTTAGAAGAAGGTTGTAAGAAGGTTCCTCTTTATCAAGAAAGATTATACAAAGTTATTTTTCACCTTAAAAAAAGAAGTATAGTGAAATTTTAAGAAAAGTTTTGCGAGTGGACATAGGTAAGGGTTATTTGCCAAATTACTATAAATCGATTTGCATTCTCTTTTCTATCTTCTTTAATTTATTGCTCAATTATTTTATTGATTTATATTAAGTAATTCACTCATCCTTATTTACAATGTTCGTTGTTAATTGAGCACATCAGTAAGAAAAGTTGTTAAAGTTTTTAAACACCCAATTCACCCCCTTTTGGGTACCATTAGGAACTAACAAGTGGTATTAGGTTAGCATTTTTCATAAATCCTATAACAAAGATTATAATGGAATATTTAGGAGCATCATCATCATTATTCAACTAAAAGGGATAAAGCATTAGTAGACCACCTCTGTTTGATGACAATGGTTACTTTTATTGAAAAACTAGGATGAGATTCTTCCTAATAGCTGAAAGTGTAAGTTACCCAAATTAAAGGAAGAATGGAAACATCAAAATAAGACATTAGCATCCTTGAATAGTAAGGCCATACACATTCTTTTTTTTGCATTAGGTAGAAATAAATTTAATAAGGCCTTATGTCTGAAACAATTTATGAAATTTGTCATAATCTTGAAGTCTCCCGTGAAGGAAAAAATCAAGTTAAGGAAAGCAAAATTAGTATGCTAACTCACTAATATGAATTGTTTCAAATGAAAAATGATGAAATCATTTTTAATATGCATATTAGATTTATTGATATTATCAATGCACTCAGGGGTCTTGGAAAAACCTACAGTAACATTAAATGGTAGGGAAGTTGCATAGGCCTACGAAAAATATAGGAAGGTAAGGTGACAACCATACAAGAAGTCAAAGATCTAATAATGCTACCATAAGAAGAACTTATTGAATTTCTTCTCACTTATAAAATCAAGCTCCAAGGGACATAAAAAAGAAGTGATGCCCCTAAAGAAAAAGAATTTAACATTTAAAGCCTCTAACGAAGAATCAAGTAAAGAGAAAGAGACATCAACTAGCGAAAGCAATAAAGAAGGCATTGGCTTAATGACTAGAAGATTCAAGAAGTTATTAAAGAAGAAAATCTCCAAAAGAAAGAAATTCAAGGAAGGTAAAAATTATTTAAAGTATAAATCTTCTAACATTACTTGTTCTAAATGTAGAAAACTCAACCACATAAAGTTATAATGTCCTCTACTCAAAGATAATGAGAAGTACGAAAGAAATTGTAAGGAAAAAAGGACAAGAAGAACGCACTTAAAGCATAAACTTAGGATGATATAAGTGATTTTGAAAAGTGTTTAAATTATAATTGGATTAAACAAATTTATTTTTAGCATTTGAAGTTGTTTAGATCAATGTGCCGTATTGGTCGACCAATATACCTACTGATTAACTACTATTCTAACAACTATTGAATCTGACGCTTTTAATACATAATGGTCGACCAATGTGTTATATCTATCTATTCTAATGGCTAGTTCTTGGCTCCAATTGTTAGCAGGAGTCCCACCAAAATACTATAAATAGGTGTTTTTTTATTGGTTTTAGCATTAAGAAAGTTTTGGGTGTTGTGCACACACATTTTAAAGTATTTTTCAATCATTCGAGCATTATTGTCTCATATTTACGTGAGTGAGTCATTTTAGATTTATCAAGTGATAAAGTGAGGAACTTTTAGTTGTAATATTTGGTTTAGGTAATATATTATTGTACTTAGTAGTGGTCCAAATGAGATTGAGGTTCCTCTTCATTTTAGAAAAAAGTTGTAAGAAGGTTCCTCTTTATCAAGAAAGATTGTATAAAGGTTATTCTTCGCCTTAAAAAAAGAAGTATAATAGAATTTTAAGAAGAGTTTTGGGAGTGGACATAGGTAAGGGTTGTTTGCCAAATCACTATAAATCGATTTGCATTCTCTTTTCTATCTTCTTTAATTTATTGCTCAATTATTTTATTGATTTATATTAAGTAATTCACTCATCCTTATTTACAATGTTCGTTGTTAATTGAGCACATCAATAAGAAAAGTTGTTAAAGTTTTTAAACACCCAATTCACCCCCTTTTGGGTACCATTAGAAACTAACAAGTGGTATTAGGTTAGCATTTTTCATAAATCCTATAATAAAGATTATAATGAAATATTTAGGAGCATCATCATCATTATTCAAACTAAAAGGGATAAAGCATTAGAAGACCACCTCTGTTTGATGACATTGGTTACTTTTATTGAAAAAGTAGGATGAGATTCTTCCTAATGGCTGAAAGTGTAGACCTACGAAATATAATTTCAAAAGTTACCCAAATTAAAGGAAGAATGTAAACTTTAAAATAAGATATTAGCTTCCTTGAATAGTAACGCCATATACATTATTTTTTGTGCATTAAGTAGAAATAACTTTAATAAGGCCTTATGTCTGAAACAATTTATGAAATTTGTCATAATTTAGAAGTCTCTCATGAAGGAAAAAATCAAGTTAAGGAAAGCAAAATTAGTATGCTAACTCACCAATATGAATTGTTTAAAATGAAAAATGATGAAAGCATTTTTATTATGCATATTAGATTTATTGATATTATCAATGCACTCAGGGGTCTTGGAAAAACCTACTGTAACATTAAAATGGCAGGGAAGTTGCATAGGTCTACAAAAAATATAGGAAGCTAAGGTGACAAGCATACAAGAAGCCAAGGATCTAATAATGCTACCATTACAAGAACTTATTGGATTTCTTCTCACTTATAAAATCAGGCTCCAAGGGACATAAAAAAGAAGTGACGCCCTTACAGAAAAAGAAGAATCAAGTAAAGAGGAAGAGACATCTACTAGCGAAAAGATTCAAGAAGTTATTAAAGAAGAAGATCTCCGAAAGAAAGAAATTCAAGGAAGTTAAAAATTATTTAAAGTATAAATCTTCCAACGATACTTTTGTAAATGTAGAAAACTCAACCACATAAAGTTATAACGTCTCCTACTGAAAGATAATGAAAAATAGGAAAGAAATTATAAAGAGAAGAAGGATAAGAAGAAAGCACTTAAAGCATCAACTTAGGATGATACAAGTCATTTTGAAAGCTAGAATTTGAAAGAGAGATAGCTCGTAAGTGCTTTACAAAAATAATGAGGTGACATCTAATTATAATTCTTGTAATAACGATAGTGATATTGATTTGACACACGATGAATTAATTAAAAGTTTAAAAATTATGGATAAAAAAGAAGGAATTATTTTTAAAATTGGAGGATGTTAAAAAAAATTGGATGCATAGGTGAATGAGAATGGAAAGATAAAAAAATTGCATAACATTAAAGCATCCACAAATGTGATTTTCGATGATAATCTTGACTTAAATGCATTAAGGCATGTGAAAGAGACATCGAAAAAGGAGGTAGATTTCATCAAAGACTTATTATCTAAGTTTACTAAAAGGAGTGAAAAGCTAGAAAGCATACTAGGAGCTCAAATGAATTCCAATGGTAGGCACGAAATATGATACAATCATGGAAGTTGAAGAGATTCTAAAACCACGTTTATCAAAGAAAAATATTGGTGTTGTAAAAAATCACTGCCTGACGTGACAAATGAGTACGGAGCATCCATATCCAAGCATATGCATTCCAAAGCAAGTCTCATACTTTCGTATATGCTTCTTAACCTAGGCACATAGTTCAATACCCTCAAGGAAAAAATAGTTATAATTTTAACATGCAAACTCACTCGCAGCGCTAAGAAGCATGCTGCTGTTTTTGTGTACTAAACTGCTGTTTTTTTTCTGAATAGATAAATATTGTGGTTACAATTTTCATGGAAGATAGCTGGCTGCTTCCATTGTCTTAAGATGGATACTTCTAATTTGTAGTATGTCATCTTATATGAACTTCATCTCTCCTTACAGAGAAGGCTGGAATTGAAGCGCAAATCAGAGCTGGTGAAGTAGCATCTAGAATGAAGAAAGACAGAGAGTTGAAAAAACAACGCGAGAAAGAAAGAGAAGCTGCATGTGTGGCACTACAAAAGGTTAGTTCCCTATAAACTTGATTGGAAGTTTAATATTTGTGTTTTCAGAGATGCTTATGGTAGATATGATTTTAAAGATTTTCTTGGTTGCCACCATATGGAAAGGACTGTTGAGATAGAAGAGAACCGAGAGATCATAAAAGAGCTAGAGATGCTGTGTGGGTGTTCATTATCATGCAATGCCAATTTCGACAGGAGTGGCACCAAATTGGCGAAGGGAGGAATTGACGTAGTAGATTCTGCAAGTCCACTAGAGCGTCTGGGGTTGTTCATGAAACATGAGGATGAAGAAGATACGGATGAGGTGGCTCTAAACGGGGATGGGGAAGAAGGCGGATACTTGCTTAGACGTTTTTGTCTACACTTTGGGAGGTGGAATTAGACATGTCAATAGGGTCCGTGGCCCAGCCTCTCCTATAGTGGCCCACAAGTCGGGATGAGCTAGCCCGTCACCCAACCCAGCCCGGTGATTTATTTTAAAAAAATTTAAAATGACATTTTCAAAAAATGGGCAGGCTGATTATGAATAAAAACGATTTGTGTCGGGCCAAAATTGCGTCTTTAAGTGAAACAAAGGTATAATGAATTGGTTGTAAATGAATCTAATTTTGCAAGCTAGGAGTTATGCTTCTTTGTACATGGGGAGCCAGTAGTCTATAGGCTTGTACTATACATATAGATACACAGACCACTAGCCTGATCTCTTGAGTAATGTTTTCATTATGAATGGTGGATCAATAATTCCATGCTTATATGGAAGAATAGGTAATACTGTGTCTGCGGGATCTATAAATTATCATAAACTTATCGTAAAAATGTATGTGAATTGGGATAATAATGATTCCATGGTTGATTGGTTATCAAACGATTGATGAATGACAAACCATCTAAAGATGCCAGGAAGAAAGCGATATCCTTCAGCTAATTTGTATTCACCTAAGCATACAGGTTTCCAATATTTGATCTGTGGGTTTGGTTAATCTACTGAAGCCTGATCCATCAACTCAGTCCATTAGGCTCTTGGAACCTCACTTAAAACTTCATAAAAGATAAAGACAAATTCCAACCTCGTAAAATTTGATCAGAGTACCAAGCAAAAAATAAAAACTGGAGAGATAGATTTAACTATCCAACTAAAATCCCTTTAGTAACAAGCAAAATGTTCAAAGCAGTAACTTGTTATAGGCCAGGCAGGAGCAGATACTACATGCAAGTATATCACCCACCATCATACACCAACTGGCGCAACAAACAACTGTACAGCTCAAATTGCGTAGCGGTTCTTTGCACCCTTGTCAAGTCTCTTTGCATCCTCCTGAATGCATAAAACAGAAAATAAGAAAGCATTGAAGTCAACTAAACTTTCTGGTACACAATTCAAGGCACAACATTAAACAGCAACAAACAGATAACCCTTACATGGAATATAAACCCCATCGGCTCATTGTAACTGAGAAACTCCTTCCATTGCCTTCCAATGCTCAACTGCAAAAGTACAATTATCAACAAATTGCCTGCAAGAAGATGAATTGTGGGAACAAATGAATTCATTCATATACTAAAACAAGTGCCCTCAACAATTTTGATGAAGATCAGACAGGACATTCTGCTCATTGTTCCACAAATTAATTGGTAACAATGATTAGTTTGTGCAATTGAAAAAAATATCACTAGATCTTTCCAACTAATTTCACAACGTGATGCAGATGTCTGAACCCATAAAGATATAAAAAGATTGCAGGTATAATATCAAGACATAATCTGGTGACGTTTAGTAAGTAGTGTGATCCCCCATCTGGGTTCTTTTTTTTTTTTTTTCCTCCATTGAAGGGGAGGGGATGGGCACAGCAATGCTGCAAAGTACAACATAACAAGCAAGTAATCCAAAGTTAAGCAATCTCAAAATTTCATCTTCATGAAAATGTCAAAAGAACAAAAAATTTCACACTATTGCGAACTGAGTAATCAACATCAGCAGTGGGATGCAAACTGTTCAATAGATGTTTGTAGCATTAAAACTTTTTCTTTGTCATAAGAAAAAGTACAGTTACCTGGGCAGCTTCATTTGAAGCATTCTTAGTCCAAAGAGCTATCTTATCTTGTCTACCTCTAACATTGACAACTGCACCACATATTTCATCTCCATAATCAAACTGTTCCCCGATCATTGCCAGCAACTAACAAAAATAAATAATAAAGTAATTAGCCAATTAAAAAGCTTATAGGGTTTGTAATAGCACATAAGAAGTATCGAAGCATACTGTATATAACCAAGAGTTATCACACTTCTCTTTTTGAAAGGTCATAGTCCACTTTCCTCCATTAGCACAAACAGGGTCCTCCCATTTTGGCTCAATATTATATTTGAAGCAGTGAAAATCTGCTGGCGCAGGGAGCTTGCTGGGGTGATGGATATTATTGTAAACACTGAGAGTGGGAACAAAATACTCCGTAGATTGTCAGTCAGTGCCAAAAACATAAAAAAGAAAAAAGAATAGATAATCAACAATCAAGATTCACCATGTTAAATGCCACAACAGAAGTATCAGAACTCAACTGACTGATCAAAGCCAGTCACATGAAAATGCCAATTGTACTAGGAACAGGTTAGTCAGATTTATAGCTAGGTAGTGGTAGGAAAAAAAAGTGGTTAAATAAACAACGAAGCCGTAAAATTCCAGTCTTCATATGAAAAACATCGAAGCTAAAATACATTAATCCTTGCTATTCAATCCCAACCAAAAGAACACAAAGGAAGCACTAATGAGAGGATTTCCATCCATTGGATCTCCCTTGATTAGCATCCCAATTAAAAAAAAGCCTATAAGTAGTCTGAAACCAACAACCTACAAGAAATTTCTAGTTCTTTCTTTCAGACAAAGCCTCCTGGCCATCAATGCAAAGAGAGCACAAAACTTCAATCGTATGATCTTTTTGTTCATTTTTGGGCATCCAAAACTTCAATCTTGTAATATGCATGCAAAAAGGTTATAATCACTATCCCCCCTGTCTTAGCTACTTCCAAGAATGTAAATTATCATCATCAAATCGACTAAACAACAAAAGAATAAAAAAGAACAAGAAAGAAAGGGTCTTGAAGATCTCGACCTCCAGAACTCTTCCACAGTTGAGAAAGTATAAATTGAACGCATGGAGTTTCCCCACGTGGCTAGCTTGTTGGACTTGGCACTTTGGTTATCGAACCTATCGAACCAGAAGGTCCATCGGTGCTCAAGCGGGTGCGGCTCGTACGCTAATTTCTTGCTCCCCGACTCATCATCTCCTACGATCTCTCCTTCTTCCACCTCATGATCCTCGCCAACGCTCGGATTAGGGTTCGGAGGAGCTTCTTCGGTCGTCGATAATTTTTGTGCCTCCTCCACTGCCATCATCTTCCTGACTTTGGCTTGCCTTTTCGTGTTTTGCTGCTTATAATGAAAATAGATACGCGACAACACGTGGCAGTACAAAAATAATACTAAAAAACGGAAAAGTTATTTTTGTATATTTTTTAATTAAAATGGTATTAATAATAAGGTTATAACGGAAACTTTTATTGTGCTTCGGGTCCGGTCCAAAGCCATTTATTTTTCTTTAGACGTCGCAATAGGTCGGTTTGGCCTCATCCCATCTATTATTTATTTTAAAAAAAATTAAAAAATGATATTGTTTTTAATAACAATAGTCTGGACCCGAACTAGGCCTAAGGCTCGATAAAGCCAAGAAATCTCGGCCCATGGTATTTAGTAATGAACTTTGATAATATGTTTAAGATTAAGATATGCTATAAGTTATTGGATTGATATTATACATTGCTTTTATCTCTATACTTGGTGGAAAATGCATTAAGTTCTTAAACAATCATCCTAAACTCATTATCCTAGTTTATTTGTTCTAAAGGTACTTTTTTCTTCTCTAAAGTTCTGTTTGGTTAAGGGGTTGAAGATGGAATAGAATGAAATATAACACAATTCTATCATTTAGAAGGAAGTTTTATAATGGAATAGAATGGAATGAGATGGGAGTGGAGGGTTTCATGTTACGTTCCATTCCATCCTAAACAGTGAAAACGAGAAACCTCTAATTTGGGGGGTTCAGGATGGAATGTAAATTAATAAATACAAATTACCTAATATATTCTCAATAATTTTTCGTAATACCAACTGTGACCGAATCATAATATTATATTAAATAGAATAAGATAATATTTAACATAATAAATTTTATTAAATAATTAATAATATTATTTTTATATTATTAATAATAAATTTACAAACTTAATATTGGGATCGTGAGTTCTTAAACTATCCTGAATCTTGATCCATCTGATAAGATTAATCTTTATGGTAAAGAGAAATGTTATTGTTGCACTGAAAGCCAATATTAAGTTTTGTATACTAATTTTTATCGTCGTTTTTTTGCTCAAGAGGTAAATTTTGTATACTAATTTTAAACACGCTCAATATTCTTGAAGTATATTGAAGCTTAAATATATTGATTGTTAAGGTACATGCTATGACATTTTGAGCATTATTTGTAATAGGACATCTTTAATTATTTGTGGAATTTATGAGTATTCTATTCTATTCTATGTGTGATTCTTTGAAGATGATATTTATTTGGAATAAAATCTTAGTCATTATAAGATTTAATTGGAATAAAATCACTATATCTTGATTAAGATAAAATGCAAATTTTTTATAATTTTTAGACTCTTCTATTTTGATGATAATGACTATCTAAGGTAACTGGATTTTTGGAGATTCTATTGACTATTTGTAGGTACGTTTCTATTGGGTTTTACGTGATTTTCTGGAATAAATGTGTATTGCTTTTGTGTGAAAAATGACTAGCATATGGTAATTTTGAAGCTATATTTTTTGGGATCTTAAGTTATATTTGACAACTGATTTTACGGGGATTCTATTCAGATCTGGTAGCTTTGTTTTTCCCTAGGTTGTGAGATTTTCTAGACTATCTAAGTTGTTGGTTTTATGCGCAAATCTCTAGCAGCAGTTGTGTATTTTGCAGCTCCATTGGTTTAACATTTCAGTGATGGAATGTTTGTTGTTTTGTTGAGTTTTTGTGGCTGTTGTGTATGGGATGTTTCAGCGACAATATCGAAGCTTCACAACAGATTTCTTAGTGGACAATTTCCTATTTTTTCATTGATGAAGCTACTTTGTTAGGGGAATTATATTGTATTTAAAGTGTTGTTGTTGTTTATGATTTTATTGTTTAAATCACTCGAGTTGTTTAATTCTTATCTTTATTGTCAAACATTGTTGTAAAAATCTTCTGTTGAGGTTAGCACGAGGTGATTGTACTATTAGGATTAATTTACTTTTACAGGTTGTGAGGACGAGGGATAGTATCAAGGGTTGAGTGAGTTGACTCTATAATACTTTAAGTAAAAATATTGTTATTCTTTAGTGAAAGTGATTAAGTTAGATGAGTGCTCCGTAGATATAGGCAAAGTGTGCCGAATTGTGTTATCAAATCTCGGGTGTTGATTTATTTATTTAACATTTAGTTTTTCTGTTTTCTTTTTTGTTAGAAAATTTACAATTACTGACACAGTTGCTTCATATCAAGCAACCATAGATATAGTTCAAAGCAACTGCGGCTGCACTAAAATTTTATGGAACTACATCCTTTTGAAATTTTTAATTGTTATCAAAGAATAAATCACCAAATCAAAACTTGGTACGTCAAGTTAGTGCAGATCCGTGTTTTGCAATTATGGCTATAAGAGAAGGGGTATCAATCACCAGACCATCGTTGTTAGATAGTTTAAATCATCCTGTTTAGAAATCAAGGATGAGAGTATTTATTCAAGCACAAGAAACCAAAGCATGGAATTCAGTTTTGAATGACTAGACACATCGAATGATGATTGATGAAAATAATAAAGTGATACCTAAAGATCTATCTGGATGGATAAGAGCCAAAGAAGAGGAAGCACTTGATAATGCTCTAACAATACATGCAATTTTCAGTGTTGTAGATGATGGACATTTCGGTATGATATCAGCCTATGAATCGACAAAAGAAGCATAGGACACTCTACAAATAACATATGAGGGATTAAAATTCATAATATCTTCAAAAATTTAGATGCCGATCATTAGATTTGAAGAGCTAAAGATGGATGAAAGTAAAACTATTGGAGACCTTTATGAGAGATTGTGTGACATTACAAAACAAGTACATCAACTTGAGAAGAAATATTCAAATTTGAAATTCGTCAAGAAGACATTGAGATCATTGGTTCTGAGATTCATACCAAAAATTGTAGCCATTGCAGAAGCCCATGATATCAATGAATTATCTTTGGATAAGGTAATTAGGATTCTTACCAACTTTGAGATGAATTTGTTGAGAGATAAATGAGAGAAGAACAAAGCATTGGCATTGCAAGCCGAGGCTGGAAAAGTTATGAATGACTTGGAAGATTAATCTGAGGACAATGAGGATATGGTGTCATTGACAAGAAATTTAAGTAAGTGGTTAAAGAAGTTTAAGAAAGATAGAATCAAGTTTAAGCATAATGGTGGGGGCTTATCAAATAATAATTTCAAACAACAAGCTAAAACTCAAAAGGGTGAAAGAAAGGTGAAGAAAATTCCATGTCATAAATGTTAAGGCTTTGGAAAAGTGCAAGTGGAATGTGCTAACGCTTTGAAGAAGAGAAAAGAGAAGTTTTATAGGATTATTTGGAGTGAGAATGAATCTGAAAGTGAGTATCGTAGTGAAGAGGAATTTGTGAGTAATCATGTTACATTAGTTGCTTTATACAGCAGAAGTCCAGTTGCTTGCTTAACAATAACCAGAGAAGAAATTGACAGAGAAAATGTAGATGAATTAGTCCAAAACTTTAGGGAAAATGTAGATGAATCAGTTCAAAACTTTATTTCAAATTATGACAGTGACGATAGTGATTCAAAACATAAAAGGGAGGATATTTGCAAAGCTTATGAGTTAATGTATGAAAAATGGTTCCAAATGTGTAAGAAGAATGAGAAGCTAAAGAAAGAAAATTGTACCCTGAAGAATATCATTCAAGATCTAGAGAAGAAGTTGTTATCTACGGTAGATGAACTTGATGAAACAAAGTTAAAGTTGGTCAATACCAAAAAGGGATAAGTACGTTAAATGGAGGTATTGAAAAGCTAGAACAATTGTTTGAAATTGGTAAGATCAAAGGAGACCTTCAAGGTGTTGGCTATAAAAGTAGATGTTCTAAGTTGAATAGTGGGCATAATGGTGAAGCTAAATTTGTTAAAGGAGAAACTTCAAAGAGGAATCAAAAATTTGTTCCTACATGTCATTTTTGTAGGGTAAATGGACACGTAATACCAAATTGTTAAAAGCTGTTACAAATGATATTTTAGAGGGCTCAAAATTGAAAATCTAGACACTCTTTGATGAACTTTTAGCAACAACCAACATTGCCAAAGCATACTTAGGTTAGAAAGGGTGAAAGAATCTACTCGATGGATTATCAAAGTTGTATAGATGACCATGTTACTTATGAAGATGAAAAGAAGGTCACGGTTATTGGAAGAGGAACCCTTTGCATGGATGGACTGCCACACTTCAAAAATGTGCTTTATGTGGATGGTATAAAAACCAACTTAGTAGTAGAAGAATCCATCAAAATTAGCCTAAAAAAGTAGAACAAAGGTGTTATGAAGTTAAAGTTAGAAACTGTCTAGATTCATAGTTAGTTGTTGTTGGAAAAGAATCTGTTCCGACAAAGGAAGAAACTAACTAGACAATTGATGACAAAGATAATGTGACAAGGAATAAGGCCAAGTTCGAATTTCTTCGAGGGCACAGGGACTATGTGGGTTACACTTTTGAAGTATATTGATGTTGTTTATTAAAATCAAAAACAAAAATGAAAATAACAAAAAATAAAAAGAGGTTTGAAGGAGTTAACATCTAAACTTTTTAAGTTTTTAATTTATGGGTTTTCTAAGATTTAGATGTTTGGTATGTGTCTGGCTTTTCTTACTTTTTTAATAGTATATTTGATGTTTAAATGAGGCTCTATTTATTGATTCGAGAATTCTGCTTTTGGATTTTAATTTACAGAGTTATGTCAAGAAAATGTTAATGCTTAGTTGTAGACCTGTAGGGAGATTCAGGTTCTCTATGATTAAGATTTTTCAAGTTTTATCTTGATTTCTCTCTGTATTGTGAGCTGTATGAGTTTGGGCAATATGCTTTCGTATGGTTTATATGAGGAGGTCATTTATTAAGTTTGATTATGATTAGTTGAATGAATTTTGGGGCTTATGAATTTAATTAGTCATATATGGATGGCTTTGATGTGAGTAATAATATGTTGGTTACTGTTTTGACTAGTGGTAAATTGTCATCTTGGCCTTCTGCTTCTACACTACGTGTTTATGATTCTTTCGCTGCACCTGCTGCTGATTTTATGCATCTTTAGTCATTGAGATTGATCACATTAAAGGTATTTTTTAGGGGGAGATTTCATAGTATCTATTTACTTTTTAGTTTTTGTTGTCATCTTTTTATCCCAAGGGGGGAAAACTTGGATGATTAGATTATTGTTGATTTGGGATGCTTGGATGATATGTGAACTTGCCAATTGTTATTGAATTTGATGTTATGTGAACTTGATGTCATTTAGAAGTTATTTGGAATTCTATGTTCGTTTAAAGGGGAGTGTCCAATTATCTTATTAAGGCGGAGTTCCTATATGTGACAAATTATGCCAATAGGAGGGAGATTGTTAAGATATGTGTTATGACATTTTAAGCATTATTTGTAATTGGACATCTTTAGTTATTTTTGGAATTTCACTACGACAAGTATTCTATTCTATGTGGGATTCTTTGAAGAAGATGTTTATTTGGAATAAAATCCTAGTCATGATAGCATTTAATAGGAATAAAATCACCATATCTTAATTAAGATAAGATGTCGATTTTTGGTGATTTTTGACCTCTTCTTGATAGCCTATTTTGGTAATAATGGTTATCTAAGGTAGCTGAATTTTTGGAGATTCTATTGACTATTTACAACTGCATTTCTGCTAAGTTTTACGTGATTTTTTGGACTAAATGTGTGTTGTTTTTGTGTGGAAAAATAACTGGCATATGATGACTTAGGAACTGTATTTTTGGGGATCTAGAGTTATCTTTAGCAGCTGGTTTTATGGGGATTTCATCCAGATCTGGTAGCTGTGTTTTCCCCTGGGTTGTGCAATTTTTTGGCTATCTAAGTTATTAGTTTTGTGCAAAAATATTCAACAGTTTTCATGCGCTTTTATAGCTCTATTTGTTTAATGTTTCGGTGATGAAACGTTTATTATTTTGTTGAGTTTTCGTGGCTATTATGCGTGGGACTTTTCTTAGTGGACAACTTCCTATTCTTTTGTTGACGAAACTACATTGCTAGGGGAGGCATTTTTTATCTCAAGTGTTGTCGTTGTTTATGTCTTTATTGTTTAAATCACTTAAGTTATTTAATTATCTTTATTGTCAAACGTTATTGTGAAAATCCTCTGTTGAGGTTAGCATAAGGTGGTTGTGCTATTGGGAGTAATTTACTTTCATAGGTTGTGAGGACGGGTGATAGTGTCAAGGGTTGGGTAATTCGGCTCTATAATGCCTTGAGTAAAACTATTATTGTTCTTTGGTGAAAGTGATTAAGTTGGATGAGGGCCTCAAAGATATAGGCAAGTTGTACCGAACTACGTTACCAAATCTCAGGTATTGATTTGTTTATTTAGCACTTAATTTTTCTATTTTAGTTTGTGTTAAAAAAATTTACAGTTGCTGACACAATTGCTTTATATCAAGCAACCACAGATACAATTCAAAGCAACTGTAGCTGAACCAGAATTTTGTAGAACTAAATCTTTTCAAAATTTTCTTTGATAATTCTATTGATTGAACAAGTGAAAATTATTTAATATCATTAATCTAGCTTTTGTTGTATTTATCTTTATTGATATAATTTAAGTATAAGATACTAAAGATTTTCATACTGTAGGTGCATTATTCATTTTTCATTAGTAAATAATATTATTAACAATATAATAATCTTATTTAAGTTTATGTTATTTACAGTGTTGTTCCTAACGATTTATAGGGTCTAGGCAAAGTAAAAAAATGACCTTTATTTTGTCTCTTTTTGTTTTTTAGAAGTGTCAAGAGTGAGCCTTTATAAAGAATAAAATGAGGCAAAATAAGGACATGCCAGACCTAGTTATTTGAAGGTTCACTAAAATTTATACAATAGTTGATAATGAAATCTAATTGTATCTTATTCGAATTAGATATAAGATTATAGTGTTAAAGTTTAGCGTGTGATGCCTAAGTTTAATCTTGCGTGGAAATGTTTAGATCTCGTTTGATGGCTTTTAATGAACTCTCTTACCATAATCTTATAAAATCCATCGATCAAATGATGGTTTGACATTTTCCATATGATGCTTACATAAATAAAGAAATAGAAAAAAGGTATAAAGTGAATTTATCCTCAAAAGGTGTTATTATTTATATAATTGTATAAAGATGTATTAGAATAAGGATGGTAATTGGTTAGATTGGGTCAAGCTAACCTTTCATTGTGTCTTTACTCTTCGATAAAACATTAACCTTTCAACCAAATCTTACACTATCTCTCAGCCTATAATCAAGTTGATTTTTGTCACTCGACCTAATTTTCATATATTTGACTTGTTATACAAATGTTTATAATATTGCATCTATATCTCTATTGAAAACCACATTCCCATTTCAAGATCATTCTGTTACTCTAACTCAATTCAAGTTGCATATTAGTTATCCTACTTTTTTGAAGATTTCATTCTCTCTGAAACACTACAAAGATTGAATTTTCAAGAAGAAATCAGTGGTTGTTAAACAAGAAAAGGAAGACAGGAGTAAAGAAGAAGAAGACTAGAAGAAAATTGAATTTTTAGCAAGGACTTCATCCACCATTTATTTATAATATAGAAAAAAAGAACTTAACAGTTGAGAAATTTAAAGGAATTTTAGCTCCTTTGTGTCTTTCCCTGTTATTGAGAAAGACTAGGGCTTATTTCATACCTAATTAAAATTAAACTCTTAATTTAAAGTTTATTTCTAACTATAATTAGAATTTAATCTTAATAACTAAAATATATAATATTTAAATTAAATTTTAGGAATGTCAAAATAATTTGACTTAACTTGTCTATTACATAGTTATAATGTATAATTCAATCATTTTATCATATAATATTCTAGTTACATATAAAGCATAAAATTAGTGTCTACTCTGTTTAGATCCAATCATATTTGTTCTTACTAATTAGCATTTGACTTTTAATTTCTATTTTAAAATCTCAAATCACTATGGTTAAAGAATTTTTTAAAAAATATTAATCAAGAATAACACAATATTCTCCCTATTATAGTGGAATCATTTATTAACTTATTCAACTATTTTCATATAATTGATTACTATATCTAAGTGCTATCAACTAAGCTATTCTAAATAAAATAGATCATAAGTAATACCAAAATATTAATAATTCCCATATGAGATACTTTGTTAATTTTAAGTCTAAGGATTAATTATACAATCATCATAATGAAGATATCCACGAACACAAGTAATGTTCTATTTAGGATCCTCATAATTAGGCTAATGCGGTGAACTTATTCTTTAATAAGCACTTACATATTTATCTAAATATCTTTATACTTTAATCTATGAGATCAATTATATTCTTCACAAGAAAGAAAT
Organism: Erythroxylum alaternifolium; assembly: GCA_027478495.1. NCBI lineage: Eukaryota > Viridiplantae > Streptophyta > Magnoliopsida > Malpighiales > Erythroxylaceae > Erythroxylum > Erythroxylum alaternifolium. Next base: position 40,235,576 of record JANIIA010000192.1, read on the forward strand.
ATAATATGTGCTACCGTCTTATCAATATTATGTCTTGATGAAAACTTATATTAGAATTAAATCTCATAATTATGATCTAATCTTAATTTCAATTATATAATAATTATTTCAAATATTTTCTCTTTAATATTAAGTATTAAATATAATTTAAAAAATCATATAAAGATAAAAAATGACTTTCTTAAATAAATTAATAATGTCATACATTAATAGCAACCAACCAATTGGATTCAAAGGCATAAATGACATATCCCTAAAAAATCATCACATAAAAATCTTAGATATTCTCTAAACTTTCCTTAGCATATTGAATCATCTCAACCGAAGCTTTCATATAAAATTTATGCCTAGTTTAACAAGCAATGTTGAAATTATCTAGTTATCTTTGTTTTATCTCCATTTGTATCCTAAATCAAATTATAAGAATATTGAGTACATTCAAAAATTAAATAAGTGTTGAAAGATAAATATTAGGAAAAATGAAAAATTTTGTGTATATCAAGTTTAGAGATTTTGATGCAAACGATGACAATAATTTTGGGACAATGAAACTTCAAGCTCATACTTTCACAAATAATATGAAATCAGTCAACACATAAGAGAATACGTTTAAGAATGAATCTACAAGTGAAGGGCATATGATGGCCAAATTGAAAGATGATGCAGAATTCACTGCTATTGGTAAGAGGAAGCCCAATAGGAAGAAGAGGCCTTCTTCTTCTAGTTTGTGCGAATGATAGTCATAACTTGGAATGTTAAGGGAATGAATTCTCTAACCAAAGAATTTCTTGATCAAAGACTTCATTTCAGAGAATAAAGCCTGGATTATAGGAAATCTTGAGTCTAAAATCAAATGTGATAGATGCATCATTCTTTATTTTTTTTTGCCTAACTCTGGGAAACTAGTTGACAACTACAATACTCATCTTAATTATAGGATACTAGTTTTATATGATGTTGATAAATGTGAATTGGTAAATTAAATGGTGTTGGACAAAGTAATTCGTCTTAGAATTAATCTCAGGGAGCTTAATCTCGTTGTATATGTTTTCTTTATATATGTATTTAACTATGAAGCTAATTTCTAGGCCAAGCTAAGGGAACTGTCTTTAAGAATTAAAGAACCTTGGATGTTGTTAGGAGACTTCAATGCCACCATACTTCCTAATGAAGTTGAAGGTTTGTGCTCTCCCAGAACTATTTGTGAGGAATTGAAAATTTATGTCAATGATTTACAAGTTCTTGGTCCTCCTTTTAGAGGAAACTTCTACATATGGAATAATAGGCAGACTGGCAATACCTTCCTTAGGAAGAAACTGAATTGTAGCCTTATTAATCTGGACAGGTTTCAAGACTTAACTCACTCTAGAACTTTATTTCCTAATTCCAACATGTCAAATCACTCACCCATTACTGTGTAAGTAACCAAATCTATGGATCTAAGGAGACATCTGTTCAAATTTAATGATTTCTTACCTAACATTACAGATTTTAATGAAGCTGTTGAGAAAGGTCTAAGTTATGATATGGCAGGCATCAAATAATACATCTTCACTAGAAAAATGGGCAAGGTTAAGAATAAACTTAAAGATTTTTATAGGCTAAACATAGGCAACACTTATCATCTTTTTCAAACAACCAAGTTACCTTTGAATAAAGCATAATATAAAGTTTATATGAAACCTTACTCTCCATCTTTGCAAAGTATTGAAAGGGTAGCATTGAATAATCTTTCCTAGGTTGTGGATTATGATTATTCTTTGATGAGGCAAAGATCAAGAATTACTTGGCTTAAAAAAGGTGATAGGAATTCCTCATTCTTTCTTTCTTTTTAAATAAAGGTTTGATTTCTAGATAAGCTATAAAAAGAATTATAACTATTTCAAACTTTGGCATAATCCTAACTACCAAAAGTCAAGTCATTAATGAAGTTAATGATTATTTCTTAAAGTATTTTGGTTCTCCTTCATTAGCTATCTATTTAATTAGGTTGATTAAAGAGATTTTTCAGAACCAGATCTGTTATCCAAAATTGAGCTGTTTTTAGACCAATTTTTGTATAAGAAATGACAAATGACTTAAATTCAATGCATCTTTCTAAAGAACTAGGGCCAAATGACCTGAATGTGAAAATTTCCCTAAAAGTTGACATCTAGCCAATCATCTATTTGTTAAGGTAGCCTTGGAATTTTTCAATAAGACAAAATTGCTTACGGGTATTAATTTCACTTTCATTTGTCTTGTTCTTGAGGGCAAATAGCAAAAAATAATTAAGGATTATCATCCAATAGCATGCTGCAACATATTATATAAAGTGATATCAAAAGTAACTGCCAAAAGGCTAAAAATAGTCCTACAGAAGCTGATTGGACCTATAAAAGGTGCCTATATAATTGGGAGACAAATTGGAGACAATATCTCTAGAGTTTGAGCGATATTTAAGTTATATAATAGGAGAAAAGCCTACAAGAATTATTCTTTGAAGATTGACTTTTAGAAAGCCTATGATATAATTGATTGGACTTTCATCCTTTAACACACTTTATGCATATGGATTCCTTACAATTTTTATTAAATGGATAGAGCATTTCATTTTTATAGTATCATTCAATGTTCTTAAGATTGGAGAGCCATTTAAGCCAATCAAGGGAGCAAAAGAGATTAGGCAGGGGTCCACTTTACCCCTACTTGTTCTCCTTGGCTATGAAAGTCTTCAATACGTTACTAGATAAAGTAATGGAAAGAAATCCTACATTCAAGTACTATGCTAAATGCAAAAGGTTGTTTATCTCAAGTTTAAACTTTTTTATGACGTCTTTCTTTTTTCTAAGGCTTATATCAATTCTGTAACCTCCATTATCTCAACTCTTAATATATTAAACAAACTCTCAATGATGTGCATGAATTGGGGGAAGAGTGCAATGTTCTTATCTACTAGTGCCATTAATTATATGGCATCTTTGGAAGATATCACATGCATCAAAATGTTTGAGCTACTAGTGAAATATCTTGGTATTCTAATATCCTCAGCTAGACCAAGTCATTTAAACTTTAAGCCCCTAACTGACAAGATTCTTTCCAAAGTTAACTATTGGAGTTTTAGGGACTTGTCACTGGCTGGTAGACACAACTAATAAAATCCATTCTTAGCTCATTTGGTGTCTATTAAGCCTCTTGTATGCCATTCTCTTATAGCATTAGCCAAGCCATTGATATAAAACTAAGAAGGTTTCTGTGAATATGTCACAAACTAAATGATTTCAATGCTAGAATAAGATGCTTTGATATATGTAAACATAAAAAGAATGGAGGTTTAGGCATTACTTCTATCAAAACTACCAATAAGGTCTTATTAATAAAAAGAGCTTAACAAAAAATCCTTTTTGGTTCAATGGGTGCACGCTTACTAAATTAAAGATTATAACTTTTAGACCTTTAAAATTCCTACTAATGGTAGAATAAAAAGCAATATCAGAGGTGCTTATGGGAGTCATTTTGGTAATGGAAAATCCACTTTCTTTTGGTTTGATATATAGTGATCTCTTGAACCCTTGGAATAGATAAGGTCACAAATCTTCTCAGAAGTATCATTGATTAAAGTTTGAGTGTAGCATAAGCTCTACCAATAGTGAAAACTCATCTGAATTCATGTTGTGTCTAGTTTCTATTGATTTTGCTTGCCTTTATATCTTCATTTTGGTTGCAAATTATTGTGTTTTGATCCAAATGTGAGAAGAATTGACTAAAAATGGTGTGAATATTGCATGAATGTTAATTGGATTGCCTTGTGAATGTTGTATGAAAAATTAGAAGAATTATGCATCAAAAAGTGAAATGGGACTTGACCATTGCATGAATTAATTTAATTATGCATGCAAATGGTGTCAAACTTGTGACCACCTAATGCACACTTGTGACAAGTTTTTCCTTTAATTCATCTAATTATTATATGGCATTTGTAGGTTGAAGGTTTGAAAACCTAGAACTATAATAAGACTACAAATAAAAAGAAGAGAGGAAGGTGGCGGCACATTCTATCATTCTACACATTCTTGACATAGATACCTTCATTCAGAGATAAAGAATAGATAAAGAGAAAGAAGAGGAGAAGAGAGGAGAGAACATAGAGAGTAGGGTGAGGAAGAGAGAAACACATCAATAAGGTGAATACGGTGTGAGCCTTTGATCATCTAGGTGAGAAACAAGCAAAAGTAGAAGGCGAGAGCTAATGTAGGAAACTTGAAAAGGGTAAGAGACCATCACAACTCCCTCATCAAATCCTTTTTTTCTTATTCTGTTCTTTATTTGTTGCATTGATTCTTTGTTATTTTACTGGACTCATTATTCTGTAGCTTAACCGACTCTTACTCTGTAGCTTTTGATAGTTCATTTGGTTATTTACTTAGTTTATTGCTTTAATACTACTCTTATACTGATAAAGATGGGGTTGAATTATATGAAGATGATGAATCTTGTTATTTCTATGATGGGTTGATCTCTTTTTCTTAAGAATTAATGCTGCTATTTTAGTAAAATATGTATGATTGAGGGATTGTGATGTTGTCTAATGTTTGCCATAGTTTCTGAACTAAATGAATGTAATAACATGACCAAACGTTGCATCATTTTGGTATTAAATGAAGAATCCAGAGAAGAAATTTATTATGGAACGAGAAACTATAGGCGCTTAGTTTAAGAATTAGAAATATATTAAACTAAGTGGTAATTAGTATTTGGGTTTCCATAATTAATTCAGATGATAACATGTCAAATACGAAAGTTAGCTTTAGTTTATTATTCAAGTTGATCTTAGAACCTAACAATTAATTTGAGGAAGACAATTATCCAATCATTTCCTCTTAATCATACATAGGAGATTAAATTAGTGAAATTGATTTTCGAGAATTTTCCACTTTAATTAATCTATTTGTTTTTGCTCCCGGTTAATTCTGTTTACTTTTCAGTTTAATTTTTTGATTTTCTTTAAACCTTCACTCAACAATTGGGATATAATGTTTAGGAATGCATCTATTTTTATTTTTATTCAAGGTTAGTTAGTCCTTGCTAGGAAAAAGGTCTGTAGAAGTGAACTCTTTAAGTTTATGCCAGGAAGGAGATCTCTAGATAGTGAACCTTGTCCCTTTTATTGATAACATATATCGAATACGAAGATTTCAAAGGGACTATGAAAGACGATCGTAAGGAACCCAAGCGTTAAGATCAATTTAATAACTAAAAGATGGGTGAAAGGCAGTTAGTAATGAAGGAGTACGCTAGATCGGTGATCGGTACTGCCATTTTGTGCATATGTTTGGGAAAGGTTGCTAGAAACAATGAATTGAAAAGTATCCACTAAAACATACTGGCATCTTTTTATAGAGTTCCTAATGAAGGCCCTTTGAACTTCATTCGGGATTCTATACCACTTTAGATACCTTTCCTTTGGATGGCTTAAATGAAGATCAACTCATAATGAGATACTTTCCATACATATTGAAGGATCCAGTTAAAGAATGACTTATGACCCTTCTACCTGATTTATTGACTACATGGGAGGAGGTGTACAACAAATTCATGGGAAAGTTCTATTCCCATTAAAAGACTTCTAAGTTACTGACGAAGATAACAATCTTCACTTAGATGGAGGAGAGCCATTACATGAGACTTGGGAATGTTTTAAACTCTTGTTTATACAGTGTCCACATCGTCATTTTCCACTTCACATGCAAAAGTAATTGTTCTATGATGGATTAACGCAATAGTATCAGTACATAATTGACCATGCAGTAAGAGGAGCTATGGGAGAGAAGACGGCTAAAGAAATGTATAAAATATTCAAAATGTTATGGCTAATTCTTAACAAAAGAACATAAGGGGAAGAAAAATTATAAAGTGAGCTTGAATCAGGAACTGACTATGCAATTAACTGAGTTAACAAGGCATGTAAAGGTGCTAACTATAAGACTACCCTAAAATGTTCCAAATTAAGAGGTATATGGTATATATGGAACTTGTGGTCATTGAGCTAATGTTTGTTCGTGAGTCTTTTATAGATAAGGAAGAACAAGTGAACTCACTTAACAGCTTTCAACCAAGGGAGTGAAATGATTCGTATTCAAATACCTACAACCCTGGTTGGAGAAACTGCCCTAATTTTTTATGGAAGACCAACAATCCACCAGTACAACCCCAACCATAATACTAAAATTTTCATAGGCCAAATTATTACTAAGAGCAATCCTAACTTCAAAATCCACCAATCAAGCCTTCTTTGAAGGAAAGCCTAAATGTGTTTATTCATATCACAACTCAAAATCAAGAAACGAATAATAAGAGATTCAATTCTTTGGAGGAGACTGTGAAGATGATTGAGATCCAAGTAGGGCAACTTGCTGCTTAAATGCAGAATAATCAAAAAGGAAAGTTGCTTAGTCATCCTAAGCAAGCCCAAGCAATAATGTTCTAAGAAGTGGAAGAGTGTTTGAAAATCACATTCAGATTCTTCCTAATATATCTGACGCTGCTAATCAAGAGGAGGAGAGCCTCATAAGAGAAAAAGATTAGCAGAAGGAGGTAAGCAACGGGCATGACTAATCACATTCAAAAAGGTGAAAAACTTAAACATGACACCAAGGATAATGAAGGACAAAAACTATATAAAGCCACAAATTCTTATAGACCACCAATTCTGTATCCAAATCGTTTTAAGGAATTGAAACAAAATGGGCAGTTTTCTTACTTATATAACATGCTTTCTAAGGATAACATTAATTTGCCCTTGTTAGATATGATTAGGAACATTTTGGCTTATGTGAAGTTCTTCAAGGAACTAAGCTCCAAGAAACAAAAGTTTAAGCCTAACGAGAAGGTGATAGTTTTAAAAGTAGCGAGGGTAGTTCTTTAACATCAATTACCCCCAAAACTGAAAGATCTAGGGAGTTTTATTGTGAAAGTATCAATGGGTAATGGGGATGAGGTTAAAGGTATGCTTGACCTTATAGTAAGTGTAAACCTTATACCTTACTCCATTTATGAGAAATTGAATCTAGGATAGTTAAGACCTACTAATATGTGTTTACAATTAACTGATAGGTCAATCCGTTATCTGAAAAGAATAGTGGAAGATGTGATAGTGAAGGTTGGTAGATTAATTGTCCCTATAAACTATGTGGTCTTAGACATGGGGGAGGTTAAAGAGCAAGGGAAAGAGCACACCATACTCCTAGAGAGGCCTTTTATGGCCACTACCAATACCTTGATTGATGTAAAGAACGAGAAACTGAGCATGATTGTTTTAGGAGAAACAGTAGAATTTTCAATTTTTAATGTTAAACACATTCCTACCACTACTATTTGTGAAGAATGCTCTCTTGTTGATTAATTTAATTCTGTAAACCTTGATTTTGCATTGCAGGAAGAAGAAGAAAAGAAGTTGGGCTTGGTGAAAGAAATTGATAAGTGCTATCAATTTTTAGACGATGCAACTGCTGGAAAAGTTGATAAATTCTTGAGAAAAGATCCTAATGAAGAGAAGAAAATAGTGGAATCAATTAATTTGAGCGATCTAGCTTGAGCATAGCGATTAAGGTGTCCAGCTAAAAGACATTAAAGAAGCGCTAGATGGGAGACAAACCATATAATTTTTGTTTTCAATTATTTTTTATTCCTTTTTAGTGAAACTTAACTTAATCTATTTACTTTGTATACACGAACCTACTTTTCAATGCCTTCTATTTGTCTTCCTCGCAGCTTTTCTCCACTCCTCGATGTAGGATGTCATGTTCCATACCACATCAAAGCAGCCACCACCCACACTTTTGTATTATATTTCTATCTTTGTTCTGTTTATTATTTTTACTGCTTGTCAGTTTGATGTCTTTTAGATTTAATGCTTGCCCTTGTTTGTGTTATTTTATGTATTAGATCTCTTTTTTACTTTTTTGTATCACATTAGGAACAATGTGATATTTAAGTGTAGGGAGAGTAATAGTTTTTTTAAAAAATTTTTTTTTGATTGTGTGTTTGTTTTTTCCCATTCAATAGTTAAAGGTGAATGGTCATTAAATGAACTTGATATAGATTAGAAATGCATAATATGAGTGCATGAGTATACCCTTTTTGCTTAAAAAGCCACCTTAATTTTACCCTTAGTGAGCCCCCTTTGAGCTTAACATGAACCATTTCTTCTTTAAATCCAAAACGTGAGGCTTAACCTTGATTATTTAACTTTTTCATCATACCTACCATAAGGACGAATTAAGAATTTGAATGGGTATGATTAGGTTTAGGGAATAATTGCTTGAATAAGTGTAAGGGAATCATAGGATATAGTTAATTTTTTGAGTTAAGAATGGGTATGGTTGTAATAATTTACATCTCTCCTCTACATTTTACCTCTTCTAAACTTGATCTTGTTCTAAATAAAAATAAAAATAAAAATAATAAAAAAGAAAGAAAAAGAAAAAAGAAAAAAGAGAAAAAAAGAAAAGAAAAAGAAAAGGAAAAGGAAAAGGAAGGAAGAGAAGATAACCAAACCAAAAAGAAAAGAAAAGAAAGAGGAGAGAGATAAATAGGGAAGTGCTAATCTTGTTAACTAAAGGAAAGAATCGAGTATTTTATGCTTCATTTTTTTATTACTTTAAATGCTCAATTTGTTCTGTGGTTTTAAACTGCGATTTTTCTCTTTCTTACCCATAGCCTGGCCCCATTACAACCAAAATAAAGACCTTCATATTGATGTTTGTGTTTGATATGAGTGGTGGAGATTAGATTGGTAAGCAAGCTTATAGTAGATGCCTTACGTGAAATGAATGATGAGTGAATACATATCCTACCTTTGAATGCTTGAGAGGATGGAGAGTGGAGTGAGTATCTATCACACTTATTGATGGTCTTTGAGTTGAAGTAATTGTTATTTTTGACTAAACATGCAGAGAATAGTTTGTTCACAGAGTATTATGAGTCTTAACTTGTCAGGATGTGTTTATTCAAATGATTATTGATATCTTTGACCATTATTTGGGAAAATCATTGTTTTCATTGCTTGTTCTTGTATAGTCTAGTGTTCTTTATTTTGCTTGAGGACAAGCATAGTTTAAGTGTGGGGGAATTGTTGTGTTTAGTTTTCTATTGATTTTGCTTGCCTTTATATCTTCATTTTTGTTACAAATTATTGTGTTTCGATCCAAATGTGAGATGAATTGACTGAAAATGGTATGAATATTGCATGAATGTTAATTGGATTATCTCATGCATTTTGCATGAAAAATTAGAAGAAGTAAGCATGAAATAGTGAAATGGGACATGAATATTGCATGAATTAATTTAATTATGCATGGATATGGTGTCACACCCATAACTCCCATTGTCATAGGTTTGACAAGGGTGGTCACACCCATGACCACCTCATGCACACCCTTGACATGTTTTTCTTTAATTCGTTTAATTATTACATGGCATCTAAAGATCGAAGGCTTGAAAACCTAGACCTATAACGAGACTACAAATAAAAAGAAGAAAGGAGGGCAGCAGCGCATTCTATCATTTTACACATTCTTGACACAGATACCTTTATTCGAAGATAGAGAATAGATAGAGAGAAAGAAGAGGAGAAGAGAGGAGAGAAGATAGAGAGTTGGGCGAGGAAGAGAGAAACATAGCAACAAGGTGAAAATAATGTGAGCCTTTGATCATCTGGGTAAGAACTAAGCCGAAGCAAAAGGCGAGAGTTAATGCAGGAATCTTGAGAGCGGCAGGAGACCACCACAACTCCCTCATCCAATCATTGTTTGTTTATTCTATTCTTTATCTATTGCATTGTTTCTTTGTTATTTTACTGGACTCATTATTCTGTAGCTTAACGACTCTTACTTTGTAGCTTTTGATAGTTCATTTGGTTATTTACTTGGTTTGTTGCTTTAATACTTCTCTTATACCGATAAAGATGGGATTGAAGTATATAAAGATGATAAATCTTGTTATTTCAATGATGGACTGATCTCTTTTTCTTGAGGATTAATGTAGCTATTTTTGTCAAATATGTATGATTGAGGGACTATGTTGCTATCTTATGTTTTCTATAGTTCTGAACTAAATGGATGTAACAGCATGACCAAACTTTGCATCATTTTGGTATTTAACGAAGGATCGAGAGAAGAAGTTTAATATGGAACGCTGTAATTAGAAGTCGAGCTTCTGTAATTAATTCTGATGATAACTTGTCAAATACGAAAGTTAGATTTAGTTTATTATTCGAGTTAATCTTATAACTCAATTGTTAATTTTAGTAAGACAATTATCTAATCATTTCCCCTTAATCATGCATAAGAGATTAAATTAGTGAAATTAATTCTCAAGAGTTTTCTACTTTGATTATTCTATTTGTTTTTGCTCCCAATTAATTTCGTTCCTTTTCAATTTAATTGTGATTTTCTTTAAAACCTTTACTCAACAATTGGGATAGAATGTTTAGGAGTGCATATGTTTTTATTTTTGTTCAAGATTAATTTAAGTGAACCAAGTTGACCTTTTTGAGAGACGACCCTGGGTAATAAACTACAATTACCTCACATATTTGCGAGCAAGATAGCCAAGGTATTTCTTAGAACTTATTTTTGGGAAGAACAATTCACTTCCTACATCGATATTGAAATCTCGGTTAAATGGAGTCACTCTAAGATCAGGAAAAAGATAAAATCATACTTACAATTAATGGATGTTATACTAAAACTTAATATAGAACATTGTTTTAAACTTTCAATAATCAAGTACCTTGGCACAACTATTGGAATGGTGTAAGGATAATAAGCTAAGATCTGCTCACACTTTATGAATTGTTGTTCACAACAGGCTTCCTTCCTTAGACATAATTGGTAAGTTCACATTCACTCTAACTGGTGTGTTCTCTGCAAATCTACTTTAGAGAATCATGTTCATCTATACTTCCAATTCTACTACACAAATAAGGCTTGGAACAATATATTATAAAAGTGCAATATGAAAAATCCCATTATTTATGGGAACGAAATCTTGGTGTGGCCTTTGAGTATGCAGTCTATAGCTAAGGGAGACATGTAGATCTTTTACATTTCATTAGCTTATCTTATATAAAATTTTGGAATCAAAGAAGTGCAAGGATTTTCTCTAACATTAGCTTATACAAAGGTCAGCTCTTCAATTAGTTGTGGAGTAGAATCATAATACATTTGAGGATATTAATAAACAAACACAGAACCAGCTCAACATTCTTTCTAGAAGGCAACTTTCACATTAGCTTTATACTTTGATTCTTGTTCTTCTCATAATAATGTACTAGGTAGGAATTTTTGTTTATTAACTAGTATTGTCCTTTATAAATTTTGTAACCTTGCTTCCTTTTAAGGAAAAATATACTTTTCAATCTTCAAAAAGTTCAAAGATTTTAATGTTATACCTACAATTGAACGCCTTTGTTCTTACACCTCATGTCTGCATTTTTAAATGCCTTGGTCTATGGATTCGCTCATAAAGTATTCTAAATATACCCTTTTATAAGATTTTCTTTATTATGCATTTTCCTACAATTTTATTATCGTGCCCATAATCACTATGGAACTTGTGATAATTTTTGTTGAATGTTTCTCTAAGGAATTTGGTGAGGAGGGCTCACCAAATTTCTTTCTCTAATCAATGTTAAGTTGTTGTTTAACATGTTTAATATTTGTAACTTGAATGGAACGGAATATTATTCCATCATTTGGGAGGAAGTTTTATAATGGAATGGAATGGAATGAGATGGAAGCGAAGAGTTTCACATTACATCTCATTCCATCCTAATCGGTAAAAACAGAAAATCTCCGATTTGGGGGGTTTAAGATGAAATGTAAAATGATAAATATGTAATACCTAATATACCATACCCTAATACCAAGCAAGACAATACATTTGGGCGTTGGCAGAGGAAGAGCACCATTCTGAAACAGAAGAAGCATTGGCCTATTCCTTATATGAGGAAGAAAGAGTCACAATTGACTTGTTCAGTCACACATCCAGACACTAAGCAGGCCGAACCGTGAGAGAGAAAGAAAGAAGGGGAGAAGAGAGGAGACAACAGAGAGAGAGAGAGTCAGCTGAAGAAGAAAAGAGTATAATAGTCATTTATTATTATTAAACATATATTACATTGCATTCCATACAACATCTAAACAATATTTCACAATATTATATTATGAATCTTTTCATCCGTGCTAAACTACAGTTTTCTAATCTTACATTCATTTACATTCCATTCCATTATAAACCATTATATTATATTATATTATATTAAAAACTTTACATCCAACCAAATATATTATAAGTTAGAAAAATAGAGAGATGAAGTCATACATTTAGTGAGAGAAAAGGAAAAAAGTGAATTTGTTCTCGAGAGCAATGATCGTTTATATAATAGTTTAAAGATGCATAAGAATATTGTCAGTTATCATCTTTTTCACACTTCTCTCCGTCTTCTCTATATATAAAAATCATCATTCTATTTAGAATCTATACAAAATAAGTTTTACATTATGAGTTAAATATTAATTTTAAAAGTATATAAAAATATAAAATATATAACCTATGTAATTTAAAATTTGAATAATTAAAAAAATTTAACGTTCGTAATATTGTATGCACTATTATTTATTATAATAATCCCATGTAACTTGACTTATTATTAAAGAAATTATTTATAGTTTAATATTGTTAAAAAAAATTCGATGCATACAATTCCATGAAGTTTTCGGTTTAAAGACTAATTTTAGAAAATATTTTACTAGAAATGAATGTGAGAAGCCCAATTTACGTAAGATTTGGCTTCTGCCCGCAGCAACCGGCGTCCAAGTGTCATAGGGTAGATACGATTGGATAAGTTGAAAAGATTTTAGTTGAAATTCTTTGTTTATTTGGAAGGAGCAAAATAAAATCTACGCCGTTGATATGCAACCTAATTAGACTCCTTGGACGGTTACTGATATATACAAATATTTCAAAGGAAATAACGTCAGCTGTAAAACAACTCAAAGAATTAAAAGTAATAATAAACTGACCAATCAGAACGCAGATAGCGAAGGCTAGAATTTAGAATCAAACGTCCTGCCAGCCATACACTCCTTCTTCGTCTCTGTCTCTCTCTCTTATTTATATCCTCTTCCTTTGTTTGTTATTATTGACAGTTAAAAGAGTAGCTGTTTGGTTCATCTTCTCATTAGCCTACCGAGTGAGGCGTTATATAGACGGAGGGAGACACAGCGGTGAGGTATTTCCCTTCTTTCTTCCTTTCTGTTTTGATCTTTAGGTGAACTCTGTGTGTGTTCCTCTATTACTTTTAATCCGTGATCGTTTTGATTCGGCAATCTTAAGTTGTTTTGTTGTGAAAAGATATGGCGGTTTCCGTGAAGCAGATGGCGGTCATCGTCGCGACTCTGGGAGTGCTCTCCTTCATTTTCGGCATAGTTGCCGAGAACAAAAAGGTACCTTTTTTATTCATGTGATTGTTGATGGAAGATGAAAAGAATTGTTCATATTTGATTAATTTTGTGTATGTTTGAGTGTGATGTAGCCTGCATCAGGAACACCAATCCCTGGAAAAGGAGTGGTGATATGCAAGTACCCTAGAGATCCAACAGTTGTGTTGGGGTATTTGTCTGTTATGTTTCTGATATTGTCAACTGTGGCCGGATATCTTTCGCTCTTTTATCCCTACAAAGGGAAGTCTGTTCCACAGGCTGCTTTGTTCCGCAGCACCAGTTTCCTGGTCTTCTTCAACATTGCCGTGTAAGTTTGAAATCTTCTTGATTTGTATGGATTTTGATTTCCTTGCAGCTGGGGATCTTTCTTTCTATTTGATTTATAGAGATTGGGATTAAATGGGACTGAATTATGAATCTTTTTACTGAGTGGGTTTTTATTCTTATTGTCGCACTGGATAACTAATCACCCAGCAAGTGATGCCTGTTTTCTTTGCAAATGATGGGGTTTGAGTTGTGGATTCATATTACTAGTTAGTTTTCATTCGGACTTGTCCAATAGATGTACAAATATGAATTATGCGCGTCTGTATATGTGTGATTTGCTCTCCTGGCAGGTTCACTGGAGGACTAGCATTAGCATTGCTTTTATGGCCAACAATCACTGAGCAACTTCACTTGACCCGCAATGTTCATCTCAACCTTAAAACCGAATGTCCCACTGCTAAGACTGGACTCCTTGGAGGTGGTGCATTGGTTTCTCTTGATTCTGCACTCTTCTGGTTGGTTTCTCTCATGCTAGCAGACAATGCTCGGGAGGACTACTTTGATGAAGTGGAAAAGGATTCCAAGGTAGTAGACAATACTCCCCCAGTGCCCATATGATATTGACAAACAGCAGTTTCACTTGAACATTTTTATTTCACACAAATAATTGTCTGTCAGAAACAATTTAGTAATACTCTGTATATACAGTTTGTGTTATTTGGTTATTTCATCTGCTGTTGGGATTGTCTTTAATTTGGGTTTTAATCACACAATGTTTTTAAATTAATTGCTTGGTTTCCAATGCCAGTATGTGGTAGAGAAAAGAACACAAAAGAGAATATTGAAAGAAATAGTTGTAATTTGTATTGATTCTGAAACTGGAAATTTCGTAATTACCAGATATTCAATACATCCCAATTAATAACGGTGAATCAAAGAACTAAGAGAATAAAGAAAGCAAAAGACTGAGAACAATCCCCAGGAAAGAATCCTGTGCAGAGAAAAATTTCAAATCATAACTAATAAATCCGAAGTTGGGATGAATGTTATGATTTGAAATTTTTTTAATGCAATTTGATTGATTGATTTATTACAATTCAATTATGTATATTAAGTCTTGAATTAATATGTTTGAGATATTAGTTTAATGTATGATTTCATATGATCGAGATTATGACATCTTTTTATATAAATGGATCTATCATAATTGGACGGAGTTGCATACAAACCTGAAGATAGGTCGATATAAATTCTCTAGATTAGGTTCAAATCTAATAGTGAAATTCACAAATCCATTAATGCATCTTAGGATTTTAAATAGAAAGAGCTTTTTGTTAATCAAATAAGGATTGGTTGTAAATAGTCTCAAGAAAGATATTAACATAAAATAAGAATTTTTATGATCCAATGATCAATAATTGAAATATGTGATAAATGGTTAATACTTAAGAAATCTTAGGGGATTAATTACCTAGATACTAGTTTTTGATATTAATTAATCTTAGTGTTATACATGATATGGTTTATTATTGTGTTGAACTTCAATGTAATTTAGTTTTAACTAAATAATCATCTTATTTTTCAATTAGATAATAGAAAAAAGGTTATTACTAGTACTTATAGTCCTTATAAGATTGACACTCAATATTCATTAACAATACACTATAGTTTGATAGGTGTACTTACCTGTGAGATTTACAGAGTAGATATCAACAATTATATCAAGTTTTTGGCGTCTTAGTTAGGGGTTAGAATATTAGGAACAACCGGGTTTTGTTAATCTAGTCATTATTTCTTTATTTATTTCCTTTTGTTTTTAATTTGTTAAATTATTTTATTGACCATTAGGTTTTGACACTTCAATAGTCTTTGGGTTAGTTTATGGCCAGAGGAAATCCATCACACTTAGTTGATAAAAATCTAAAAATTGACATGAGAACTTGAATGACCTTACTAAGAGCGTTTGAGTTAGATCGACAAATAGAGAACTTAGAAGGTCATATTAATACTAAAGGATTAGAAACTATGTTTGAGACTTGACTGGGACAAAGTCCAGCATTGTGAGACCTATTGTCACTACCAACAACTTCGAGAATAAACTGAATATTATTCAGCTGGTGCAGTAGTATGTCCAATTTGACAAGCTTTAAGATGAGGATCCCAATGCATATATAGCTAAAATTTGAGAGATTTGTGATACTTTCAATATCAATGGTGCCACAGATGATACAATCAAACTAAGTTTATTTTCATTTTTATTGAGGAATTGGGTGAAGCAATGGCTAAATTCTCTTTCTAGTTGATCCATCATTATATGGAACTAGATGGTAGAGAAGTTTCTTCTAAAGTAATTCCTACCAGATAAGATTGTCAAATTAAGGAACGAAATCTCTTCCTATACTTAGAGTGCGTTTGGTTCAGCTTTTGGCAGGTAGAAAAGTACTTTTTTTACCGCAAAAGTTATTTTAAGAAAAAAATGAGTGTTTGACTGTAAACTTCAAAAGCACTTTTGGAGTAGAAATAGCTTTTTTAAAAGCTAAAATACAGCTTTTTCAAAAGCTAAAATTTGGAGCTTTTCAAAAAAGTACT
>JANIIA010000192.1:40260167-40291536 GCA_027478495.1 Erythroxylum alaternifolium
GATTAAACATTGAATTTTTAGTATGATGGTAGTAGCAAGAAGAAGCATTCCATTATCCAATGTAAAGAAGGAAACAAGCATTTACACTTCATTATCTTGCATGCAAAAGCTAGATTCATGAAGATATTGTAAGGGAGGCTTACATTTAGCTTATCATACCAAAGGAGAAGTTTGGGAAGCTAAAAAATGAGAGCATCAAGTTGCATACAACATAATCTCTTCTAAGGCTCTGAAGGTGACTCTAAATTGAAACTAGAGCTA
The DNA here is from genome assembly GCA_027478495.1 of Erythroxylum alaternifolium. NCBI lineage: Eukaryota > Viridiplantae > Streptophyta > Magnoliopsida > Malpighiales > Erythroxylaceae > Erythroxylum > Erythroxylum alaternifolium. The sequence goes on from JANIIA010000192.1 coordinate 40,260,429, forward strand.
TTTTTGACTAAGGGATGAAGTAATTTGATCGTGGTTGAAAAATACTATCCACAAGTCATCCGATAGTCTTATACACTAGGTTGTCAAATTGTTTTCTCTTGATTTTTACCTTGTTAATGTTACTAAGACTTATTCTCCAGTGCCTATAGTATTAGTAATTTTAAGAAAGCTAGTGAAAGTGGCCTGATGTAACTCCCTATGTTTTCAATATCAATAGAAAATTTTATTTAAAAAAAATTTCTCAATAGTTACAAGTTTTAGATGTTTAAAGCTCTCTCTAACGTACTCTCATACCTCTCAATCATAGAACTTTTATCAATAGTTATATCCATCGAATTTTCCTATAGCTGATTAGCTCTTACTTCTCTCTTCCCCTTCTTTTCTAGAAGAGAAGCCCTCACTTTTCTCTTCTCCTTCAACCTTAATCCGTATGGTTTGTATGTCTCTCCTCTTCAATTATTTTTTCCTTTTATGTAATCCATCTTCATTTTCTTCTTCCATCCTTATTTGGTTTAATCCTTCTGATTTTTTGTCTTATTTTTGCCTTTAATTTTTAGCTACTATTCATCACTCATCTTTTCATGTTTTCCAATTTTGGAAACATTTTAGAGAACACAAAAACTTTCCTGCCCTTTATCACCGTTGATCCATTCCAAAAAGCTGAACCTTGTAATGGCCCTTAGAAATGAACTTAGCTTTAGGTTGCTAGAGACTCCAAACCTAAGAGTAAAGTTAGTTATTGCCTCCTCCAATAAATCTTTGGAACGTCAAATTGTAGCTCCTACTATTAACACTCTAAAAGCCAGAGCCAAGAGATGGAACACAACCTTTATTTGTTATTTCCTAGAAAACAGAGTTACTTTTCTAGTCATGAAATTATGGGAGTTCACTAAATAGAAGCAGTATGGTTCAATGGATGTTCTGGTCAATATTAAGGATATCTTCTTCTTTAAGTTCTCATGCCCATATCTAGCTAAGAAAGTTATGAAGTTAGGACCTTGGCATGCATACAACAAGCTAGTATTACTTTAGAATTGGCATCCTATAATGAACTTTGAAGACATTAAGTATACCAACATCCCAATTTATATGTGTTTTTGTAAAGTGACCCTTAAATATTGAACAACAAAGAGCCTAAGCCAGTGATAGATAAACATTTGACTATATTTTTACACCCATATTTGATAGATTTTTCTTGATATTTTATACTTTTGCTGTATATTTGTACTTAATTTCCTCCAAGAGTGTTTATAGGTTATAATTGCCTTCATAGACTTAAAGGAGAAGAATTCTAATGAAAACACGACATAAAATGAAGATTCAAAGCACAGAAGGGAAGCACGGTTGTGCATCTGCCCGTGCACTTCTACTAAGCCTTACAGATTCATGATTTTCAGAGAATTTGGTTACGCACGACCTGATGCATGACTAGCCAAAACCCTTAGAATTTAATATAAAAGACGTTTTTGGAGAACAATTCGAAAGAGTAGACTTTTGGAGGCGATTCTAATCGTGAAGAACATCTAAAAGGGACGATATTAGTCCATGAATGTGGAAAACACAAAGAAATTATCGAAATATCCAATTAAATACAAGATCAAACTTCTACTGTACAAGAACATTCAATAGAAGAGAAAGGGATATTTAAAATTATCAACTCTGTATTTTCTATTCGTTTTTCTTCCAATTTATGTTTGATTTTGTTTTTTATTATCTGTAACTAAACTTCTTTAGTATATAGGTTAGATGAACCCTATTTTGTGCTACAATATTATTTAATTCTTTTATTTAATACAATTGTTTTGATTGATCTATTAAGATTTAATTACATATTTAATATATGGTCTAATAAACCCGAGGATATTAGATCATAATCTGATTTCAACATAGACATTGAGAAATCCTAATTTTAAATAGATCTACCGTAATTGAAATGAGTTAATTGCAACCTTAAAGATATGGCGACATAAACCTTCAAGATTAGGGTAAAACCTAATAAAATGATTCACAAATTGGTAAAGCAATCTTATAAACTTGAGTAATTCAGTTGAAAATCTTAGAATTAGTTGTTAGTAGACTAAAGGTAACCTATCAACATACCATAGGAATCTCCACAGTCCAATAAGTCAATAAAATGATTGTATAATAAAAGATCAATCAAGTAAGGATTTTTAGGGGGATTCGAAACCTAGATACAAATTTTCAATATCGATACTTTTCTAAGTGATTCCTTGTTCTTATGTTCAATGTTGCTACCTATTTCATTTTAATTATTTAATTTTTTATTTTCTTTAGTAAAATCCAAAATCGATATGCAGGCTAGATAATGGGAAAAATGTAATTAGTAGTAATCATTGTCTTTATGGAATCAACTTGTATTTGCAGGTACTAGGACAGTTATGCTATACATTTGTAGTTATTACAATATTGACTAACTTAGAAAAACTTAATCAGCCACATTGCTAGCTATGTCGGTAAATTGTTGTGTCTGGATGAAGCTACAACTGAGATAAGAAGGATCAAATTTTCCAGGATCTATATAGTAGTGGAAGCTATGATTCACCTTCTTGATGAGATCTCTACTCTAAATTTCACAAAAACTTTGAACTCCTAGAGGATGTGGTAAAGGTTATGTATACATACAATCCAAACATACAAAAGTCGAAGAGAATCTAGAAACCTGCTGGAAAACTTTTTGAAGCAGGTGAATAAATAGAATTAATGGGTGAAGTGAGTCCATAACCCCTAGCACCGGTGAAGATAATCATATTGGTGGTGAAGGCATTGAGGAAGCAAGAAAAATGGATAATAATGTGGTAAATCCATTAGCTATTAAGACTACTTGATTATAAATATTACTTATAAAGATTTATATGTTTTAGCACTAACAAATATGAGTCGATCCCCATAGGAATTGTAAGTACTAGTATTAACCTTTTTTCTATTACCTAACCCTCTAATCAGATTGTGAATTTACTTAAAAATTAAATACAACAAACTAAACTAAAACTGACATAATAATGAAAAATTAAATAAAACAAACTAAACTAAAATTGACATAATAATGAACTCAGATAAAGAAAATACTATTGATTATTGGACTGTGAAAATTCCTATCTTATATTAATATCTGTCTTAAGACTATTAACAACTAACCTTCGGTTGATTAACTGAAATCTCTTTCCCATTAAAACCCATAAGATTGCATTATTGATTCTTGAATTTCACTATTAGGTTTGACTTTAATCTAGAGGATCTATGTTGACCTATCTGTATGTTTGCATGCAATCCTTCCAATTATGGTAGATTTATTCACATAAATGGATTTCTCAATCTCAATCTCAATCCCAATCATATGATATAAAATAATCGACAAACATTCCAAATATATTATTTCAAGGCTATAATGCATAATTGAATCGCAATAAATCAATCAATAAAACTACATTGAATAAAAGCCTAAATCATATTATCATCACAACTTAGGGTTCATCACACCTGGGCACTAAACAATTTAGTTCCAGCACATAGGAAAAAAACCAATAACAAATATTAAGAAGAAAAATAGAAATAAAAGAATTCACAATCTAAATCCCTTTTTTGATTATAATGAATTTGTAATTTGGATCAAATGATGTTCTTTATCGGATCTTGTGATGTAATATTTGTGTTTTTCTCGTTGTCTGTTTAGAACAACCTCCTCTATATGTTTCTTATGACTTAAAAATGCTTCTAATCTTACTCTTCCCTACTTTGCCTCTGATAATATCCTCTATAATAAAAACAAGGGCTTTTTGGATATAAACAATTACTTGCATGGTTGTGTAAGTGGCCATATATCTCCAAAAACACTTGAATTTGCTATTTTACACAAGCATAGTGACTTATACTAGTAATATACATAGTTGTGTATGTCAATATACACGATCATGTATCTTCACATGACCAAAAACAATATTTTTGAAATTCCACACATTTATAGTGACTTACACGGTCACTATACACGATCATGTATCTCCAAATCATCCAAAATATTTTCATTTTGGTCCATGATGGCAATTACCAACTAAAAATACACTTAAAGCGAATTACGTGCCAAAAATAATATAAAACTATTAAATAAAAAGAAAAACATATCAAATATAGGTATATAACTATAGTCAAATAATCATTTATCAAATATTTCCATACTTAAGCTTTTATTTGTCCTTAAGCAAATCATAATATAAATCATAAATCTTAAAAACATTCACCCTTCATTAACCTTAACCTATCCATCCACATTATAAATCATCAATTATATCAATCAAATTAACATACAATTAGATTCAAGTCATTGTAAAACCAACCTTCATAAGTCAATATTAAAAGCAATCACATATATAATCTTTTTGAAATCAAAAGCATAATTTTTCACATTCTCACTAAGGATTCACTAAATGCACTCAAAGCGTTTAGGGTGAAAGGTGTAAGAACTCTCAAATATATACATAGAAGAATTGTTAACCATAAGCTTGCAATAAAATCATATCTCCACCACTTATAAGTAAACTAGAAACAAAAATCAAAGGTCTTGTTACAAAGTTTTAATGGGGCTTAGGCAAAGTATAAATAGGATAATAAACAGTGATAAAATTGAAGGAAATTTATGAAAACAAAATTACAAGAAACTTAGTTCTTCACAATATAGGTACTTCACACCATAAGTCTATTACTACTGTAACTTTAACGTTTTCTTTTTTTAATCACTTATTATGCTCGCAATACTTTTATTTTTAAATTTTATGAGCATTCACCATGCACCAATAATTAAAGAAATATAGACAATTTCAAGTTTCAATCAATCAAGAAATGTAAATCCTTTAGGGTTCAAAAACAATGAAAAGGCTTTTCAGAGAAATAAGATAAAGGCTATCAATGTGATTATAATCAATGAAAAGGCTGTCTCAAAATTGGTTACTCCTAAGGGATAAAATATGGTGGGATAATTATCAAGAAAATAACTTAAATGAAGGTTCAATCTAAATGACTTTATTATTTCAATGCTTCTAATTTAATAAATATTTTCTCAATATGAATAATAAAAGCAAGTTCTAGGATTATCCAACTATGTATGATAACACACATGAAAAAATAAAAAAGCTTAAAATAATGATGTATTTGTTCTTAGGTATAAAAGCTCACAAAAGGGTTTATGTGTGTAAATAATATGTAATTTTCATTCAAATTAACTATCTCAATGATTACTAAAAATATAACTTATAAATGCAAGTTTGTTCTAACCTTCATCCTTTTATATACTAATTCAATTCAATAATCGATAATAATTTAAAGTATCTTGGACATATTTTAACTAATTCGAAATATTATTTAATAAGATTTAATTAAAAATTACAATAAACTTAAGAAATGCCTTCCTTACACTTAAAGTTGTACATTGTCCCCAACGTATACAATAAAAGCATAGGAAATAACATATCAATAAAACACAAAAGGTAAGAAAATGATGAAATTGGTACTACCCTGAATAATAAATATAAAGTTCTAAATTTGATGAAGGGTCCATCCATCTATCATGGGCTACTCTACATCTACCTTGAGCTTCAAGCTACTCTATCCAGTCCGTAATCTCCACCTGTTGTACTTGATTAACATATTGAATTCCCCATATTTTCTCCATATGTTTCCTCAATCGAGTTATCGTCAGCTAGGATGTGATGTTGGCATCCTAGGCACTTTCACATTAACCTCCTCATGTATGACTCCTCCTGTCTGTAATGACAATGAGCTTGACTGCGATGGATGCTCAACTATATGTGGCTCCCTATCTCCTCCCAATGAGGCTGGCTCATTGGGAACCCCAATCAATTGTAGATGTCACCCGTAGGTCCTTACCATCTATATACCATATGTATATGTTTCATCACATCGAGATTTAGCGATGCCATGGTACCAACCATTCGCATTGCTGGTAGTCTATTGAAGAACCCCTTCCTTAGTGTAAGTCTTGTCACATAAGGTCCGATACAAATAGTTCTGACCTTCTTCTCTTACTCTAACACCTAACGAATTAGACTAATGCATGCCCTAGATGCATTGACGTCAGCTTAATGTTCCATAGATAAAACAAGTCCAGATTCCTGAAAACTCTGTGACTGTCACCCCATTCATCATTATAATTTTATGTATGTATCTGAGCATCAGGTATCATAGGGAAGATGCCTTGGATCTACTGGGGTTGTAGTCACCATCCTCAGGAACAAGTAAACATCTCATACAGGATGTCTATCTGTAAGGCTAAATATTATAACATCCCTACGAATCTTAGTCATACAACCCAAGCATGACAAAGAACTTTAAATAGCTCATACAGATCATCTCCCTCAATAGTTGGAATTGGATTATGTTCTACCAGTCTCAATCATGGAGGCCTTTCTCCACAAAGAATGTGGAGAGTATGTCAAGCATTAGGTATTTATCAAAGGACCTTTTTACAGTCCAAACTCAAAGAACTATCTCAGTGCATCAATTGGCCTTTGATAGTACTTAGGATTTCAACTCCATTTTATATCCTAACAAGGTAGATGGAAATCGCTCCCATAGATCTCCCTATGATGATTTGAGGAAATTTTTAAATGATATACAAGTTACTGATATACCTTTTGGAGGAAATTACTACACTTGGAATAGCAAGCAGAAAGATAATTAGTTCTTAAAGAAGAAGATGGAACATGGTTTGGCTAATATTGATTGTTCCATAACTTCCCTCTTTTTTAGGTCTTTTTCCCTAACCCAATCATCTCAAACCATTCTCCAACTATTGTCAACTTTACATCCAACCAAGTCTGCATTGATGTTTAATGATTTTTAGGCTGATGTAGATGGTTTTAAAGAAGCAATCTTGAGAGGACTTAACTTTTAAGTCTAGCGATACTAAATAATTTATTTATTTAAATACTCTAAGTTGTATAAGGGAAGAACTAAAAATTCTTTATAAGATGAATGTTGGGAACACATACCACCTACTTAATAAAACTAAAGTTACTCTCGGTAAAGCTTAATTAGATTTGTACATCAAGTCGACCTGTCCAACCTTTTAAAGCCTAGAAAAATAAGCTTTCCATAATTGCACTCAAGCTTTAATCTTTGAAAACTTGCTAATGAAGAAAAGATCGAGAATAGCTTGGTTGAAGGATAGAGACCAAAACTCCTCATTCTTTCATAAGTTAGTATTATCCATGAAAACCTTTAATAAGATTATTTCCTTTTTGGAAAATAATATTATCCTCACCACTCAAGGTCAATTTCTAAAGAAAGGTTTTAACTGCTGCTTTAACTTTTATAGCTTTCCATCAATAGCTTAGTCCTCAACATCTCTTATTAAGGATAAAATAAAAGACCAATTGTCTATCTCAAAGTGGAGATGCTTTCCAAGCCCATTACATTCCCTAAAATTAAAAATGCTTTAAGATCTTTGAGCCCTTTCAATGTGCCAAGACTAGATGAGTTTAACGTCAACTTCTTTAGCAAATCTTGGTCTCTTTCTAAAGACCTAGTTGTGAATGCCATATTGTAATTTTTTAGAGAGGAGAGAATGTTAAAAGAAATTAATAGAACCTTTATCACCCTCATTCCTAAACCTGAAGTGCAAAACTCAATCAAGGACTATCGATCTATAGCCTTCTACAACTCCATATACAAATTCATGGCAAAGCTTTTAGCAAACAGGCTTAAAATAGTTTTTCAAGCTCACATAGGCCAATTACAAGGAGCATATGTTGTAAGCAAATAGATTGGAGACTACATCATCATTGTTCAACACCTTTTCAAGCATTATTCTAGGATAATTAACAATAGAAATTGTGCACTCAAAGTTGACTTCTTGAAAGCTTATGACAAAGTGGACTAGTCATTCATTCTAAACACATTCAAAGCTTATGGATTTTTAAAAACTTATGTAACATAGATATATCAATGCATAAAAACTATATCCTTTAACATTTTATTCAATGGAGAGTCCACAGCTATAGTAAAAGGCTCCAAGGTCTCAAGTAAGGGGATCTCATATCCTCATACTCATTTTCAATGGTGATAAAGGTGTTTAATAAGCTTATAAGAAGAGTTATAGAATGAAATCAGTACTCCAAATTCCATTCCATATGTAAAAAAGTCAAAGTCCTAAGCTTAAATTATACCAATCACCTAATTTGGTTTTCAAAAGCTAATGGGAACTCTACTTGTTGTTTTGTCATTATCTTGAAACTGTTTAGAAAACTTTTTAGATTGCATACAAATAACGATAAGAGTGGGCTCTATACATGTATGTGAGTGTATCTTGCCAAGCTATATGGTTAACTTCCCTTACTAGCTTCAAGTATTTATAATTCCCCGTATAATATCTTAGGATACCATTATCCTCAACAAAGTTGTTATAGATGGACTATAAGCCTCCTCTTGAAAATATTCAGTAAAGGATAGTGAGTTGAAGCTATAGGACATTGTCTTTGGCAGGCAAAGCAAAACTAACCAATTTGATACTTATCTCTATTACACTTGGAAATGCCTCATTCCCTACTAAAGACTATTGATAGAATATTCAAAATATTTTTACAGTTGAGTTTTAAGAATAGTGAAACAAAAACTAAGGTTAAATGGTATGATGTTTGCCAACTGAAGAAACATAAAAAGTGGGGCATCAACTCGCTAATGACAGTCAATACATTACTGGTAACTAAGAGGATCAAGAGGCTATTCAAGGACAAAGATGCATTGAGGGTCAAGTAGATTCATGCCTACTACATCAAGTGATGTTACTTCTAGAGTTTCAAACTTCCTACTAACACTTCATCAATAATGAAATTACTAGTTAGCATAAGAGACAAGGTGTAGATGGAATTCTTGAATATTATTGGAGATAAAAGGAACATATCTTTTTGGGTGATAATTGGTACCCTACAAACCATCTGAAGAAATTAATATTATGCATCCGCTTAATGTCACACCTTAGATGAATGCCACAATTGCTTAGTGATTATAAAATCAAATTTTGTTTAATACCATCTCATAGCCAAATATCTCCTATTTCCTTTATATCTTTGTTCTTAAACTAACTATATCAGGTGAATTCACCAATGTATTATATAGAAAAATAATTAGTCCATCCAATCTAGTAGTAACCTAGCATAAGCTGGTCTAGGACAAAAACATTTTTCTTTGAGCCTTGCATACGATGTGGTTAGTAGTTAAAAATAAACCCCCCACCTTAGAAAGGTTGTATAGTTACTTAACCATTACAAACTAGTTCACACTTTATAAATCCTCTCAAGAAACCCTCAATCATATATTGTTTCAATATGGATACACTAATGCGGTTTGAATTAAGTTACTTAGTAGGTGTAATATCAATAGTGCTTGAGAAGAAATTTTGAGCTGGTGCTTAAAAAACAAACATAAAAAGGAAAGGGCAGTCACTTCCATTTAGGATGAAAGAAATTAAAAAAATTTGTAAATCAATATCTAAGAAAGGACTCCTTTATCAAGATAGTAGTTGACAAGATAAGATGCCACATATATTTATATAAAAACAAATTCAATTGTAGTATGAATGTCTTCTTGAAGTGAAACATTAGCTAACTTATAGCTTTTTCCCTCAATGAAACATCAATACTGGCAACTAGCCAATCTGTCTAAGGTGTAGTATCGTATAAGGCCTAGCTTCAAACTAGTTATTATCCATTGTAGACATTTTGTATAGCTTTGTTTGTCTTTAAAGGCTTAATATGAACTTTGAATTTTTCAAAAAAAAATCTCAATAGTTACAAAACACACATTACAATAAATATTTTTCATTTTAGAAAAAAGAAACAGTGTTTACATAAGCTTTGAATCTCTTATAGCACTTAAAAATTTTTATTTCTCTTTTTTCTCTTATGTATTTTGCTTTGTAGGAGACTTCTTATATTTTGATTTTCACCTTTTAGTAGTTGCTCGAATCATTATATGGCAAAATATGATTGATTGTAACCTAAAGCATAAAGCCTATTAGGTTGACCTAACTGATTCAGTTGGTCCAATCACTATTTATGGCAACTTCTCTATTTGATCAATAGAACAAAATACTCTATAGAGAATGCTTTTTAAGTCTTATGATGTTCTACTCAACTCCCATATCTTGGTACCTTTCTAAGTTATTTTGAGACATATGACCATCACTTAAAATACTTTAAATAACTTTATGTCAACTTGAAATAAACCTTCAAAGGAATCAAATCACATCAAAATCTCCCGGTGTTATAAATGCATTAAAGGCTTTAAGCTTAGTCTTTCCTCGAATAATCACAAGCATGCTTAATCATGTCTTCAATGAAATCTTGGTACATGTAGCACTCATAAAGTATTTTAAATTGAAAATTTGCTTCCAATTACAATATTAAAAGTTCAAAGGAAGCTTAACATTATAAGTTACAATTTGATTCCTTTAGATTAAGGCCCTAAAAGTATTAAGCGACATTTTATACACTTAGTAAAATCCACCGAGATATATTTGTAATATATTACATAATCTTCAGAACATTGGATTATTAATATCAAATACTAATATTGTTAAATTTGAAGTATTAGTATAATAAGTTTAGGCCTAATATAGTAATTTTTTTTTGAAAGTGGAAAGAAGAATGAATTAATAAAGAATGTAGTTAAAATCTTGCAATAAGGACTAGGGGAATACCCTTTAACACGAGAGAAGTGTAATGTTTTTCAACTAATAAAAAACATAAGAAGTATACGACACTAATAACTAGAGAACGTTGATGCTGCTCAGGATTTTGTTTAAAGACAAAGCTCTTTGATGCTGTCAAGAGTTTCAAAGATAAGAAGATCTATATCTTTAGACTTGAGTTCAAACCTTTTAACATTTCGTTCTTTCCATATTGTTTGAACACAAATGCTAACAACTGCAATATGAGGCAACTTCAGGGGTGTTCTTTGAGTAGCTAGCTACTGGACAACACTGGAGAAAGTAGTAAATTGATTAGGCTAAAGGCAACTCAGCTGAATAGCTTTCCAAACTGATGAGTCATCTCATACATGAAAAATAGGTGATATCGTGTTTCTTCATAAGTTAAGCAGAAGGCACGGAAGGTATTGATGTTCAAGTATCTAAGCCGGTCAGCATTCTTTAATCTATTTTGTATAGTGAGTCACAAAAGAAAGGAAGTCCTTGGAGGGATCATTTTGTACCCAATTATTCGGTACCATCCTACTTCAGGTTTCCTTACTCGTAACATGTCCCTTATAAGTTTATTTGATAATAAGTGGGTAGGAATATTATACCAGAAGAAACTATCCGAATTGAGAGAGGGAGGATATGAAGGTTGCAAGTGTCTAAGGCTCTCTGAAAAATGCCAACGATCACCATTGACGAAGGAGTCAATGTTGGTATGTAGAAGGATATTGATAGGAGCTTTGAGTAGGTGTTGTGTATGGAAAATAGTTCCTTGGCCTATCCAATTATCAAACCATGGGGAAATTAGCCTTCCATTACCAATGGTGCAAGTCATATAGTCCTGTACAAGATTCCTTAAGTGTAGTAATTGATTCAAAAAATACAAATTACTAGGAGACATGCAGACAACCTAGATGGTTCGTCTTTCAAGGAAGTAAGAATATATCCACCATAGCCATAAAGATTTTCTATCTTCGATAATCCAACACAGCCGCTTCAAGATTAGGATATGGTTTGTGAGTTTAACATAATTAATTTTTAACCCTCCTTCTTTTGGATAGAAAATATCAATCCATTTAATTTTAGCACTTCCTTTAGCTCCCGTCAACTGTTTCCACAAGAAGTCCTTGAGTATTATTTTAATTGACTTTATAACCCCTTTGGAAAGGAATATGTGTGAGCTCCAATAGACATACAATGAGCTAAGAACATATTTGATAAGTTGGATTTTCTTTGCAAACAATAAGCATTTGTTCACCCAAGAGGCAATTCTTCTATGAATTTCCTCCACAATTGGAGTTCATTCGAGGGTGATAAGTTTCCTTGTTGAAACCAAAAGGCCCAAATAAAGTAAGGGTGGAGCTTTCTTAACCATTCTAGTGAGTGAAGCTATTCGGGTAGCCATTGGAGCAACTCCTTTGGAAATGATAAAATGACTCTTGTTGAGGTTGACTTGCAAACCTGATAATTCTCTAAAGCTATCAAGAGCCTTCATAAAGCTTAGGATCGACTCAAGCTTGGCACTACAGAAGAGTAACAAATCATTTGCAAAGGAAAGGTTAATTAACCCAAGTTTCTTACATTTAAAGTGGTGTTTAAATGTAGTATTCAAAGCCAGTTCATGTTGAATTATAGAATTGAGAACTTCCATGCACATAATGGCAAAGACAGGGTCCCCCTGTCTCAGGCCTTTCCCAGCCTTAAAAGAGTTAGAAGGGTTGTCATTGATTAGAACTGAGTAATTCACTGTGGTGACACATTCCTTGATCCATTTGATGAAAATAGCTGGAAAAACCATATGTTTCCATCGTCTTCCATAAGAAACTCCATCACACACTGTCAAAAGCTTCATGAAAATCAACCTTAATAGTGCAATTAGGAGTTGATTTCACTCATGAATAGCCCTGGAGCAACTCTTGCATAATCAATATATTATCACCGATTTCATATTACAAATGAAATTCCCCTGGTCTTTACTAAAGAGTGGGATGAGAGTTTTTTTGAGTCTTATTGTGAGAATCTTTGAAATAATTTTGTAAAAAAAGTTTGTGCAAGTTATTGGTCTGAACTCACTAAAGGATGTAGGGTTTTCACTTTTCAAAATTAAACAAAGAAATTTTTTATTGATTCCTTTGAGAAGTACTCCATTAGAGAATAATTCTTTCATTGCTTTCTTAACAAAAGTCCTGTAATTTCCTATGATTTTTGGTAGAAATAGTCATTAAATCCGTTATGATTTAGAGCTTTCATACTATTCAATTGGGAAAGAGTTTCCTCAATTTCCCTATCATTAGCTGCTTTAGTCAACATTTTAAAGTCCTCGTGGTTTATTCTCATGGTTTAGTAATTTCATTAGTAAGCCATCGTACAATTTAGACTATTTCCAATTGATTAAAAGAGCAGATAGCAAACTTATTAGCTTATGTCCAAAAAGTCAGGCTCAGTAGAGATTATAAATTTTGAGAAAGCCGTCTAAGTTGGAACAAAAGCCTAGTCCAAAGGAAGCAACATAGAAGGAAAACCCCAAACCCTTAATAATGCTTCGGTGGGCTTGTTTTAGGCTATGCTTGATTGGACATAAGGTTTTTAATGGAAAGGAATAAAATAATTTATAATGGAATGGAATATAAATAGATATAATATTAGAAAACTATTGTTTGGGAGAGTTGAAAGAGTTTATGATGTAATATAGTGAAATGTTATTTAGAAAATGGATGGAATGAAATGTGTGTATGTATAATAATAATGAATGACTATTTTACCATTGACAAAACAAAACATACATTAATAGATCAAAACACGTATTGATAGGATTTGATTTTTTGATTATATGAAATCAAAACAATATGAAATTAATGTCACTACAAGTGCAAAATAATCATGTCATTTTTAACTGAATTTTCAAATTTTATTTTTTGTATTAGTATATACACAATAAAATTGCAACTGTTTATTTTTCAGTCCTATAAACCTAAGCTACAACATGAATACATATAACAAAATTGGTGGCTAATTTTTTGTCTCGTGAGGATGTTAGGATGGTTGCAGTAGTGAATAAATTTGACAATGTTGCATTTTGGAATATGGATTTTCAAGGGAAGAAGGATGAGGGGATATATTTGTATTCGCTACAGACTGGGCCAATTTCTCGGATTTTGTTTTAACAAGATAGTTTATCCAAAGTATTTGCGTGATAAATTATCTCTGAATTTGTTTGCAAATTTTGAATAGCTAGTGTTCATAATTTCTAATTTGTTGTTTGTTATGGATTTGCCTTTGGCAAGTTAAAGACATCTTGGTTTTGAACTTATGTTGTCAAGTTCTTATATCCAAAAGTTCTTGGTAGTGCATTGCATTGATGTGAAATCGGGAAACGGACATTTGAATGTTTGAGTTTTGTGTAGAATATGATCTACATCGCATACTCATTGCAATTTGAATTCTTATAGATTTAGCTTAATTGTACATGTTAAATGCAATGTAGGTATTTACCAAAAGTTATCATGGTTTTATCCGATTAATGGATGTCAAAAAAGAAGTATTTGATCTAGTCTATAATGGTGAAGAGGCTATACATATAATCTCTCTCAACAACCAAATGAGGATATAATTGGTAATATAAAAAATTATTAAGAATATATTAAATAATATATATTTATCATTTTACATTCCATCCTAAACTTCCCAAAACTTATTTTTACTGTTTAAAATAGAATATGATGTAATGTGAAACTCTCCTCTTCTATTTTATTTCATTCCATTTCATTATAAACTCTTCTTTAAACAATGAAATAATATTACATTTTATTAATAACTGTCTTACCAAACATAGCTTTAAGGAGCAGCTTGAGTGTAGTTGACTTCTTCCGTTGTATTTACTCAACAGGCAATGACGGATGCATAGAAGGGCCAGGGTGGGCCAGTGCCCACTGCAAAAAAAATAAAAATTCTTATTACCCTATGAACTTCAAAGTGCAATGTTCGTGAATGTTACTATATAAGTTGTGGCTGTTTATATTTGGCCCCTGTTGACTGTTGGTTCTAGCCTCGTCCCTGTCAACAGGGGACATGATGCAATTGACGTTTAGAAATCATTACATGTATTGACGCTAGAGAGAGGACAGAGACAGTTCAAATGGGCTCATACGCTACTTTGAAGCAAGATTTAGCAATTACAGTTGGCCAGTGTATTTGGCATTTTAATATCTGATTGGCTCGCTTGCTTGTCCTGTCTTGTCTTACTCCATTCTTTTCATGTTTCATTTGTTTAAAACAGCATATGATTATTTATTTCCATGGCCAAAGCATTGTTTTTCCGTTCGTAGAGGGTTTTGTTACAAGTCAACAATAACGAAAATAATTAGTTACAAGTTGAAGTGATACCTGCGTAATTAGAATGCATATACAAAGTCGGATCATGTCATACTTTTGCTGCCCACTTCTCGTAATCTTGAAGCAGCTGATCCAGAAGCAAAGGTACTAGCCTATCCAATAGAGCTTGCATCATTCTGTATGACATTAAATTATATTATATACATGGAGGATTGAAAGATGCACAAAAACTTGGAAATTGAATCACTCACAAATTTCCAGGACCCTCAACAGCAGATGTTGGTAGCAACGTGAAAGGGCGTGTGTATATCTGCATGCAAGTGATGATGCATTAAACAATTGAGACAGACGAAAACGAGTGCAAATGTGGATCTTACTGACTAATGTTATATCGAAGATAGTACCAAGGCAAGAGCTATGTTCAATTTAGAAATTCAACTTGAATAACCTCAAGTGTGAGATTCAACTTCACATCAACCTCCAAAAATACTTCTGAACCAACGGTGTCCCATGTCATGCGATTTGTCAAGAAGGCTACAAGGTGAAATCAAAGTGAAAATGAAAATCAATTCTAAGGATACAGGTGAAATCAAATTGAAAATGAAAATCACTTTCCTAATATAGCATTAGCATGAGGAAAGAACAATAAACAGATATCCTGAAACCTGGCGAAAGAAAGTATCCAGACAAGCCCTTAATTTTCTAACATGAGATACGAAAATAATAAGGCTTTACTAGATTGCAGGAGGGCTTTTGTACGTTGAAAACATGCCAACAGCAGACAGGTTTCAAGGACCAGAGCTATTTATATCAATTGATAAATTGATTCATCTGTTTGAATGATTTTAACAAGGACATGCTATCAAGTTTGCCTTTTTCATTGTTCCTTTTCCAAGTCGGTGCATCTAATGCTGCAGATTTACGAATTGTAGGATTCCAGGATTAAACAAAACATGCTGAAATACTCGAATTCTATTTCAAAAAGATATCTTGTTCTTTGCCGAGTATAGTTCATTCCCCAACCTGAAAAGTGGTCATTTTGATATTCAACGACCTTTGAACCCTGAAACTGCAAGTTAAATCATCAAAATATATGTTATATCAGATTCCACTAAGAAGATTTTTTTTTTCTTTTTTGTTTCAGAAAACACACTAATAAAATCATCTCACGTACTCTGTTAATTATGAGGAAATGACCAATTCGTTTTTCTATTTAGGGTATGCCCTCTACTACATTTTCTTGCAGCTGAACCAAATTCTCTGCTGAGTGCCACTACAACTTCATTTACATAAAGAGCAGTAGAGAACATAGAAAGCTCAATTTATACATCCGAGGAAGATCAATGTTTTATAAACGAGTCCAATTTTACGGTTTATCTATAAATCATCCAGGGTATTGTTCTCTTATCAAATTTTGTTCGCGTTTACCCTTAGATAGACTAGATAGAAGCGCACCTTGCAGGAAAGCATCTCAACAGTACAATCTTCTCCCGTTGGGGTTACCCTTAAGTCTAGCACAGGAGCAGCTTCAAAGTTAAGAAGTTGGAGTTTTGGCAGAAAGCATCTGTAAGTGTTGGTGTCAAGCGTTTGAAAATCCTGCAAGGCGCTAGTATTCAACATAGCTTGGGTCCCCGATGGTTCCCTTAGAAATTCGCTGATACGACAACCATCATAAGAACTTGGCAGCTTAATCCTTTGCTTTCTTGCAGCAAACAAGTTTGCCTTCTTGACGTTATGCACTGACATGCTTGCTTTAAATTCTTGGAAAAGAGCATTTCTTTTCCTAGAGCAAATTCAATACAACTAAATCTGAGATACCAGTAAACATACACCAATATCACAAACGAACAACACAAGACAAACCAGTTGGTGGCTGTGATGGTGGCGTACTGGTTGACTGAGAAAGCCATGGATGTTAACGATGGAAGGCATTTTGGTGCGCTTGTTGCTCTCAAGTGGCTGCTACTTGGCACCACGCTTACCACCATAGATATAAAACTAATGGTCCAAAAACTCGGCCAATCAATCAATGAGATAAATGGCTATGGAAATAGAATTTTGTTAAAGAACCAAGAGCATTAAGTGCTTCAAAAAGATTGGGGAGTTGACTCGCTTCCCACATAGTGTTTTGTTAGCCATTTTCTAAGAGGAGAAAACAAAAGATACGGACTTATTATTTAAAGCGTCACCCTGTCGAAATATATGAAAAAATGTTGATCGAATTCCCGAAGAAAAGAGGAAAACACGTGGTCTGGTCACCGGTTATCGTCATTCTCCCCATTCTTTGGGGTCGTTTTATTTACATTTTAAGCTATGGTGAGGATAAGTTTCCAAGAGTATAAGCTTATGTTTTTCTTGTTTCAATTAAAAGTTCAGAAGCCTTCTAAGTTGTTTTTAGTGGATTGTAGGAGTGAAAACCACCGTGTGAAACTGTTCAAATGTAATAGTTCATTTTAAGCTTGGATGATTCCAGAGTCCATGATTTACTTTACAATGTAAATGGTTCAGCTTCTCCTCGAAGCCCTGGAAAACATTTCTTTGATGTTCCTGCATTCAGTCTCCACTTTAGCCTTCTTAGCTTGCTTGCCCTTCCTCTTTGTTTTGCTGTCACTCCCACTCTTCTCCTGACCAAATAAACATGATGCCACAGTAAGTTAGCAGATTTCCCAACAGTTTGTGTGCCAACTTCTTTTACCACCTGCTTACTACAACTTGAGAAGCTAGTTGGACCATGCATCAACCCAAATTTTGTCAACCAACACCAAGACAATACCAGACCTTGTTCATGCACTTCTAATCTTTTGAATGGAGTACTCTCCCCTTAACCCCGTACAAATCCCTCCACACATATACCATTTGGCGTGATGTCAGTAAAGGGAAGTGAAGAATGTAAGTTACTACAGATTCATACCTGTGCAATATCAGAAGAAACTTGTTTGCTTTCTACAGCAGTTAGATCAGTATCTGACACTTTGCTACTTGCCTCCGGTAAACTTAATCTGCATTCATATTTCGGAACTCAGACCTGATTAGAAAAATTAAAACAACTCTTCAAGATGCAGAGTTCAAATCTTTATTGACACCAAAGATCGTTCATTAAACTAAATGGAACATTCAAAGTTTTCAATAGAACGAGTCTGAAGCTTGCAGCTGTACTTCAAATGGTTGCACAGAAGTTTTATCCAAGGCTCATCCTTCAAGTACTCTCCTAATATGGCAACTGCCTCAGCTACTGCAAGAGTAAAAGAGCTAAATTAATCATAAGCAACCCACTCTAGATTATTAATCCCTAGTTTGTTGTCTTCAATAACAGTATCTCTCCAAGTTAAGGAATGTGTTAAAAAATGTAACCTATAGAATAGGACAAGCTTCAATCTAATTTTGAAGCTTTCAGTGAACCTTGGTTTTCGCTTGTACTGATGAACTATTTCTTTAATAGATAGTTCCAAACTGTGAGCGCCCAAATGCTAAGTTTCTAGAAAAGCTATTACCCTTGGCTGTCTATACACAGACAAATGCAGAATTTGTTCCAATTCTATACATAGAGGGAAATAGAGGCTGAAAAGATGAAAATATTTTACTATATATAGAGAAAAAGAGAGGAAAGACATACAAGTATTCTTCTCGTCTAAGGCAGCATAGTTTTTGTCAATCATGGGTAGAGTCTGTTTTAAATTGGACACCTGCATTACAGAAGCTTGAAACAAATTAGGGACCCCAAAAAGAAATCAATCTCAAATGAGGAGAGTGCACTTTCACCTAAACAGTTGCATTAATAACAATTGTAAAATAAAGCATCAATAGTTATGTCCAGAGAGGTACAAATGACATAGGGAATAATGCAGCATATAGAGTGAAAGACAGTTCAACCAAGTTTCGAACAGAAAAAGGCAGACCTTGCAGTACAACCAAAATAAGACTTTGGAATCATCAAGTCGGAAAAACTTAGAAGATCCGATTTCTGCATATAAAAAGAAGAAAAAGAAGAAGGAACAAGTTATCAAATGATATCCACATATGACAAGATAAGGAAATAAATTACCTTCACCAATTCTATTACAAGCATTTGACATAAGAAGAACAATACTGTCATAATTGATAAATGTCATGACACGGTTCAAGACAAGCAATTCAAAGAGACATGAGAGCAAAATCCAGTCAGATATGTGTATTGTCTTGTCTTACATATGAAGTGACCATGCTTCAGATTTTACAACTTGCATAAGTATATAGAATGTAGGACAACATCCCAATATTATACAGACAATGTATGTCAAATGACATAGCACACTGTGGCTACATTAAAAGGAAAAAAGAACAGATACCTACTCATAAGATATGATTATTTCATACTTCTAGACATCATTGTGACTAGCTCACACTCCAATTGGTACTAGAATGACAGATAAGAGACAACCTTTGATTTCACAAACCACTTGCATACAGTTCTCTGCAATGGATATCAAATGTTGATAATCAGGATAATTATTGACAAAAACTAATTCATCCAATTGTCTGAACTTCCCAGGATCATCCCCCTTCTGCAGAACACAAAACATAAACAAATTAAGAAAACCACTGGAAGTAAGGATAAGAGCGTGCCTTCCAGAATAGTATAGGGTCACACTTGAACGTTTTTATTCGAGGAAAGGAAACAAAGTTAAATGGACCAAGTCAAGTCATTCGATATAAACATAAGCATCATAACCAAGTTGAATAAGGCAGAAGAGAACAAGCCGATTGATGTAGAACTCCACCCAGGTATGGTTAGTAGTTTATTTTATCTTCAGACAAGTAGGCTTGATATTATGTTTAGTACATGCTTATATGCTAGATTTCAAGCTAGGCTCAAGAATCCCATCTTCTAGATGTTAAATGCATAATTAGATATTTGTATCGTCCCATGTCATTAGAATATCCTAAGTATACATTCATTGATTTGGTTGACTACTTGGTTATGAATTATATCGATAGTCTTTTTTATGGAAAAAATATATTTGGTACATATCAATTCCTAGGCGATACATTAGTCTCATGGTTTAGCAAAAAATAAAATTCAATCACCTTTACAAACCGCAAAAAGTCAAATATCAGACTGTTGGTAGTTGTTGTGAATAAATTCTATAACTTAGCCAACAATTTATAGATAATGACATAGAATTCACAAAGATACCTATTTGTGTGACAATATTACTGTCCTTTTTATAACAAAAATCTCATTTAACACTCTAGAACCAAGGGTAACAGTACTTCTTTCAACTTGGTAGCTTTGGGGAGGCCTAATCCTAGAGTGAGGCCCCCCAATCTTTCTTTACCTCCGCCTCCTCTCACTATAAAGCACCCTTATCTTAACACCTAGTCACTCAAGATTCGGGATTACAAGTCTAGATATCGTCATGTCAATAGGATTACTCATTTAGATGTCCAGGAATACTTTCCGCAAATTGACTTGGTACATATTTTTTGACCAGGGTTGAGATTCCATTTTGTGTAGAACATGTAGGATTAACTCAACCAATGTCTCTTTTTTATTGTAACCTGAGGGAAAATACGCAAGATACTTTGAGAATATTCATTTCTCGAGTTCATGATATGAAGATTCTGCTATTCCACTGATTCTCAATGACATATTAGGTATCCTTAATCTCGAACATTTAGTTCATTATGACTGTTTGACCAAACATCATGGTCTTGAGAAAGGTTTGGTCTCCCACCAAAATCAGTTAGAATGATGCCAACATTCTTTCACTACTCTTAATAAGTACAACAGAAGCCTCCCCATAAATTAGTAATGACAGTGAAACAATTTTAATCTTTCAAAGTTAGGACTGACCATACAATTATCCAAAAGTATAAGAACTAAAATGTGATAGCCCATTTAATATAAGTGGAAGCGTTGGTGCATAAAGTCCAGAATTATGTGTACATAGAATAAAGCACCACAAGAGAAAATTTACCTTCATTCTAGCTTCTTCAAAAATTGGCAACAGAATGAAAACAGGATCAACTGGAGTGGCAGTATAAAGACACCCATCTAATGATAAAATAGCAATTACATAATGCAGAATAACAAAAATTAAGTACAAACATAAAGGAAATACAGGTGTTGGTTACTTAATATCAGATACGTAAATAATAATAAGTTGAATCACAACAAACTATACTGATATAGGTTCACATCATACACATCGAGAAGTAAGTCTTTTTTCTATTTTATGAAGACATAAGTCCAATATTTATACCAGCACATTGTCATCCACTCTATCAATTAGGGTTCTACAATTTCCTATGAAGGATTTACTTCGTGAGTGCTGAAAGAAAAACCATGGTATGTAATCAAACAAATTTCTCAAAGTGCTTATTGAAAGGAACATATTAATTAAATGTTTGGTTGCAGTATTAGTGTAATGTACTCTTCATTAGCATCCAGAATAGGTATTGGCAAACATTACAGCTCAATTTAAAAGAAAAGTAACAAGCTACACAAGATACTTCAAGCATTCCATAGTTATGTATAGAACTTACCTTGGCAGATATAATCACCCAAAAACCAGGAGGTATAAGATTGCTTGAACCAGTGAAGTTCATGGAGCACGCTGTTAATAACAAAATAACATGCTGCGTTTCCTGCCAACCATGTTAAATATCAATAGTTTGTGTGTCAGAAAAAGAGTATGGCTTTTCCATAATTTCAGTTAAATCTTTTCACCCACATTCGGGAAAGCAGCTCCAAATTAAAATGTGCGGAGTATGATAGCAGCTAGCCAATCTTACATGAGATAACCACCATGTCAATGGAATAAAAAAGAGATGAATAATACATGATCGGAGTAATAGTTGATGAAGTGAAACGAAGCTGCGGGAGGAAGAAGACGACTGAGACATTTAACCAAAACGAGGTCGTAGAGAGTCAGGAACAATCATTGTAAATATAGAATACGTAGTAGCATAGATTAGTTGATGAAATATACATGCACTGTTGTAATTGGATATGCTCTAACGGTTACAATAGTCGTTACTAGAGTCATTGGAGCGGTGAAGGAAGAAAAATGGAAAATAACAGAAGCTTCTTACTTCTCTACTCTCTCTTTTCTCTTCTCAGAATTTCCCTGTATTCTTTCTTCTAACTCAAACTTCTGTAACCCTAATCCCAAATTCACTTCCGCAAACAAAGAACCTTATCAATGCAGTCCATAAAAGTTTAAAGCAATAATAACAGAGTGACGAAATGACACCAGGGAAAGAAGCAGTAAGAAAGTGAATCCTGTTACCAGATTTTGGATGTTTAAGTGATAAGAAACATCCCCCATCGCTTCCAGTTCTACAAGTATCTGTAATCATAAGATAATGAAGTTACACGTTAAAATAAAAATTTGAAAGTTAAGAGATTGCGATGGCCTTTTGATGGTTAACAAAAAACGACAGAATACTCTGACTGCTCCAGAGGGAGACAAGAAACGCATAATCTACCGCCGTTTCTCGTGCCATATGACTCCTTCAAATTGGTTGAGAAACCGTCTGGGATCTCAACTAAAGATTTAATCTTTCATGTTTTAACTTCATAATTGGACAACTAGCTCAGTTTCCATTAAAGAATGGCATCAAATTTGAAGGAGCAACACTAATGCTAATGCCATTCAAAGAGTTGCTAGCGAGTGATAAAAGCGAAAAGGATATGAACAGACTTACGAGGTGCAATGAGAAGACGAGTTTGGCGAGAGCCCTGGCACCATCCCATTTCGACCTTACCCACTCAGCCTGCCGAAGAAAGATAAAAAAGCTCAAACTCAAACGGCAAAAAGGAAACGGCGATGGGGGCGCCTGGTGCCTTGTGCCTGATGCCTGGGCCCAACCCAACCAAGAACGACATTTACATTCTCCTTGAAGGAAACATTTACTTACATTGTCCTGTATTATTTAATTAAAATTTGATATATGATTAAAATATCTTCTTTATGTGAAAGTGATAGTGTTTGATGCAAAGTTAAGAATACCGTATCAGATTCGGTACCGGATTAAATTTTGATATGATATTATATCGGTATCGGTTAATATCGGGTACCGTTTTAGATAATTTTTTAAATTTATAAAATAGTGCCTAAATTTTTTTAAAAATTGCAAAATAGTACATTGTCATACTCTACAGTTATACTGTATATTTTTTAACCTAGTCTCTAAAAATCAAAATAATAAATAATAATCACAATTAATATGAAATAGCAATAATTTTCAGATATTTCATATATAAATAATAACCACAATTTATATGAAAAAAAGACAATCATTATTAAAAGTATAAAATTAAGAACAATATACAATATTTAAAATATTACAATTTTAATTTTCATTATATAATAAATAATAATTACACCAAAACATCTAATAAAAAGAATAATAACTATCCTTAACTTTCAAATTATTATAATTTACAATAAGAGCTCGTAATAAGGAAACAACTAAATAGAATTAAAATATGAAGCAAAAACATATATTATTTAATTTATTATCAATTAAATATATTATATATTTAATTAATTAAAATTATTGTTACTAAAATTATAAATATCTTAATTTAATTTATCAAATTAATTTAATAATTATTAATAAATATAATTAAATTAAAAAATTTTAAAATATATTATATATTCCAAAAAATTTTGATTTAATAATTCAAAACATATAAAATAAAATGAATATTAGTTTATAAATACTAATTTTTAAATTATTTATTTTTAAAAATTAAATATTTTTATTAATACTTTATTAATAAATATGATATAAAATATTAAAATTAATTTAAATAAAAAATTTATTTTTAATTTTAATTTAATGTATAATTATTATTAGTAATAAAATATTTATTTTATTTTAAAAATAACAATAAAAATTAAACTAATCAACATATTTAAAAATATTTGAAAAAAGGAGGGGGGAAGAAGGGGAGACGTAGGAGATTTAAATTTTTCAATTTTTTTTGAAAATTAAAATTTAAAAATTTTACAATTTAGTCCCTATATTTTTAAATTTTTTCGGTATTGTCCGGTATTTAGCTGGTATTTATAATACTAGCTGGTACCGACTGGTACTAACTGATATTGGCCGATACCGACCGGTATTTAAACTCGGTAACAAAATTAATAATCTGATATCATTTTTTGGCCGATATGTTACGTACCATCTGATAGTAACTAATTCGGTACGGAATTTGAACCAGTGGCACAACAACAAAACTTCTTATTAGAGTTCTAAGGAAAACAGCCCTTTATTCATCATTTTCAAGAGCAGGATCGCATTCTGACTTTCAAAACATAAAAAACGACGTAAAGTTCATAGTTAAACTTATAATAAGTTAGAAATTTGATATTTAGTTAATATTTTTAATAATATTTTACTAATAAAAAATATGATTTTTATATTTAAAAATATAATTTATTCACACCTTCTTTAAAAAAATTGAATTTAAATATTTATGTAAAAGGAAAATTTTAAATTTTAATTTAGATAATGCACTATCTAAATTAGTTAAAAAATAGAAATTCACATAATTTTAGATAATTAAACGGAAAAAACCTTTTTAAGACTAGTGTTACCAACCTTTACAAAGTACAATTTCCCAAAAAGAAAAGGCCACAACATAATTATATAAAAAATGATTTTGTAATTCCATATTTTACACAATAATATAATAAATCCATAAAAATTATATGCTTAAATATTATAATTTCCTAAATTATTTTGAAAATATGGGACCAAAAGATTTTATGTTTGAATTCCCTATCTACACTTTCTTGATCGAGCCTATTGTACAGTGTTTCTCTAGTGTGGAATACTAGGTTAGCGTGATTTACAAATTATTACGTCAATTCAAAAATTTACTTGGAGCATATTCAAAGAATAGCGGCTGCAGGTTCATCTGTTAAAAAAATGTAATTAATAACCAATTAATTCATATCATTTTTTTTTACAAATATAATAAAATAAAAATTTGATACGTAAAATTCTAATCTTTCACAAGCAATGCTACGACACGCTTGTTGTTATAGTTCCAAGCCCAAAACCTAACAAGCCTCAATTAGGGCTCCAAGGCTTTGATTAATCGGGTCATGGTGGCCTTGTTCAACCCTTGATTGTACCCACGTTACGCCAAGGGGCAAAGCAGCTTTTGTTTCTAATCATCCCCAGATTCCTCGTCCGTACAGTGTTGCTTCTTCAAAGGTGATACACGCTCTTCGTAACGTTACTGAGTTCGTAAACCCTAAGGTTTGTCCCTTTGATCTCTTTCAAGATTCTTTTGTTTCAGTTATGGGGTTGAGTGTAATCGTTTTCAAAAAGGCGTGGTGTGCTTTGAAATCTCATAGTTTACTCGTTATATTGTGATATCTGGATCTTGTTTATGCTATTTTGGCTTGCAATTTTGTGTTTTGGTGTAGGATTTGGTGGGCTTTTTTTAAATCTCGGTGTTCGATTACAGGGTCACTGCGATTTTGGGTTTTCTGGGTTTAGGATGATAATTCATTGGTTGGTGGATAATTCGTAGTTGTTATAACTATTTTGGTGCATTCCTCTTTATAGAGTACTTTCTAGTGGAAACAAACCTTGTTAAACCCGTGATTTGTTTTTGAGAATGTTCAAAGCCTTTATCTCCTTGTTCTTATTTGAAAATTTCATGTAGTGGGGGTTATTTGGTGTTATTTTATACTCTAATGGTACTTTGCGATAAGTCAAAGCAGCTTATGAATTTGTTGAAGCTCTTAAAATTTTGGCAATGGATTTGGCGCGCTCATCTTCATGGTGTAGCACATTTCAGAGTGGAGGAAGCGTTTGGAGACTTCTCTTGCCAATTAAGAGAACGTGGTTTCGTTTCACATGGTTGTTCTTTTTGGAGCACTCTTGTTCCGCGCTTAAATCTGTTTTGAAACCTGGCTACTCAGGTTGAGTTTATGGTCTATTTTTCATGTCTCCTGGATTTTCCAGACTAGGTTCGTCTGAGGGCTCCAAATTGATCTTTTCTTTATTATGGTCAAAAACTCTGAGAGGTCTCTATTTTTCTCCTCCCTTTTGTCACTTAGTTAGAACTGTTATGAACCAGGTTTGAATGGTCGGTTAAGAAGGTGGGATTCTTTTACGTTTTCAGAACTACCTGAGCTTGATGTTTCGTGGGGAAGGACAAAAGTTTATGTTTGCTTCAATGAAGTGGGTGACGAAAATTTCATAAACTGCTGGTGTTGGGTGCAAGGATAGGGCTGACGTGTAACTGGGTCCAGAGTGGGTTTCTTGTTACAAAGTTTTGTTGTTCTTGTTGGGGTTTGGTGTTTTGTTTTGGAGGGATGGTGAGGAATTTGAATTTTAGTAAATGGATGATGACGGGTGTGGTTGTAATGTGGACAGGGAGGGGACAGCTGGTGTTGTTGGTGGTGGTGTTTTTTGCTGAACAGTGGTGGTAGGTTTTAAGGGTAAGTTTGAAATATGAGTTCAGACAGCAAGAGTCCAAGCAGGAGCAGGAGCAGGAGCAGGAGCCCAATGGATCGTAAGATCCGCTCTGATCGCTTTTCCTACCGTGGTGCACCTTACAGACGAGAGTCTCGTCGGGGTTACAGGTTTTCTGGATTTCAATAATTTAGCTTATCTCACTGGCCTTGTGGAGTGAAATGTGTGTTAGATATGCTACTTGGTGTGCCTGATACTCAAACTGCTTGCTTTAAGGAATTTTTGTGATGATGTAAATGGGAAACTTCAAGCTCATGTAATAAATATTGATGTCTGGTTTATTACATGTTTCTGTGAGGTTGAGTAATGTAGATGAAGTCTACTTAAGGTTGAGTAACAGTGCTGCAGTTGAATTTATCCTTTTGATATGCTTCTATGTCCTGCTTAATAGTTAGTTTGTTGTGGTTTTATAGCAGCCAAAGCAATCTCTGCAAGAACTGCAAAAGGCCTGGTCATTTTGCTAGAGAGTGCCCAAATGTGGCAATATGTCATAACTGCGGCCTTCCTGGGTATGGATCCTTGTTATGCTGTTTATGTTTTTCGGCATACTGTTCAAGTATTACTTGTATATTCATGTCAGCCATACTTTTCAGTGTACTTTTGCACAGATTGTTTTACTAAGGTTTGTGCTTCATTGCAATTGGCCAAATTTTACTGTAGAAGCATGAGATTTGCACAATTTAAATACTCAATGGTTACTTGACAGCTGCTCCTGCTTGCTTGGGGAAATCATGTCTTTAACTATTTGTTTGAACTTTTATCATGCATGTTCTTAAACTAGGGATTCCTTTGTTAGCTCACAGCTTAGCATCTCCTATTTTATGATTTCTTATAGGAGTATTTAGCATTGTTTTTCACCTCTGTAGTTCGTAGTAAATAAAATTTTGGTAATCAAATCTGCTCAAGCAATTCTTAGGGGGCTTCAATGTTGAGTCTTTTGTGCTTTCACGTAGAGTGTTTGGTTAATTCGGCATTAAGAGGTTTGCCTTGCATATCAAGTTCAGTTTATCATTCGGTTTCATTTGCAATGGAGTACCGCAATCTTGATGGATAATCACTATCTTCCAAAATCTTGGAGGCATTTAGTTTTCTTGGAAAATTAATTTTATGAGCTCATATCTATTCAAGATTATCAAGTTTGCATAGATGTAGTGTTCTTTTTCGTGTACACGACAAATGATTACTGTGAATTTGGTTAAATTAATGTGTTCATGTCATCTTGTAGGCATATTGCTTCTGAGTGCACCACAAAATCGCTATGCTGGAACTGCCGGGAGCCTGGGCATATGGCCAGCAATTGTCCAAATGAGGGCATCTGCCACACCTGTGGAAAGGCTGGGCATCGTGCTAGGGACTGTATAGCTCCACCAATGCCGCCTGGTGACCTGAGGCTGTGCAACAACTGCTATAAGCAGGGTCATATAGCAGCTGATTGCACAAATGATAAAGCCTGTAACAACTGCAGAAAGACGGGTCATCTAGCACGGGACTGCCCGAATGAACCTATTTGCAACCTTTGTAATGTAGCTGGGCATGTGGCTAGGCAATGCCCTAAAGGTAATGTTCTTGGAGATAGGAGTAGTAGCTTTCGCAGTACTAGCTACCAAGACATTGTGTGCAGGAATTGCCATCAGTATGGGCACATGAGCAGGGACTGCATGGGGCCATTGATGATCTGTCACAACTGTGGGGGGCGAGGACATAGAGCAATTGAATGCCCTTCTGGGAGGATGGTGGACCGCTATCCTAGAAGGTATTACTGATGGAGATAAATTGAGCAATATGCCTTAGTCTGTCAAGTTAGCTAAAAATCTAATGAATGTTGTTTTTCGGATGAGGAGTGATTTCCAAACTCTACTGGATAGAAAGTGATGCTATGATGGTGACAAGGATCTTGACAATTAGTTTTGCGGATGTTTGTGTTTGCAGTAAGTGATTGATTATTGACTTTATGTCAACTTTGTTGTCTAATGACTTTGACTTACAATCTGACATTATAAGCTCCTCTAAGCCTTTTAATCATTTCATCTTTGTTATGGTACCTGACCTTGTCACTGTCTAGGATACATTGCATATGCTTGTTTATATGTGCTTGGTGGTCGAGGATTGAAAGTCAAAAGTTTCAAGGCACGGACTCCACGAATGCCCTGCGCCCCCTTTTTCTAGTAAGGGAAATCAAGCCTCAACTTGAACCACATGAAATCTTCTGTTTTGCAGAAGGGGTTTTAATTTTGTTCTATTAAGTTTCATTTACATATTTATGTAAACTTTACCAAAATGTACGAATAAGATTTAATACAACATGGTAAGAATATTATAATTATAACAGATGATCTGTTCTCAACTAGAACCACGTTCCTTTTGCTCACAAATTGTACAGTATCATAAATAGTTATACCGGCTGTTACCCCTAACTGGAAAAGAACCTCCAAAGCAATAAAGCTTTGAAGTCCCTTCCGATTCATTTTCAAACAGGCTCATAGGCTATTCCTGCAATTGAATTCGAAATGAAATTGGAACAATATTCCTTCCATGGCTGTAGATGTAGAAGAAAAATGTTTTTTGGAATCCCTTTTTCTTTTTTCATTTTACGGGAAACAAAACCCTTAGCAGAGACAAGTTAGTTTTGGAGAGTTTTGTTTATGAAACCCAATTCAAAGTTTGAATACGTTAAATATATATCATCAAAATTACGTTTTGTATTTATTAATGAAAAAAATTAGACTTAAACACGAGTTCGATGAAATTTTAAATCTTTCAAATTAAATTGGATTTGAGTTTGGACGATAGAGTTTTTTGAGAAGAGCTTTTCTAAAAACTTAGTTGACTGTTTGACTGTCATTTAAAAAAGAGCTTTTTTGAAAGAGCTTCATACAATAGAATATTTGACAACATAAAAATAAAAAAGCACTTTCAATTTTAACTATATTTTATTTTGTAATAAAATTTATTTATGCATATAAATATTATTTAAAATATATTAAACAATATGCAAAGCAGAATATATTAATTATTATATAATTTTAAACTACATGAAACATAAATTAAAAAACATTATCTAACCAAATTTTTTGTATGGATTATAATATAAGTAAAACTAATATCAAAAATAAATATTGAAACATATAAAAAAGTCAAATAATATTATATAAATCTCAAAATAAACGTGAAGATATGTTTGTGGGTATTGTAAAAATTATGTGTAAAACATAAAGGTAAAAGAGACTAAAAAATAGGCTCATTAATTAATCTAAAAAATCTACCTAAAAAAGTACTTTTTTGAGAAGCTCCAAATTTGAGCTTCTTAAAAAAACTATATTTTAGCCGCCAAAAAGTTATATCTACTAAAAAATACTTTTTCATTTTACAGTCAAACACTCATTTTTCTTAGAAAGAGCTTTTGCGGTGAAAAAAGTGCTTATTTATCCTCCAAAAGCTCAACCAAACAGGCACTAAATCGATGTTTTTCAACGTGATTACTAGAACAAGAACCCAATCTGGTAGCGGTTGAGCATAGTTACTCGCTTTTTAGACCAGCTTAAGACATCGATCCTAAATCCAGCCAAAAATCACATAGGTCTCACTTAGTGAATTTGGAGCTCAATAGCTGTTTTCTTGGAGAATTGGGAAATGGGCCTAAAAGCTCAGTCTAGAGGCCTACTAATATCATCCACTAGGAATTAAGCAAAAAATTTGAAAAAGAAAATTTGTTAGTAATTTGGTGAGATTAGGCTTGACAATAAATAAAGTTAGATTTGGTTCAGCCTAAACCCAACTCGAGAGCTAAAAATTGAAACAAATTCAAATTTAACTTCAATTCCTATCAATGTAAGTTAAACCCAATAAATTTGAACTAAATTGAACCGAACTCGAACCCTTCTACCAAACTAAGTGGAGTGGCACTTGCATGTTCAGTCATTTCATAGTCATATGTTGTTGAATACTAGAGAGATAAAGATCAACACTCTAGAATCTAGAGCTATATATGTATATATCCTTCTTAGTCATTGCTCCAAGTTTGATAGTTCACAATTGAACAAGTAATAAAGGGAAATTAAACTGCATTTTAGACATCTACAATTTAATCCAAAACTTTTTTCCTCCATAAATGTCATTTATTGGTTAAGAAATTTTAAACTAGGGTAAGTTACATGTTGAAACGAATCTAAATCCAAACCTGAAATAAATTATAAGGCTCAAAATTCAACCCAAACTCCATCATTATTCTGCATAAAATTTTAATACGAAAGCTATAATAGCTTTAAAATAACAATAATACAACATTTATTCTTTAATTGTTACATAATGATTTCAAATAATATAAATTAACAATATACTTGATTAATAAATAGAATAAGTAGCACATTGCACTAAAACAATATCATAGGAACTAAAGCAAAATCAATGGCACAAGTAATTATTAATGTAACATCCCGTTCCCAGAGAACGGGTCGGATCAAAGAAACGGGTCCAGGTGTGGTAAATTAATACATCTCATGCTCATGCAGTTGTGAATAGTGAGTTATGTGCATATAAGAATTTATTGTACATGCGTTCATGACAATT
>JANIIA010000192.1:40310059-40322414 GCA_027478495.1 Erythroxylum alaternifolium
TATTTCTACAATTTATGTTAGCAAAAAAAGTTGTAAAAAAGTTGTAAAATTGTTCTCTCTTTTATTACATAGAAAAGAGTTTTATTACATAAAAAAGGGTATAATTGGACTTTAAAAGTTAAATAGTTAACTTATTTATGAAAACGCTCCTGTGGAGGAGCATTTTCTGTTTTAGCTGTTTGAAGACTTTCAGCCAACGTTTCAGCTACTCTCCAAACAGTATTTATAGCTATTTGAAGAGTCAAACAGCCGAATCTTTGGCAAGTTACCAAACGGGGCCTTTATCTTTTTATGTTACTTTAAAAAAGTGTCATCTTCTCTGCGTAGATGGAAAGTAAGATCTCTTATTTTGTATATTTAAATAAATTATATACTAAAAATGCTATATTTTATTTAAAAAATATTTAATTTGGTAATAACAATTTAATCATACCCTCTATTTAAAAAAGCTTTTTCTTTCATAATATTATTAAACATCGAAACAACTTCCGCCCTACTGTACATGTTTTTCTATCAACAATTATCCGTTATCTACTAATTCCAGTCCCGGTTCTTTTTGTTAGCTTACTAATGCTTGAGCAAACAATTTAAGGCTAGAAACAATTTCTTATTGTTAAGCTATGAACCTTTTGTTTTATTGCTTTTGTGCAAGTTTCGAGTTTTTTTTTCTTCTTAGTATAAAGTTTTAGATTTCTAAAAATTCATAGAATATTAAGTATGGTTAATCACAAGGATGACACGCACCTCTTAAGACGTGGTGAAAAAGCTGGGCAATATATCAGGTATAAGTAAAAATTTTGCAACATGTCAGGTATGTCTATCCTACTTTGTTCTTACTAATTTTGTCTTTTAAATTTGCATCTCTTGAATAAAGTTTGGTAGCTTTTCTGTAAGTGCTATAATTTTATTTTACTTATTTATTATTGCTTTATCCTATTTATTTATTTATTTATTAGGTATCTAGCTATTTTATCACATTTTATTTATCTATTTATTTTCTAAAATCTTCTTGTCACATTTGTAAAGCTTTTTACGGTTTTAATCTTTTAACCCTATTTATTTATGTATTTATTGAAATTTTAGTTACATTGATTTCTTTTTCCATGCTAATTTTACCTTTCCTCTGTAAACTGCATCATTCATATATTGTCTCATTTACATGTGGGTTCACCGAAAACAGTCTCTCTACTATGTATGGGTAAGACTGCGTACTATCGGACCTCTCCAGACCCTGTTTCATTGCGGGATTTCAGACTGGGTGATGATGATGATGATGATTAAGTATAGTTAATCCTTAAGGAGTAATAAATTGTGATTAAAATTAGGTTTAGGCTAACTCAACGTGGCTTAATTGGAATTCGATTGAGAAATTTCAGTTTGATCAAGCTTAGACTTAATTTTGAGATGGACTTAGGCTTAAATTCATTACTCGATTTGGGTTAGACTTGCATTTTTTTTTTCCAATTCCAACCAATCATAGTAGATTAGTCAAGGTAGGCGTGGCTTGACATGAAATTAATGAGCTAAACTAATTTTGATAGGGATTGAGCTTGGGTTCTTACTCAAACTTAGGCTCTGGCTTGAATCTTTCGGTTTGATTAAATTTAAACTTGGGTGTTTGAAATCTAAACAAGATTTGTGTTATACGAGTAATGTACATATATATATTTGACTTATTTTTTACTATTTTTTATATTTTATTGTTTAAATTATCATGCTTTAATCACTTTTATGTTATGTTTTAGCTAGTTTTGGATATATTTCTTAGGAATGATGTTGGTCAATGGATGAAGAGTTTTACAAGTCAAATGGAGAAGGAAATATATCATTGACTAAACATAGTCTTAGGCTACGTTTGGTTGGACATAAGGTTTTTAATGGAATGAAATGGTTTATAATGGATGTAATATAAGAAAATTGTTATTTGAGAGGGATGAAAGGGTTTGTAATGTAATATAGTGAAATGTTGTTTGAAAGAAGGGTTTATAATGTAATATAGTGAAAAATTACTTATCATTTTACATTCTATTTTAAACCCTCCAAACTAGAGATTTCTCATTTTTATTGTTTAGGATGGAATGAGATGTAATATGAAAACTCTTCTCTTCCATCCTATCTCATTCCATTCTATTATAAACCTTCCTCTTAAACGATGAAATAATATTATATTCCATTCCATTCTATTCTATTAATAAACCCTTAACCAAACATAGTCTTAAACACGAGCATATTATAGTTCGTGTCCCCCTCTAAACAAAAGCATATGGCGAGAAGATAAGACTATTTGACATATGGTCACATGTCAGGTGTGTTCCTCTCTAGAAATTAGAAGTGAAAATACAATTTGATACATGGATCAGTTAGAGTTAGTGATAAATGACAAAAGAGTACACGACCTAGAATATGGGTGTACAATGTCCATATTCTTCTGTGAAAAAAATGATATAAGATGCATTGCTGACATAGTGTTAGATATGACTTCAGACGCAATCTTGTCCTAGACCGTATACATAATAGATAGACCTATATAAAGGGTGGTATAAATTAAGCAATAGTTTTTTAGTTTTTAAAGTTATTTTTAGGTCTTAGATATAAGCCAATTACAATTTGTGTACCTCACTGGACAGAGGCATATTGTGAGGAGATAAGACAACATACAATTGTAAGATAGGGTGTGTTTCTCTACAAAAATAAGAAGTAAAGACATAGTTTAATATATGGGCGGGCTGGAGGCTGCAATATGTGACGAAAGAAATATAGAGGATTATATGACTTAGAACACAAGTGTATCAGTGTTCGTATTTCTTTATAAGAATAATTTTATATATGCAATGTTAGACATGACTTAAGATAAGATCCTGTCCTAACTGTTTAACAACGAATATACCTTTAATAAAGGGAAATGGAAAAACTAACTAAGAAATCTTCTTATTACTTTTTTATTTATTATCAAGTTAAAATTAATGTTAACAATTTATATAAAGAGAAAAAATCTTAAAACACACCTTCAATAGGGAAGCAGAATCGAAATCATTCCAATGAAGTGAATTACATCAATAGTTTGAGATCTTCATCATAAACTCTTTTTTTATGAATTATTCAACTCTTTTGTTTGTTTGAGTTATTTAAAGGATGATTTATGGGCAAGTTTATTCTATATTTATATAGAAATAGTAGTTTTATCTTTTATGGATTAATTTTAATTGTTTTTACAAAAGAGTTCTGTATTTTTGAAATATAATTATTGATGTTAATGTTGGTTAATAAAGTGAAAACTTTAATAAAATCTTAATTTGCATGTAGAAGTTTAAAAGAACCTATTTGTAAATTGACTTAGGCACCAATATTGAAAGAATGAATGAGACATTAGAAATAGATTTATATAATGCTTATAGTACTATAATAAAACCTTTTATAAAGTTTCTTAGATCTTAGTGCAATCTTAGACGTTAATCAAAAAATATATCTGTTAATCACCCTAGGTATAGGTAATTGTGCATTGAAAGGTGACAAAGTATTACATTAGGAGATTTCACCAATTTAAGTCAAAGAATCTCTAAATAGCTTAATAATGAGTACACGATGAAGATAGAGGGAATTCATATCTAGATGTTTATGTTATTTGGTTTCTTTACGTTGATTACTTATTGGTTTGTTCCTAGTTATATTTTGATCTATTTAGTATAATTTATGTTTAGAATAATTCAATCATAGTCTTTGTTATTGTCTAGATAACAGTAGTAAGGTACTCACTTTATCTTTATGAAAACAACACTCTACTTATTTCTACACCACTATATAAGGATAGGTCTACTTGCCTAGAGTTAATAGTATTATCCAAGAAGATGTTACTATTTACTCCTCCTTTATGTACGGTTTCAATCTAGCTTTTCAAAGAACTAAATTATGGACCAATTTGAAGAAAATGCAAGAAAGATGTAGTAGTCCCTGGCTAATATGTTGAGACTTTAATTCCACTTTATACAAAATTAAGGTTGAATGTAACTTCAATCAAACAGTTTTTTTAAGGATTTTAGAGACTATGTAGACAATATGGGCATCACTAATTTAAAACATGATGGTTACACATTTACATGTAGCAAAAAGTAGAGTTGTAACTAGTTTATTAGGAAAAAAGTTGGGTAAGGGCTTAGTTAATCTTTATTTGTTAACATAATTTCCTAAAAGTAAGGAAAGCTTTATAAATCCCCTATTCTTACAACATACCCCAATAAAAATTGGTGATATGTTCTATTTATATTTAATAATTTTTGGGTACATGATGATGGATTTCAAGTAGTTGTCATAAGAGGATTGGAGACCCCAATATATGGGTACAAAAGCTGAAATCTATTAAAAGGGAATTAAAAAAGCTCAATAAAAGGCACTAAAATTGCTATTGAAAATGTAAAAGAGAAGTCGACTTCCTCTTAATTTCTTTTGATAATAAATCTTGATGAATCTTTTATTGAATAAGGAAAAATAGGCTTTGAAGGAATATTTGTAAGCTGTCAATGACCATTCATCCTTGATTCAAAAAAGATCAAGAGTAAATTGGATTTAAGGATGGGACAGATGTACCAAGTTCTTTTTCACCTCCTTGATAGCAAGGAAAAATATAAACAAAATCTACTATATCTCAACTCAAGATGGAAGGGTGATTAGTGACCAGAATGAGACCTTTAAGGAAGCTGTAAACATTTATAAGCTCCTTACTAGCTCCAATTATAAAGCAAACTCTTTTGTTGATGACTTTAGGTCCTTCATTACAAAAAGAATTTCTAATGGGGAAGACGAGGGCCTCATCAAACCAATTGAGGAAAATGAAATAGAGACTACTATTTTCTAATTAAATTTGTTGAGGGCTCCTAAACTTGATGGATTGGATGGCTATTTCTACCACAAGGCTTAGTCTAAGATTGGTACAATGGTGAAAAAAGCAATCTAAGAATTATTTTCTAGGGTAGTATTGCTCAAAGAGATAAATAAAACCTATCTCTTCCTTGTTCCTAAATCTTCTAATCACTTCAATTTTTGGTGAATTTAGACTAATAGTTTGATTTAATTTTATACACAGGTTCATTGCTAAGATCCTAGCTAATAAATTGAAGCTTACTCTCAACTCCATTATAAGTTATAATTAGGGAGCTTTCATGGAGGTTGGGAAAATTGGGGATAATATTATGATTGTGCAAGAACTTCTAAAGGATTATACCAAAAGAAACTCCTCAAGAAATTGCTTCATTAAGGTTGAATTCAATAAAGCTTTTATTATGTTTGTTGGAAGTTCCTAATTCATTTATTATAAGTGTTTGGATTTCCTAATTTTTTTAAAAGTTGGATCAAAGATTTTATATCTTCAATCTCATTTAGTGTTCTCATCAATATAGTTCCTTATGAAGTGTTTAAAGGGGCAAGGGTATTTTCACCAGAGTGAATTGACATTTGAAAAGGTATTTTCAATTACCAATTATAAATCAATTACTGATTAATAAGAACAAACATAATTGGATTCACAAGAGTAGACACTACATCCATACTTTGTCCAACTAGAATATGAAATGACAAAATGATTAAATGATACATTATAACCATGCATGGACAGGTTAAGACAAACTACTTTGACATTCCTGATATTGTGGTGGTCATGATATGTTGCTAGACATCAATCTTGATCTATAATTATACATTGTTTAATTAGATAATTAAAGATAAATTAAAACTCTTTTTAATTTATTTAATTTTAAATGTGAATTAGAATTTTAATTTATAATCATTTTCATGGGTCACACATAAAGAGCAATTTAAAAGAGAAAAATCAATTTCAATTAAATTAACTTAATTGAAAAGTTTGAGAAACTTTAGGAATCAAATATGAGGTATTCGATTTTTTAAATTATATTAAATATAATTAGTGTTTGACTTTAATTATAATTGAAATATTTAATTTTAATAAAAATTAAAACCTTAATGCTTTTTTGTAAATAGGAATAAGCGTAGAGGAGCTAGTACTCCAACCAATTCCTCTTAAAGAGTTTAATGTCTTTTTACTGCTTTGTGGATACTGTTAGATAAGGGGACCCTTTATCCCTCTATCTTTTCATCTTATATATAGAAGCATTGACTCTCTTGATGAAGCATAATGTTGACAAGGAAACCACGTTCAAATATCACTCTAAATATAAAAGGGTTTCTCCAACAAATCTTTGCTTTGAAGATGATTTATTGTTATTTTATAGAGCAATTGACTCGGATTAGGTTAATATTTAAATTTACTGCAGGTACACGATAGCTATAGGTAGTACACAAGTGCGGGTCGATCTACGAAAACTATTAGTACTAGTAATTACCCACTTTCTATTATCTAACCTGTGAATTCGATTTTTGGTTTTTAATTAAAAATTAAACTAAATAAAAAACTAAAAATTAAAACAATTCTGAATACAAGATGGAGGAAAATACTAAGAAGATTAATATCAAATAATAGTGTCTAGTTGATAAATCCCCCTAAGAATCATTAAATATTAACTATTTATCATGCAATTATATTTTTTAATTATTGGACCATGGAAATTCCTATCTTATGTTAATATTTCTATCAAGACTATTAACAACTAATCCAATTCTAAAAAAAAACAACTAATCCATCAGTTGATTAATATAACTCTTTCTAGTTTAAATCCCTAGAACTACATTATCGATTCGTGAATTCTGTTATTAGGTTTGACCTTAATCTAGAGGATTTATGTCATCCTATCTCTCAGCTTGCATGAAATTTTTTCCATTTACGATAGATATATTTATGCAAAAGGATTTCTCAATCTCAATCATATGAAATCAAATTATGCACTAATATTTTAGATATATTAGAATAAGAAAAAATATATAATTGAATCACAATAAATCAATTAATATAATTGCATTAGATAAAAAATCAAAATATATTATTATCATAAACTAGGTTTCATCATACCTAGACACTATCACATTTAGTTACTAATAGAAAATGAAATAAATATCAAATATATAGAAAACTAACAGAAAACAAAGAAATTATAATTTTAAATCTCCCTTTTTCTTCTATTGGATCTTCTTACAAGTTTGGATTTGATGTTGTTATCTAATGGATCTCTCTTAACATATTCTTTGTGTTTTTCTCGTCCCTTGATCAGTGTTATGCCCAAAAATTTCTAAAAATTACCTAGGCCATCCTACTTGTAAGTATATGAGGTAATTGTAGTGATTACCCAGAGTCGTTTCCCACGAAGGTGAAATTGGTTAACCTAAATTAATCTTGAACGAAAAATAAAAACAGATGCAATCTTAGATACTCTATCCTAAATTGTTGAGTGAAAGCTTTAAAGAAAGTCATGAAATTAGAATGAAAAGTAAACGATTCAATTGAAGGTAAAGCCTAATAGATTAATTGAGATGGAAGGCTCTTGACAATTAATTTCACTAATTTAATCTCCTTATCTTACTAAAATTAGCAGTTGGGTTCTAAATCAACTCGAATAATGAACTAATCTAACTTTCGTATTCAACCAGTTATCATCTGATTTAATTATGGAAGCCTGACTACTAATTACTGCTTAAGTTAATATATTTCTAATTTTTAATCTAAGCATCTATGGCTTCTCGTTCCATATTAAAATTTTCCTTTTGGTCCTTTGTTTAATACTAAAATGATGCAAAGTTTGATCATGCTATTACATCCATTCAATTCAGAGACTATAACAAACATAAGATAACAACACAATCCCTCAATCATACATGTTTGACTAAAACAGCTACATTAATCCTCAAGAAAAAGTGATTATAGCATAAATGAAATTCATCATCTCATACACTTCAGTCCTATATTATTGTCAATATAAGTATTCAAGTAATAAAATAGTGAATACTAAATGAACTACGAAAAGAAAACAATTAACAGTTGGTTAAGCTATAAAAGTAACAAGTTCAGTAAAAACAGAAACGCTGCAATAAATGAATAATAGAGCAAGCAAACAGAGATTGGGTGAGCGAGGTGCGGTGGTCTCCTGCCCCTCTCAAGATTCCCGCATTAGCTCTCGCCCTTTGTTTCGTCTTGTTCTCACTAGATGGTCGAAGGCTTGTTTCTGCTTCCAGCTCTCCGCCTTGTTTCTCTCTTCTTCATCGACTCCCTCTGTTCTATTCTCTTCTTCTCTCTTCTTTCTCTATCTCTCTCTGTGTCTCCTCGAGTGTCTGTCTATGTGTAAAGAGTGAAGAATAAAAATGAAAGGTGTAGCTGCCACCCTCCTATGCTTTCTATTTGTAGCCTTGTCTAGGTTTAGGTTTCGTGCCCTCAACCTCTGTAGCTGCCACGTGAACATTAAGAGGGAATGAAAGAAATTAAGGAGTGTGTAAGTCATGGTCATGACTCACACATGCACAGTCGTGATCGTGCATGCAACTCATGGCTGTGACTTAACTTGCACAACTGTGACATTATTAAAATATGCATCTGTATAATGACCATTTTCATGCACAATTCTTCTTGTTTAAGTTCATGCCACATTCACAAATTAATCCAATTAATATTCACGCAACAACCACACCGACTTCACTCAATTCATATCAAATTTGAATTAAATCGCAACCAATTTCAACATATGAAAACAAGTAAAATCAAACAAAATTCAACACAACAATCAGAATTATTACCTCTAAATGTGTCTCAAGAATTAAAATCTCTTAAAACTCGGCTCCCTCTATTTTGTCTCTGCTCACATTATACTTGAAACTTTAAAGAAGTGTGAGAAATTCACAAATAGATTATGAGAATACCTTTTGTCCCACTTAAAATTTATTATGCTCACTAAATTATTAAATGTGAAATCGAATTAGTAAAGGAAAAATTAATCACATAATAAAATTACGAATAAATAATCTAAATCAGATAAATAAATAAATAAATAAATAAAATAGATTAAAAAATAAAACAAACATTAAATAATTAGGAAAATTAACTGACAAACTAATAAATCATAAAATTAAAAATATTGTAATTATCAATCAAAACTAACCTAATTATTTACCCTAAATTTGAAATTAAAAACCCTAATCTAGCAATTATGTAAAATTGACAAAATTAAATATCAAATTCAAGAAAAAAATCAAAATTGATATAATTAAACATAAACCCAATTTCAATTAGCTTTAAAAACAACTAATTAACCCTAATTTCATGCAAAAATATTATAATTTAACAATTAGTGAGCAATTTTGCAATCTAAGTTCAATTTTCACTTAATTCACATGCCATTTATCTAATTGAATCATTAAATCCAATGAGTAAGGATAACATTCAATAATTAAACTACAATTAATCATTGAATGACACAAATTTTTACAAAATCCCAAAATTCTAAATCTATCGATTTTGGGCAAAAAATCCCTAAAAATTGCAAAACACCGAATTATTTATGCATAAACAAGTGAAAACAATAAGAAAACTTACCTGGGTGTTGTTAATTTGCAAGAAAAACATGAAACTTTGGCTGGGAGATCAAGATGGAGACAACGGAGAGTGAGAGAGAAAAAGAGAAATTGAGAAAAATGAAGGGTTAGGGCATTTTTAAGGGGTATCATGGAATTACACGGTCTGCTACATGGATACTTATACAGTCTACTACACAACCGTATAACTGACCATGTAGGTTACTGAATTACAACCATTTATGGGCTTATATAGTTTATTACAAGGGCGTGTATCTAGTCATGTAACTCTACATTAACGTGTCTAGAGGGCGTGCAACTCTTTGTAAACATGTGCAACTTCAAAATTGGATGAACAAACTTAAAAATTTTGCACTTAAACTTATAACACCTTAACACGCATACCCTAACATCATAATTATGCAGTATCTCATCATTAGGACACTCAATTTTCTATCCCACAACAAAATAAAACTTAATAAAATCCTATTCTAACATCTATAATAAAATAATATGGAATTGAAAATAAAGCCCAAACTAATTCAAATGTTGCCCCCCATATAGTGCTTGTTTAATGTTGTCAGCTTGACGTACCCTACTTTAGGTATATAATTAGTGGCTTGCTTCCACTTGTTTCTCCTAAAGGTAGTTTAATAGCCTGTAAATAAGCCACATGTTGCAAGATAATAGTAAGGAAATAAGTTATAAAATTAATAAATCCAATTAATTGCACTAACATCCTTTTTAATGACAAATTGTTGATAAAATAAGGGATAACCAAACTCTTTTAATCTTTGGTTGAATCAAACAGTCTGTCTTATGGAAAGTGGCAACCATCCGCACTGAAGGTGACTATCAATGATTCATTAGTCGTTCCCTCATTTGGCTGCTGTTCTTGTTCTTCCTCATTCGCCTTTGTCCACTTTCCTTCTTCCTTTTCTTGGACAAGACTTTCTATTCTTCTCTTTGTTCAATCATCTCTTGCCACTTGTCTATTTCCTCTTCTTTGTCCTTTACTACCTCTATCATCTGTTCATCTTACTCTACTATAATAGCAGTAAGCTCCTCACCTTCTTAAGATGTAAATTCATTCATGAAATCGACCTTCATCTTTTCTTCACTCTGAGGTGTTAATATGCTCAAATAATATGATGTGTTATGCTCAATGTATTCTAGTAAAGAGAATCTTTTGTCGAATTCACATCAGCCAGCTTCACTTTTGGGAAGATATTCCATTATTTTATTTGCAATACTTTCTTCTTACTGTTGTTGCTGTGAATATTCAGTTAGAGCATACTCATTCCATCTTTAAGCGCAAGTCTTGCTCCATTATGAATTATAAGTATTCTTATAGGGTGCACTCTAGGGTGAATTTTGCATGCTTGGTTGCTCCCATATATAATTTGGTGCCCAGAATTCATAATTATAGTGGTTATTCCCATAAACGTTGCAAATCGGCATAGATATTGGTTGAGCTTCTGAAAACATGTAACCATACCTTTCTTCCTAAAGTGGTGATGCTGCCATAGGCGATGGGTTATCATAACTCCCATAAGAATACTGTCCACTCAATCTTTCCATGTGGGTTGTGGTTATTACAATGAATCTTAAATCTTAGGAATAAATCACAACCTCAAAGTGAACGTAGAGAAGTTCAAAAAATAATTAAATAAGTCAAAAAATAAAATGAATGCAAAAGTTTATGGTTAGATTAATAAAAGTTAGGATTTCCTAATATTACAATCCCTAGCAACGACATCAAAAACTGTTTGACTCATATTACATAAATATTTAAATTTATCGCAAGTACACAACATAGCTAATACTATCACAAACAATTACGGGTTGATAACATAAATACTATAAATACAGGTAATTACCCTTTTTCTATTATCTAACCTATGAATCAGATTTTTGGTTTTTAATTGAAAATTAAACTAAATAAATAAATTAGGAATTAAAACAATTTTGAACACAAGACAGAGGAAAATACTAAGAGGATCAATATTAAATAACAATGTCTAGGTGATGAATCACCTGAATAATCACTAGGTGTTAACCTTTTATCATGTAATTATATTATTAATTATTAGACCATGGAAAATCCTATTTTATGTTAATATCTTGCTCAAGAGTATTAACAACTAATCCATCATTTGACTAACAAAAATTTTTCTAGTTAAAAACCCTAGGATTGCATTATCGATTTGTGAATTTCATTATTATGCTTGACCATAATCCAGAGGATTTATGTCGACCTATCTCTAGGTTTTTGCATGCAACTCCTTCCAATTATAGTATACCTATTCATACAAGAGGATTTCTCATTTTCAATCATATGCAATCAAATCATGCACAAATATTCTGGATATATTAGAACAAAATAAAACATATAATTAAATCGAAATAAATCTATCAATATAATTACACCAGATAAAAGATCAAAACTAGGGTTCATAACACCTAGAAACTAAACATGTTTACTCATAGAAAATGAAATCAATTAAAAACATGTAGAAATAGAAAATAAAGAAATCATAATTCTAAATCTCCCTTTTTCTTCTACTAGATATTCTTACAAGTTTGGATTTGATGTTGTTATCTAACAGATCTCTTGATGTATGCTTCATGGTCTCCCCATCCTTTGATAAAAAATATCACCTCTGAATGTGTTTCATAACTTAAAATCTCCTAACTTTTCAAAAAAAACTTAAAATCTCTTAAAAATTTGGCTCTCTTTATTTTTCCCTCGCTCATGTCCTTTTATAGTAAAAAATATGGGATATACTGTAACACCCCAACTCCCGCTGAACCCGAATCCGATATCGATAGTGATACCCGGATCCGTGCCCCGCGAGGGTGGCGTGTCACATCACTTAACACTTAACACTGAACA
>JANIIA010000192.1:40322514-40338892 GCA_027478495.1 Erythroxylum alaternifolium
ATGAGATGTGGTAATTTACCACATCAGGACCCGTTTCTTTGGTCCGACCCGTTCTCTGGAAACGGGATGTTACAAGTTTATTTTGTGTAGTGCTATGACGAGCTACCAATTTTAATGTCGTTGCCGGGGATTAATATCCTTTAGTTTTCTGAATTTATTTATTTCGTTATTTTATTTTTATTTTTGATTAACTTCTTTTATTATTTGGATAGTTACAGTGTATTTTTGAAACTGATTATAACATGGCAAGTCAAAACAATGATGGCACTTTTAAGTAATTAATTGCTCCTGATTTAATTATCAACCTTTATACATTGATTTTCCTATTATTGATGTTGCTTTCGAGCTTAAATCTAGTCCAATTCATTTTTTGCCTACTTTTTTGTATGACAGGGGAAGATCCTCACAAGCATCTTAAGGATTTCCACATAGTGTGTTGTAGCATAAAGTCAGTCAGGATACAAGAAGAGCAGATTAAGTTGAGAGCATTCCCATTCTCGTTGGGAAACACCGCCAAGGATTGGCTTTATTACTTGCCATCCAGATCAGTTACCAATTGGAATGATATGCAGAGACTTTTTCTGGAGAAGTACTTTCTTGTTACTCGAGCAACAAATATTTGGAAGGAAATATGTGCAATTTGGCAACAACATGGGGAGACATTATATGAGTACTAGGAGCGTTCTAAGAGGTTATGTACTAGCTACCTGTACCATCAAATCAGTGAACAACTCTTGATCCAATACTTTTATAAAGGCCTTTTTCCACAGGAAAGAAGTGTGATAAATGCAGCAAGTAGAGGTGCATTGGTAGACAAGAC
Source organism: Erythroxylum alaternifolium (assembly GCA_027478495.1). Lineage (NCBI taxonomy): Eukaryota > Viridiplantae > Streptophyta > Magnoliopsida > Malpighiales > Erythroxylaceae > Erythroxylum > Erythroxylum alaternifolium. Next base: position 40,323,335 of record JANIIA010000192.1, read on the forward strand.
ACCCAATGAAGCCAAAAATTTGATTTCTAACATGGCTGCTAACTCTCAATAATTCAACATTCGAGAGGAACCCAACCATTGAAAGTTATTGAAGCTAGGACTGCCACATTGGAGCAACAGATAGCTGGGTTAACATCTTTAGTGAGGAAAATGGCTGCAAATGGTGCTCAACAAGTCAAGGTATACATAATTTGCATAATGATAGGACATCCCACTGATATGTGTCCAACCTTGCAGTAGATTTAAATGGAACAAGTGAATGCTTTAGGAAGCTTTCTAAGCCAACCACAAAGGAATCCTACCTACCCCTATACACATAACTTAAGATGGAAGAATCCTCCATTCAACACTTATGGGCAACAAGGACAACAACAAGGCTCATACCAAGAACCATATCAAAGCAACAACAAGGCTCCTACTAAGAACCATATCAAAGATAATTTCAACCATCAAGCTCTGGACCTTTATTGGAAGAAATGATGAAGACTTTGGCTCCAAATAGCATACAATTTCAACATCAAACAAGATCTACCATTTAGAATCTGGAAAATCAATTGAGTCATATAGTTACTGTGGTAAGCCGATTGGAATCAAAATTCGGGTAAGCTTCCTACTCAAACAATTGTAAACTCGAAAGAAAATGCAAGTGTTATCACCCTGAGAAGTGGTAAAGAATTAGAGACACCACATAAGACTCCTATTATTGGCAATGATGAAAAACCTAAAAAGGAACTTGAAGTGTCTTTGAAAGAAGTTGAAAAGGGAACTAAGGTAAATTCTTAATCTCCTATGATTAAAAATTTTACTCCTTTCCTATCATTTTTGCTAAATCGAATGAAGAAGAGTAAGATAAAGAAATTTTGGAAATGTTCAAAAAGTTAAAGGTAAACAAACCTCTAATTGATGCCATAAAGCAAGTTCTATGATATGCAAAATTCCTCAAGGAATTTACGTTTCAAAAAGGAAACTGAGATGAGATAAGAAAGTAAGTGTAAGGGAAAATATGTTCGTAGTCATTAAAAGAAAACTCCCACCAAAGTGTAAGTATCCTGGTACGTTTACAATTCCTTGCAAAATTGGTGATACTAGGTTTAAAAAAGTAATGCTAGATCTAGGAGTTTCAATTAATGTCATTCCATATTCCATTTATACTTCATTTAATTTGGGATCATTGAAAGAAACACGTGTTGTAATTTAATTGGATGAGAGATTTAACACTTATCCTGAAAGGGTTGTAGAGCATGTCTTAGCGCATGTTAATGAATTGATTTTCCTAGCTGACTTTTATGTGTTGAACATAAAGGGAGAACCTTCATCTATTTCTGCACCAATCCTTCTGGGATATCTGTTTTTAAAAAAAATCAAAGAAAAAGATTGACGTGGATGCAGGAACATTAACTATGGAGTTTGACGGTGAAATTGTTCGCTTTAATACTTTTAAAGCTACAAGTTTGCCTAGTGATGTTCTTGTTTTATCAATTGATGTCATTGATTGTTTGTCTCAAGAAGTTTTTGATGTGGATGGTAAAGATGACTTAGAAGTCATTCTTTGCATGAGTTTACAAGAAAACACTTTGCAAAATTCTAACTTGTTCATTACATATGAAATGGAAGAAATTGTGCTAGCATTGTAATCATTGCAACCAATACCAAGAAGGTATGTAATTCCAAATATTGAACTGCCAATATCTAATACGAAGCCTTTACCTTCAGTTGTGCAGGCACCTACAATTGAACTGAAACAATTATCAGAGCACTTGAAATACATGTTTTTGGGAAAAGGAGAAACATTTTAGGTAATCAAAGCAAGGAGCTTAACTAAGCTTCAAAAGGAAAAGTTTATTCGAGTGCTTAATGACCATATTATAGCTATAGGGTGGACCATAGCTGACATCAAGGGTATTAGCCCTTCAACATGTATGCACCAAATCCTTTTAGAAGAAGGATCCAAACCTTTAAAAGAATCACAAAGAAGATTGAATCCTCCGATGAGGGAAGTGGTAAAGACAGAGATCTTAAAGTTAGTTGATGTTGGTATAATTTATTCGGTGAGTCCAGTCTAAGTAGTATCGAAGAAGATCGAGATTACAGTGGTGAAAAATGAGAATAATGAGTTTGTCCCTACAAGAATTCAAAATAGATGACGAGTATGCAACTATAGGAAGTTAAATGCTACTACATGCAAGGATCTAAATGCTACTACATGCAAGGATCACTTTCCACTCCCATTCATCTATTAGATGCTTGAACGACTTACGGGACGATCTCACTACTGTTTCCTTGATAGGTATTTAGGATATAACCAAATTGTGATAACTTTGGAGGATCAGGAGAAACAACCTTCACATGCCCATTTGGTACATTTTCCCATAAAAGGATGTCGTTTGGACTCTACAATGCTTGAACCACCTTTCAAATATGCATGGTAAGTATTTTCACTGAGTATGTTGAGCACATTGTTGAGGTCTTTATGGGTGATTTTACTGTTTATGAGGATTCATTTGAAGCATGCTTGGATATTCTAAATTGTGTGCTTAAACGTTACATCGAAAATAATCTTATTCTAAATTCTAAAAATTCTTGTTTTATGGTTGAACAAGGAATAGTTTTGGGAAATATAATCTCATCTAGAGGAATTGAGGTTGATAAAGCTAAGGTAGAAATTGTGTGAAACTTACGCTACCCTATAAATGTGCAGGAGACTCATTCTTTTCTTGGACTTGTAGGTTTTTATCGCAGGTTTATCAAAGACTTTAGCAAGATCTTAACAAGTCTCTATCATTCGTTACAAAAAGACATGCCATTTGAGTTTGATGAAGGATGCAAACAAGCATTTGATAAGTTGAAAGAGCTTTTGACTCTGACACCAATCATTCAACCACCTAACTAGAGTCAACCATTTGAGATGATGTGTGATGCGAGCAATTTTGTTATGGGTCTCGTTCTTGCTAAAAAATGTGGCAAGATGACTCACGCCATTTACCATGCTTCAAGAACTCTCAGTCCAGCACAATGCAACTGCTCCACCACAAAAATGGAGCTTTTAGCTGTTGTGTTTACTTTAGAGAAATTTAGACCTTATTTTCATGGTTTTAAAGTGAGTGTATATTCTGGTCATTCAAAATTAAGGTACCTTTTATCGAAGAAGAAAGTAAAGCTAAGGTTCATTAGATGGATTCTCTTGCTCCAAAAGTTCGATTTGGAGATCAAAAACAAGAAACGTGTAAAGAATTCAATTGCAAATCACTTGAGTCGAATAGTGAAGACCATTGCAAGAGTTGTTCTCGGATGAGCAATTACTAACAATTCAAGGTAAGGTTTCATTTTTTTAATTAATTAAATTTATTTTAATCTTTTGATATAATATTTATTGATAAATTGTCAGTAAACTTATTATATTTTATTAAAATAAATAATACAATAATTATATGTTTATTTATTTTGATATATATTTTAATTATTAAAATAAATTTTATTTAAAATTTGTATTAAAGATATTTTAAGTTTAAATTTTATTTAATAATAACTATTAAATTAAATTAATTTTATTTTAAAATTAATATTTAAATTAATTATAAAAATTAAATTAAAATATTCATAAATCTTATTAATAATTAATAATTAATAATTAATAATTATATAATATATATTTAGTTAATAGTAAATCAGATTATAAAAAAAATAAAGACCATTTTTTATAATTTCCATAAGTCATGAAAAGACAAGAAAAAAACTAAATATTCAAAAAAGCAACTTTCTTTACTAAATGTGAAGATAAAAATAAAAAACAAAAAAAAAGGAGTAGAAACAAATAAATACTCATATCTTGGAACTATAAAATCTTTTCAATTTTTTGCCACAAACGATCCCGTGTCACTCTTAAACTGTTTGCTGAAAACAAGGTGAAGTAGCGGAGTCGGTGTCTCATTCAATAGTCTCTTCTCGACGCAACGCCGTCTTGGCATCTGAAAACAAGGTTTAACTAGCGGAGTCGGTGTCTCGGTCATTATTCTCTCTCTTCTTGACGCAACGCCGTCTTGGCATCTCCGTCGTACAACGTCTTCTGTTCATACAATTTAGAACCCTTTAGTGTCTAATTCTCAGTGAAGCCAGTAGAAACCGTAACAAACTCTCTGATCCTATCCCTAACCAACATGTACGACCGATAAATCAATAGCTTAAATTACCTTCCTTTTTCCTTCTTGAGTTTGTGTTGATTCCTTTTTAATGAATGGAAATAGGTCAAGGATATGTGTGAAGAATTTGCCAAAATACGCAGTGGAGGATCGGCTAAAAGAGTTTTTTTCTCAGAAAGGAGAAATTACAGATGTTAAGCTTATGCGTACCAAGTTACTATCACTTTCTTTTCCTTTTGTTTATCTGTCTTCTTTCTTTTAAGTTTTTGGTAGTTGTGGTAAATTTTGGTTTTGTTGACTCATAATATTATGCGGCATCGTCTACAGAGATGGTAAGAGTAGGCAATTTGCTTTCATCGGCTTCCGGACGGAGCAGGAAGCTGAAGAAGCTATTAAATACTTCAACAAGTCTTACATTGATACTTGTAGAATTACTTGTGAGGTGCTGTTTCTTCCTTAGTAATTTTCTTTTTTTTTTCTCCTTTCTGTTATGATTTTGTCTATGATCTGTTGTGGGTACAATTTCTCTGATTATGAGTGTAGATTTAGGAATCGGTTGTTTGTCAATATCTTGAGAACTAGGGGAAAAGAAGTTCTTTTGTTGCAGTATGAAGCAATATGTAGTTATTCGCTGAAATTACACAATCCATTATATGTATTTCTCTTTCCAATGTTCTTTTCAGTTCTAATAATATGGTGGAACCTGCTACTATGGCTTGAGTTTGTCAAATCAATTTGGGTCCAAATAAGATTGGTTTGGTATAATTCAATCTTCTGTTGTCGTTACTCGTACAGTTACTGAGCATACTAAAAGAAAAATTTACCATTTGCATTTAACTGAGTTTAATTTTGAACAAAATTTGAGGAGTTATTCAAGGTTGCTAGTTTTATATAGATAGCTTGCAAAGTTGGAGACCCAAATATTCCTAGGCCTTGGAGTCACTATTCTAAGAAGAAAGAAATGAAGCTGACTGATAATGGGAAAAGAGTTACTTGTGCCAAGAGTTCAACTTTCAAGGGTATTAAAGAGGAAAGGAAAATTAATAAAAAGGGTGATAAAATTGATGACCCCAAATTACAAGAGTTCCTTCAGGTCATGCAGCCTCGAGCAAAGTCAAAACTATGGGCAAATGACACTTTGATTGATGCCTTGGATGATGAAAATCATCAAGTCAGCATCCAACCAAAGAAGGAAAGCATAGAGAATTTGGTTCCAGAACAGGTTAAGATAAGTGACACCTTTAATCATGCAGCTGAGAAGTCGCATAATTTTGTTCACGATGAAGTTGTATCAGATATGGATTACTTCAAAAGTAGAGTGAAGAAAGAATGGTCAGATTCTGAAAATGAAAGCACTGAGGATGATGTTGATGAAAGACATGAGGATAGCATTTTTCCTAAGGAAAGCCTTGAGAGTATTGATGATGACAATAGTAATGACATAGATGATGAGAATGTTAAAGAGGTGGGTGCTCCTGAAGCCCTTGATGGGGTAATTCTTGATCCTGAGAATCCGTCAACCTGGAAAGATGAGGGAGATGAAGTTGTTGAGAGCAATCGTTTGTTTGTTCGCAATCTGCCATATACAGCAACGTATGTATTACCACTTTCTTAGGGGCTTTTTTTTCCTTTTTTTTCTAGGCATGGAGATCACTTGTTACCGGCCATCACGTTGTTACTGCTGATTGCTTTCTTCTGTTTGACTTATATGTTATAAATAATTTGGAACCTTTTTTAATTTCCCAATTCTTTTATTTTGCATGTTTAGTGAGGATGAGCTGGAAGAGCATTTTAGCAGATTTGGCAGTGTCTCCGAGGTCCATGTTGTTGTCAACAAAGATACCAAACGGTCCAAAGGGATTGCCTACATTCACTATGCTCTTCCAGAGTCTGCTACAAGGTATTTATGACATTTACTATAGGCTTTGAATAAAATTCGCTATCTTCACTATTACCTTTCTTATCAGGTTATAGATAGCAGCAATCTTGTGGTTTATTGATAGTTTGAACTTGTATCTTCTGCAGTGAAGCCTAACGACTCAATTGATTTAAAATTCCACAACTCCCCACATGTAAAAATCACCCTTTGTGGTATCTCCTAAATTAGGACAGTAGCTAGATGTAACTTTTTTATATCCTTTGGTTTAATATTTCTGATTTTACGAGTTAAATGTTGCCTAATTGTTCTATATCAACTTTTGCTTGAAGAAGAATGCAAAGGTCATAATATGTTCTTTAACGCTATGCTGACAATTTTATTTTTGTACTTGCTTGTTGCCAATTATGATATATATCTGAAATCTTAGGCCGAGTCTTGTTATATCACTTCCTTTAGAGTAGTGCAATTTTTTGGTAGTTTATTGCATTATTACTTTCAGCCTTCAGGTTTTTTTCGTTATAAGATTTGGCAGATGGTTTGTGTATGGTCTTGAATGTGCATTTTCATCATTGGATATTCTACCATCTGGCTGATTTTGAAGCATTGTTTCCTACATTATTGTCAATATATTTAGACTAGTACATTTGTAATGCAGGGCATTGGAAGAGTTGGATAACTCTATTTTCCAAGGTAGATTATTGCATGTCATGCAAGCAAAACAGAAAAAGCAAATTGACAAACCTGAGTAAGTACATTGATACATGTAGATCTCTTCTGCTTTTAGAAAGAAATTCCCTATCCTATTGGATTTAGTTCATGATGCTTGATGTTTTGGGCTAGCAGTCCGTTATGCGAAGGCCCAAGAACTTTTAAACAGAAAAGGGAGGAAGAAAGGAAGGCATCTGAAGCCAATGGAGACGCAAGAGCATGGAATAGTTTGTTCATGCGTCCTGATACCGTATGTCATCATAGACCTTGAAATATTATATTTATGAGTGATTTGGTTTTTAAATGTATCCTTTCTTGTAGATTGTTGAAAACATTGCTAGGAGGCTTGGTGTGAGTAAAAGTGATTTACTTGCCCGTGAAGCTGATGATCTTGCTGTACGCATTGCTTTGGGAGAAACCCAAGTGATTGCAGAGACAAAAAAGGCTCTTACAAATGCTGGAGTAAATGTGACTTCCTTGGAGGATTTTGCTGCTAGAAAAACTGATGGTATTAAGCGAAGCAGTCATGTGCTTTTAGTGAAGAACTTGCCATATGGTTCTTCTGAAGGTGATCTAGTTAAGATGTTTGGCAAATTTGGGAGTTTGGATAGAATTATTCTCCCTCCCACAAAAGCAATGGCCTTGGTACCAGCTTCTCATTTTCTTTTTCTCATTTCAGGCTTTCAGTGCACATTTAAATATTACGCTTTGCTATTTTTCTGGTGCTTATACTGCAGTTCACCACTGATTTATGCAAAGTGGAAACCAGTATTATAGTGTACTATATTGTTTGGTTCATTGTTTAATTTTCTCCTTGCTTTAATAGTACTATGTAGTAGCTTATTCTGCTGAATGCAGCATTATAGGTAGTGGACTAAGACTATGGTGTGAAATTGTGTGCTTGATGGATTTCAAGTAATAGGCATAAGTACAATGTGTGTATTGATATAAAGTAATATGCATAAGTGCAGTGATGTCTGGTTTGGGATAAAATCATCCTTGGTCTTCCCTAGTGTAATTACTGTGATTTTTCCTCCAAGTGTTTGGAGTTCATTGATTCATATAGTATGAAAATTTTGGATGATATGAGAGCATAGTTAATGTTCTTGAAGCTCTGGTAGCGCCTCATAGTATTTTATTGGGTTGATTGTCACATAATTTTCCTCTTGCTCTTTCCTCCTTTTCCCTTCTATGGACTGAATAGCTTTATTCTTTCGTAATGCACATATTTGCTACTCATATTTGATAATTTTCAACTTTGGTAAATGCCATTTTAATTTTAGTGTTATTGTTATTCCAACATTAACTATCAGTCTTGTGGTTTCAGGCTGTTTTCCTTGAACCTGCTGAAGCTCGTTCAGCTTTTAAAGGGTTAGCATACAAGCGCTACAAGTAAGTTATGTAACTTATGTTGCAAAATGGACACTATTAGAGCTTTAAAAGTTTACTGGTTGGTGTTTAGTTGTAGTGTTTCGGTTTTTCTCTTAGTCAGAGGTTTCATGGCACTTTCAGGGATGCTCCTCTATATTTGGAGTGGGCTCCTGCAAATATACTTAGTCAAAGCTCTGGCTCAAAGATTGATGAAAAAAGTAATATAGCTTTGGGTGAGGGTGATGCCAAGAGGATGTTATTGGTGCAAAGTCTGGAAGGGATATCAGAGACAGATATTGATCCTGATACAATTGAGGTTAATGTTATCAACATTCCTCCTTTTCTTTTCCTTGGTATTTTCTTGGTACTATAAGTCCTCATTTGTTGGTTTCCTCATATTATTTCGAATTCCTGATGTCTGTCTAATGTGTTTTCTCCGTGTCAGTTAAAAGGTGTATCTTGACATGATTATTAAATTTTGTCAATTTGTTAGTCATATCTATGGGGGTAGAAAATGTAGGTTGGGATTCGACAAAATCAATAAATTCAGGTTGCTAAATTTTTAAACTGAACCTAATTTACTAGTTATACCCAAGCTGGTTGGCAGATTGGACTGGGTTGGGCCATCTTTCTAAAATTTATGTAATAAATTTTATTCAGCAACTATAATTTTCGTTTGGGAAGAGGAAGAAAAATATTCTTGCTCTTTTTTTGAAAACAAATAGTTTTTTTAACAAATATATCAAGGGAAAAACAAGCAAAAAGGTGAATGACTTGCTTGAAATTTGATCTGTATGAGTTGGCAAGTTGGGTCAATATGGGATAACATAATTTAAAAACAAGTTGATATTTTATTATAAGTGCCTATTGATTCTGCATATTTTAATATTAGGTTCTAATGGCAATTTGGGTTTGGGTTAGCAGTGTGGACAGATTTTGCTATCCCTACTTATATATTCCACGGCAATTCTTCTGCATCTTTTAACTTAAACACTAGCTAAGTGATTAATGTGAAATTGTTGGAAGCTATTTTTAATAACTAAATTCAATTTGCTAAGAGCTGTATTTACGTTCAACTTTTATCTCATGATTTGGATCGGTGGGTTTCATGGAAAGCGAACCAGTTGTGTAGACATGGAGAACTAAATAAATGCTAGAATGAGCATAATTTTAGAAAGCCATCAGCTGGAAGATAATGAGAATTAGCAAGAGTAATTGATCGATCGAATTAACAAGGGATAAAGTGAAATTTTAGGGTGATAAATGGAACACAGAGAGTTGGAATAAAATTTATAATAAAATAGAGCCCACAAGATGGAACTGTAGTGAAGACACAAAATGTAGATATCACCATTTAAATGAAGTTAAAATGTTTCCAAACCTGTTTGAGAAGAAAAGGAAAAAGGTGGGTAAATGCTAGCAGTCAAGAGTATTGTTATTGTTACACATTTGTTTTGTGAAATTTCACGTGTCTTGCTATTTTATTGTAATCACTTTTGCGATCTGCTGTGACCAAGTAATGCAATATCCTTGTTAAATTGTTCTTATATATGGCAGTGGATTATGCATAGTTAAGTTATTTTATCTTCTTGTTGTATTCTTTTAATTAATCGTTCTTTGATTTTGTTCCACTGTACCGCAGTCTCGATCATTATATGTGAAGAACCTTAATTTTAAGACATCTGATGAAAGTCTACAAAGGCATTTCAGTGAACACATGAAGGAAGGAAAAATCTTGACTGTCAGGGTAATTGGTTGAGTTCTTAGGACCTTTGCCTTTTTTGTTGGTCGAACCTAGTCTTACATATTTCATTCTTTGCTTGTGCAGATAAAGAAGCACTTGAAAAATGGGAAGAATGTTTCTATGGGTTTTGGATTCATTGAATTTGATTCTGTGGAAACTGCAACAAATATTTGCAAAGACTTGCAGGTAATCATTGGTTATAGTGATGATTCAAGTCACTTTGACAATTTGTATCAGACCTCAACCTTCGTTTTGGTTTTGTTACTTTCAGGGGACTGTCCTGGATGGTCATGCTCTTATCTTGCAATTCTGTCATGCCAAGAAAGATGAGAAAGTAGTGAAAAAGGCAGACAAGGATACAAGTTCAACAAAATTACTCGTGAAGAATGTTGCTTTTGAGGCAACTAAGAAAGATCTGAGACAGCTATTTAGCCCATTTGGACAGGTAAGTTTGTGCCGCTTAGCTTCTTAATTGCTTACTGGGAACTGTTGCTTATTTCAAATATTCCTTGGCTCTTAGTTGTCATAGCACTCTGCAAGGGGAATAGAGGGACACTGAAAATATATTGGACTGATTGATATCTTTGTTAGTTTGACTAGCATTATACTGGCTGTTAACCTACCATTGTCTGTCCTCAAGCTGAGCTCAGAACCTGCCATGGCAGAACGCCAAAGCAAAAAGAAAGTTATTTTACTGCATGTTGGAGCTTCACATTTAAATTCTTGCTTGTATTCACCTGTCAATATATTTTCCAGGCTCCCTTATTTATTGTTGAATGATAATCCAAAATCCGTTTCCAATATGGCGAACCCCATTAGATTGTCATATCTTTGAGGATCTTTCAAAGTGTCGAGAGCTTGAATCTACATACGTGAAAAATTGAACTAGGAAGGGATATTTGAACTAATTCCCAAGGAGAATATGTTGGTGCTGATTGTTCTTCTAGATACTGTACTTGTCTGATTGACTATAGTAAACATGCAGATCAAAAGTGTAAGGCTGCCAATGAAGTTTGAGAACCATAGAGGCTTTGCATTCGTGGAGTATGTAACAAAGCAGGAGGCACAGAATGCACTTCAAGCACTTTCAAATACCCATCTCTATGGTCGACATCTGGTAAAGGTCCTAAACTGGGTATAGGACATGTTGGCGTTCCAATAAAATGTCATAACTGATTTTTTGTTGTTAGGTTATCGAAAGGGCAAAGGAAGGTGAGAGCTTGGAAGAACAGCGGGCTCGAACAGCTGCTCGATATACCAATGAACAAACTGGATTACAAAATTCAGCCAAGCTGTCGAAGAAGAGAAAACAAATGGCCTTCTTGGACGAGGGGAACGGGAAATTCCAAAGGACTGCTGATTAGTGCTTTCAGAAAATTCTGTGTTGATAATTGGTGGTCGTTGATTCAATCTTTTAGCTTGTATTGGCCCCGATTTTGCTTGAGAGGTGTGGAGCCATGTGTTAAGTTTATAGCTGTTGTTTTCAAGTGATTGGATGTACTTCCATCTATTCCCTTCTTTTTCCTTCTTCCAAGGAATTAAGTCCAATTTTGTAGTTTTTACTTTCCATTGTGCTGTATTCTAGTCATTCCTCAGCATTCTGTACGGAGGTTTTATAAACATGCCTCAAGAATTACTGACAATCTTATATAAAGAAGGAAACCAATTCAATGCCAAGTATTTCTGTTGCTCCATATTTTAAACATCAACAACTAAGAAAAATGGTCGTTATCTACACAATAGGGATGATATAAATTTAACATGGATGGATTTTGAAATAGAATCTAGAAAGAAACAGAAATTAGTATGGATGAATTTGACCATAGAAAATGAAGGACAGATATTGTGATATCGATTCAGAAACAATATGAAAGAGAACAAGAAAATGCTACATCTTTCTGCCTGAAGAGATCACAGATGGAATTTTAGACTCTTCCCGTAATAAAATATGCATATAATGGTGTGTAAAACCACAAAATGAGGTAGACTTTCACGTCCTTCTTCGTGGAGTAATTTAACAACTAAATCAATTTATATAAGTTAAATCTTTGTTTTTTATAAAGTAATTTGATAGATGTATTACAAATCTAAATATATTGTTTGTAAGTCTCTACATTTTATCCTTTAATTAATCAACATTTACATATATCAACTTCAATCTTCTGTGTCGAATAAAGGTAAGAACTGTCTCCTTAAGTTTTCATCTGCATATCTATCTGTATATACTAAAACTCTCTTTCACTTACATGCTTGCTTGATTCTTGGATTCTTAATGAGTTCATCTGGTTTTATTGTCAACCTTCGATGAACTTCATCACAAGTGTTAGGCAAAGTCTAGCAACCCTGTTTGTTAAACAAGAACCAATTATGCATTTATACCACCAAACTTACAATGTTCAATCTCTTGTTTCCTCCATGTTGTCTCTTGTTACCATTCATAAATATTAATGTTGTGACAGATTTTGAATGTCTGAATAATTAAAAAATATTAAAATCAGATTTTAAATTAATCAAAATCAAGTTTTGGTTTGATGTTTATAGTTCATACTTCAATATATTGAGTACAAAATTTGTATCATTAGACACTATTTGTAAGTTAAAAGAATTTCTATATTTAAAGAAGTTTCAATATATGTGTACAAAGTGCCAAGTAAATATGTTCTACGTTAAAGCTTCAAATTTGTGTGATAATAAAATGCAACATATATATTTTCTCAATCTCTTGCTTCCTCCACGTTGTCTCCTCTTATAGTTTTGGATTATCCTCTTTTGGCCTACTACTCCGGTCTTTACTCACCCTTCTTTTTCTAGAAAATGAATGAAAGATTTTTTTAAAACTCTAGCACAAGCTATTACACCACTACATTGTAAGACCATTTACAAACAATTATAGTCAGTACAGAAATCCTGAGAACAAAGTTACAAATTTCAAAGATTTCATCCAAACTTTATGCCCAGTGTAAGCTTGCTTTGAGCATTCCTTGCTACCATGATCTCTCTAATCTACTTTGGAGTGATGTCAGTTAACTTATGCTTTTATTAGTTTTCCATTTTTATTATTTGTTATTTCTTTCTATCCGTATTGAATAGATTGTTGAAATGAAAGTTGTTTTAAGTAGCTCACCATTTTGCTTGAGTTCTTTGACCTTTTTGATAACTTATACCACAACTCGATTCCATCATATGCTTGACAATGCTCCATTAAAAGATGAAACAATCTATTCCAAATTATTTTAGAGAACTTGAATTGGAAAAGGATATGATTCCTATCTTCCTCCTCTTCTTTGCATAAGACACAAATATGATCATAGAAGCCAAACCACATATCCTTAGCTCTGATCCTGTTTTTTATAACTAGCCAGCATATCAAAGTTTGTTTCCATTAGTATATCATACCATGGTACATTCTCCAGGTTAGTTACCCCTTGGTATTGGCTAAACAAATGATTCTATCTTCTCTACGCAAATGATGAAGCTGAGGTAGATAATTATATAATGAAGAGGAGCCTCTGAAGTTGGAATGCCAAACTCTACATTGTATGAGTGAAGAAACTCTAGCATATAAAGGAAATCGATTCCTTAAGTGCAGGAGATCATTTCTCATGAATAATGGACTATGATCATTCCATTTGTCATGCCAGAGGCAAATTTTTTCACCATTCCCTAACTTGTGCTTAATCTAAAGGAATAAGAGGTTTCTCAATTTCAGCATATGTGAGAAGTACCCAAGAGTGTTCCCCTTGGTATTTACTTATCCTTCTTCCTCCTCTCTAGCCATTGAATTTGCTCTAAATGTTGATGCCTTTTCTATTTTTTAAGAAAAATTTGGAGTCAAGTAGTTGGGGACTCCTTTAATTTTGAAAAACTGAAATTCATTGCACCTATTCAAAGATCGTTTTATAACTCCTCCAGCGTCATTTCTCCTCCCTTAGAGCTACTAAAGCTTAGTGCTCAGTAATGGTCTAACACACAGTTGGAATATTTGCTAACACGAGACTTGCTTACCTTATGGTGCAGAGATGAGGCTTTTAGAACTAGTTAAAGTTTGGCCTAAAGGATGTAATTTTTAATGAAGAGGATCTCTTCCTCTTCAATATTGTGGAAAAGCAAAATCTATTAACGATATTAGAATCTAGACCTTGGCATATCTAAGGGAAACATTTATTCTTAATTAAATGGAGAATTGGGTTAGACCTTAAAGGAATGGCACTCAAACATCTTCCTTTATAGATTAGATTTCATAATCTACATTTAGAGTACACAACTAGATTAAGCTACGTGGATACCTCAATAAGAAGAGCTCTTTTTCTATATGAACAAACTGCTAGAATCAAGAGAGTTAGGTTTGCTAGAGCATGCATTGAGGCTAACATCAACTCTCCACTCCTTATTTTTCTTACAATTATGATGGTTGATGATTCTAATCAATTGATAGAAGAAGTCATTCTAATAAATAATGAATGGAGTCACGTATACCAACTAGTAGAAAATAATATAAAATGATAAGGGGTATATTTCAAACTAGTTTCTTTAATGAGCGTCAATAGTGGGAACCCCTACTGAACAAAGTTTCCCTAATATGGTTCCAAACAAGAGTATCTCTATTAAAAAAATAGTTAAACCTCCTACTTCTCAAGATTGTCTTAGCCAAATAAGTTCAAAATGTAACAATGTTTAAAATGAATCCTACAACAAAGCTCATATTAACTTAGAAAACCTTGCATAGGTAGATTATGCATTACCAATTACTCTATAGGTGTACTCTCCCCCATTCATGTTATGCATGTTATGGAAGCTTTAAAGGTACATTCTTATGCACCACTACCTAGTTGGTCTGAAACTAGAAACCAAGCAAAATGACTGCAAAAACCTCTCTAAGCTTGCCCATAAAGAAGAAAATAGGTGAAGCAATAAAGAAAAGAGGGCTCAATGCGTTTGATTCTTTATTATGTTTGTAGTATGATATATGTAGGGCCTGAATTGCTCGAAAAACATGCAAAATATTTATGATTATCTTCTTATAAATTCTTTTTATCTTGTTGGTGTTTTGGAGATGAAAATAAAAATCAATTCCGTTAATTAGTTATTTGCTAAGGTTTGGGTGACAATTTCCATCCACCAATCTCTTATTTGGGTAGTATCTTGGTTGCTTATGATCCTAAAAGAGTCAAAATCAACCAAATCATTTCATCATACCAATTAGTTCATTTCATCAACTTGGATCGTGGTCTGAGTGATATTGAAATCACCTTTACTTTTGCTTCTAATTTTAAGTTTTAAAAGAATGCTCCATGTAGAGACCTCATAGCCTTAAGCACCTTTATGAAGAATCCTTGGTTAGTTTTTAGAGGTTTTACTTATACTTTCTTCTCAAAGGAAGTTGAAAATTCAAATATTTCTAAGAAAAGATTATTGCTTTTGGGAGTGCCTAAACTATACTAAGCTCTCTAACCTAAGATTTGATGGATCTTTCTTCACTTGGAGCAACAAGCATGCAGTATCTTAGATAGACAAGAAAAAGCTAAATAGAGCCTTGATAAATTAGGTTAATGCATTTCCATATTGCTTTTTGTTGTGATCACTTTCCAAATTCTGCCTAATTTAACCCCAATTAATCTTTAAAGTTTCAGATCACATAATTCTACTTTAGTGTTCTGCAAATTCACTGTTCATGCCTACACACATTCTCAGATTCATGATCAAAATTGACACTCTTAAAG
>JANIIA010000192.1:40340453-40363600 GCA_027478495.1 Erythroxylum alaternifolium
AAGGAAGTGAGATGTAAGTTTATGATTGCTAATCATATGCCTTTTAAAATTGAAAAATCATGGCTTCATGATAAACACCAATTGATAATAAATAGATCTACCAATCATAAACTTACATCTCACTTCCTTAATAATAAATAGATCTAGTAATATCTCCTCCTCCTCCTCCATCAAAACTAGTTTTATATCCACCCTTATACTCTAAATGCCTTCGTATTTCGACTATGTAAGTCACCCAACAACAATCAAGAATATTTATTTTACAATTATTGGTCATAAATACATCTTTTAAATTCATTCCCATGCCCGTAGAAACCCATGAGATCAATTCTAAACCTCCCTATAGTATTTAACAAAAAAAAACTCATACTAAATAAGACATACCATAACAAATCCTCAAGTAGAGAAAGATCTACGAATGAAAACAATGCTATAACTACAACCATAATACATCACTACATATCTACTTTACCTAATGTGTTGCAAGAATAAATCAAGATTCGATCAGTTGATTTTGATAGTTCACTAAGACTATAAAACTAGAATCTATACCAAAAAAATTCAAGCTACCACCATTGGAGCCCTATAATTGCATGATATGCTTTAGAGAAATGATGGACTTATAAGAGGCATAAAATGTTTAAAAAGTTGTGCCCTCTTATCTACGTAGATAAGTCTAGTAAAAGACTAGTATCAAATTCTCCCCATAGGTTTAATTAAATGGTTTAAACAATTAAAAAAATTAGTTCAAGACCCATTTTTCTAACAACTAATGTAAGTATCAAAAATTAGTAAACTTATTAATATAATGCAACAATTGAGTGAGAAACTTAGAGATCACACAAAATGGTTCAATATTAAAGTCACATAAATACCCAGCTTTAACACTTCCATTGTCATTTTTTCCTTTGAGAAAAGATTGAAAATATATTAACCCTTATGTGGATCCTACTGTAAAGATAGGGAACATAATTTGATAAGAGGTTTAAAAAGTTTTAGAAGGTATATTAACTTAGAATAAGCTATGTTGTCTATAAAACACTTCAGCAAGACTATATAATATAGGAAGTTGTGAGCATATAGAGAGAAATATGCATTATACATAGAAGAGAAGCAATATATCAAATTCAATAAAGATAATAAGATAGTATAACATCAAAAGAGAGAAGATTGAGGCAAAGAATGGAAGTAAAATACATACATTAAATAGTTCCATGAATAATATTTTAAACTTCATTAATAGTTTCATGAATAATATTTTAAACTTCATTAAGTAGTTGGATCTAGTAAGCCCTCCTCATAAGCTCTATGTCATACATAAGCTTTTCTATATAATGCCATAGTTAGAAGACCTTTACTTTATAAAAAAGAGCCACCCTATCACTACACCAGCTACTCATAAAGTTATTGATGAGAAAAAGTCATATAAGAAATCTTAGAGGATCACCAGACATCAAAACAAAGCCATGTAATGTCCTTAAAAAAAGAATTCATTGCAGTAAATGAGCATCAAAAAGATGGATCATCAATTGTTTAAAAATGAAAGTAGAGCTAAAGAGGTCAAAGAAATTCAAGAAATTTAGACTGATGATATAGAATATAACAGGTTGCTAAGAATCAAAACTGATAAGCATCATACTAAAATAATATAATTTTTTGATAAAACAAGAAAAATTATTGCATGGTTGCCATAAAGATTAAAGGGATTAAGCAATATATAATAACTCATAGGCTAAATGAGACCTAAAGCTAGTCCTATAAAGTAAAGCAAAGTGTCTTTGTTAAAGAGTGATAGCAAGCAATGGAAGAATAAATTGATAAAATCTTAAATGAAGGGTTTATTATGGAGGTTATCTATCTAGATTAGCTTATAAACATGGTTGTGGTGAAAATTTATAATTTTAACTAGTGCATGGGCATCAATTTTACATACCTAAATAAAATCCATCTTAAGAATAGCTACCCACTTCCAAGATAAACCTCATCATAGATGTCATAACAAGCCACATATATCTATATTTGCCACGTGACAAGGAAAAAATGAAAATTTGTATGCACAATGAAACATATTGTTAACAAATGATTCCATTTAGATTTAAAAAGTACAGTTGAAATTTGTAAAAGGATTGTCAATTCCATGTTTCATAAACATATCAATTGAAATGTGAAAGTATATATAAACGATATAATCTTTGAGAAAAAGAAAAGGAAGATCAATTAGAGGACTTGCAAGAATCTTTAAGAGTATGGAATGAAGCTAAACCCTAAAAAAGTGTATGTTTGAATCTTCAAACAAAATGGATTCTCTCTCTACACTTATACTATTCCTTCTCTCTAAGCTCTTCCTTTCTAGAATTTGTTACTCGATGGGATGAATTTCTTGTCTCTTTCTTCCGTTTTCTTTCTTATTATCTTTTATCCTCTAACCTTGCTTTGCTCTTCACCTATACTTTCTCTCGTCTAATTTTTGCTACTGTGCCGCCTCAGGGTATTTTAGTCACTTACAATTTTGGCCTAAACTTTTTCTTTTTATTTTTGGAAACAAAATTTTAAACTTTCTTATGTCAAAAGCTAGTTTTATTCCTTTTAGAAGTATGAAATCCTACAACCTTAGTCGAGCTTCCCCCTTACCGAGTGATTTCCCACCTTTACCCTCTAGCTCTCTAAAATTGGCTCCAGCCGTAAGTAGAGAGAACATCTAGAGCACACTAGAACTAGAGCTATGATCTTAAACATTAAGGGATTGCAAAAGTTGGAAACATGTCCTAGGGGATCAAGCGAACCACACTCTTCATTATTATCTTCTTAAACAAGAGGATGTGTATTAGTTGCTTTAGAGTTGGTATTCCTAGTGCAGGAGCAAGCATCTAGGAATATTCCGTTATTGGTTTCTTCTTAGGATGTCACCCTTCCTATCTAATTGGACTCAAATACAATGTAGGTGTAGAAGATTGTTGGAAGTGCTCTTATTTAAGGAAAACCTTATATTATTCTCATTTTCCTCTAAAGCTGAAGCGTTTAAGGTAGTCAGAGAAGGTCCTCGGCACATATCCTAGCTCCCTATTTTTCTCCAAACTTAGCAACCTAGAATCAACCTAGAAAAGAAAATATGAAAGCATTCCATTTTGTATTAATACGTATAATATCCCCTTAGAGTACTAGACTACGAAGGACATAAGTATGCTTAAAAGTTTTATAAGGAAACCCCTATGCATGGATGAAAATATAACAAAGAGAAGGATAATTGTATTTACAATCCAAAGAGCCTTTTGACTTTATCACTCTCATTTGATTAAGAGATAACAATTCACTCTTCAAAGATTCAACCATGGTTACTTATCAATGGAAGCCCTCATTTAATGCCCAAGGTAAGCAGCCAAATGCAACAGGAAAAATCTTTAAGAGAGGTGAGGTGAGGTGATGGGATAGGAAGAACTAATGGCAAAGGAAGCTTTGAATATGGTATAAGAGTAGACTTAGGGTCCCTTTAATAGGGTGGTAGAAGTAGTTAAGTCTCTAAGTGAAGAAATTAAAGTGCCAAACCCCAAGGAGAATCTACTTGTAACATTGGACATGGAGGAATCTTTTGATAACTAGGAAGTGAATAAAGAGACTAATATGGTTGATAATATTCTTACCACTCCTATACTTGGTGATGCTTCCTCGAGTTTAGATACAAAGGTTGTAAATGAAATCAAGGAAAAGGATTTTTAGAGTATCAAAAAAATGAAATTAAAAAGGAGAAATTGATGCAAAGGCTCTAAACACAAAAATAATCCTAAATGAAGAATATATTCTTGAACGTACATGGATTAAAATGCCCTCATAAAATTCAAGCTTTAAGGGATTTTTCCTTTGTAGAAAAACTTATGTTCTTGGGTCTTTTAGAAACTAAGATAAGATAAGAAAACATGAATAAGCTAAGAATTTGGGGACCCTACTAGAACTTTATCTCAAACCATCAACACCTCTCACATGGGATGATACTCTTATCTTACAACTCCAATTTGGTTAAGGTGGAAGAACTGGAAGTTAATAATTAGGTCATGTATGTACTAATTCGTTTTATTTAAGAAAACACGAAAGTTTATTGTTCCATAATCTATGGCTATTATCTTAATTTTCAATGAAAAATTACATTAAGAAAGTCTAGTTTAAAAACCAAGTTAATGTCAAGGCCCTTAGTTAATTTATGTAGACTTTAACTCCACCTTATACAGGTATAAAGATGAAAGTCGTTCAAGCTTGAGAAGCTATATTGAAGATTTAAAAGAATGTGTGGAGAACTTGGAAATAATTGATCTATGATATAAAGGCTATAAGTTCTCTTGGAGTCACAAGCATGATTCAAGCTGGTTTCTAAGAAAAAAGCTAGATAGAGAAATGGTAAACCTTGCGTGGATCACCAAATTTCTTGAAAGTAAAGCAAGGTTTATGAAGCTTCACTTTTGTGATCATCCAAAATTTATTTGGGAAATTTCCTTTTAGATTTAATAGCTTGTTTTAGATGAAGGCTTTCATAAAGCTATCTCTAAAGGAATGGAAGCTAGCATTCAAGGAACCAAGCGATTTGTATGTGTGAAAAGGTTTAAATCTATAAAATATGAGCTAAAGATTTTCAATTATAAAAGGGCCTTAGGCACTAAATAGTCAGTCTCCAATGTAAAAGACAAATTGCTAATTATTGAACAAAATCTCTTTAATTACCTTGAAAGTAAAGAGCTCTTAATGGAGGAAAAGTAAGTTATGAAGGATTACTTAAACAAGCTTAAGGATCATGCTTTATTATTAAAGCAAAGGACTAGAAATAACTAGATGAAGGGAGGTGATAGAAGTACTAGTTTCTTCTTTAATTCTATAGGTAACGAGAGAAACTATAACAAAATTTGCTTAATTTTTACTCAAGGTGGAAGATTTATCTCTAAGCAAGATGAATTATTGAGTGAAGTTGTAAATTTTGTCAAAAAATTGATTGAATCTTGCTCCTCAGGTAACTCTTCAATTCAAGGGGATGCACTGAACTTCATCAAGCCTATTAAAGGTGTAAAGATACAGAGAATTATTTTCCAAATGAATGGTTAGAAAGCTCTGGGACCTGATGGTATGAATGGAATCTTTTTTCACAAGGCTTAGATAGATTTAGGTTCAATGGTAACTGAAGCTGCTAAAGAATTTCTTTACTAGTATACGTCTTTTTGAAGATCTAAAATCCCCCAACCCTTAAAATTTTGTAGTGTTCCAACTTATGGCTTGCAATAATTTCATCTACAAAGTTATATCTACGATTTTGGCAAACATGGTAAAAGCTATGCTTCAATCTACTATTGATGATAACCAACGTGCTTTTATAAAATGGAGGCATATTAGGGATAACATCCTCATTGCATAGGAGCTTATGAAGCATTACTATAAAAAAAACACATAACCATGTCATTAAAGAGGACTTCAATAAAGCTTTTGATAGAATCAGATAGGAGTTTATCTTACATTTGCTTAAAGTATTTAACTTTCCTAATACCTTTAGAAATTGGACCAAGTCTTGCATCAATTCTACTTTTTTAGTGTTCTTAGAAACTGAGTTCCTTTTGAGCATTTTAAGGAAGCAAAGGGACTCAGACAAAGAGATCCTTATCTTTACACCTTTTATTCTCTACATAGATGCATTATCTCAATTGATAAAGCACAACATATCAAGAGAGGTGAATTACAAATTCTGCAACATGTGTAAAAAGCTTGAGCTAACTAACTTGTGCTTTACAATTACTAACAACTATTTTTCAAAGATAAAACCAAATCTGTAAAGGTTTTGATATTAACCTTAAAGCAATTTATAGTGCTCTCTAGCTTGGACATCAACTATAACAAGTGTCACATTATACTTTCTTAAAGTGCAATTTGGCATGCAAAAATACTTAAAGCATTAATAGGTATAACCATTAGGAACACCCCCCCCCCCCAACCTAAAAAAGATTGTAATATATAGAGAATTTTCCTTTGATGAAGAAGATATAGAAGATAACAAGGTTTTAGCATTTGGAGGAAAACTATAATTGTTAAAAGCCATTGTGAATTAACATGCATATATATTAGAGTGCTCATACATTTTTATCAAAAGGTTTAACCAAAACCATTGAGGTGCTAATGAGAAAATTATAGGGCAAGTTGAGTGAAAACTAGTATAAATCTAAAGTAAAATATAAAGATATATGAGATCCCTATAGAAGAAAGAGGATTAAGAATCACTCCTTTGCAAAATAGCAACAAAACTTTAATGACAAAGAGGATGTGAAGAGTGATAGTAGACAAGGAATCTTTGTGGATGAGGTGGATGAATAATTATATATTAAAGAGAGATAGTATATGGGCTCTTCTAAATAAAACTACATACTCTTAGTTTTTAGTTTAACTATTGAAGATGAGAAACTCCCTTGAGCAAACTATTAGTTATAAGGTTGGAAATAGCAAATCAACCTCCCTATGATATGATAATTGGAATGGTAACCATGCACTGTTAAAGAATCAGCTTATTTTGTAAGCTATGAGAAATATCTCAGGTTAGGCTAGAGTTTGCTTTTGGATAAAGAAGGGACAATGGCATAGTTTTCCAGTGATATAAGGCTCTTAATACCAAACTATTCTCCTAATATTTAATTGCAAGATTTTATAAATGGAATAACCAAGCTAATGGTCAATTTTACAAAACAAAGCTTGTAAGGATTGTTTAAAACCAAGGGACCCTATAATAGCTTCGTTTTAGCTGGTAACGTATCATACATATGACTTCCTCTATTTTGTGACTAGCTACAAAGAATACAATGAGCACTTTGTAAATATTACAATTTCTCCAAATCTAGGATGCTTATGTTCTTTCTTAGATTTATGGTGATTCATAAGGAAATTAAAACCAACCTTGAGAGGATCAAAGTAATTATTAATATGAAATCACTATAAACCTTAAAAGAAGTGCAAAAGAAGGTAAACTAACAAACTTTCTCATTTTCTTTCTATTTCCACTGAAAGATATCTCCGCTTCTTCAAGACACAAAAACAAAATAAAAAGTGACTTAGGGTTCTTAATCAAAAACTATTTTCCTAATATTGAATTGCAAGATTGTTATAAATGAAATAACCAAGCTAAGGACCAATTTACAAAACCAAACTTGTAGGGATTGTTTAGTACCAAAGGGGCCAATAATAGCTTGGTTTAAGCTAGTGTCGAACAAACATCTCATACATTTGATTCCTCTCTTTTGTGGCTAGTTATAAGGAACAAAATGATTACTTTGGACAAATTACTTCTCCTGTACCACCCTCCACTGAGAAACCACCAACTTTATAACTTAAGCCTTTATTTGCACATCTTTGATATATTTTTCTAGGTGAAGGATAAACTATACCTATAATCATATCTAATCAGCTAGACAGGGAACAAGAGAGTAAGGTGGTAGCAATCATAAAAAAGCAGATGAAGGCCATATGATGGCAGATATCCAACATTTAAGGTATAAGTCTAAATGTTTCTATGCATAGGATAAATCATGAAGAAGGAAGTAGAGCAGTGAGGGAACGTAAACAAAGGTTGAACCTTCATATGAAAGAAGTGTTTTAAAAGAAAGTGGTTAAACTTTTATATGCGAGTATCATATACCTGATATCTAATAGTGAATGGGTTAGCCCAGAATAATGCATACCGAAGAAAGGTGACATGACCGTAATGAAGAACAAAATTGGAGAGCAAATTTCCACAAGAACGATCACAAGATAAAAAGTTAGCGTTGACTATCATAAACTCAACAAAGTGACTAAAAAGTATCACTTTCCTCTTCTTTTGTAGATCAAATAATAGAGAGAGTAGCTAGTCACTCATTCTATTGCTTCATAGATGGTTACCCATAATAAAATCAAATATTTATCCATTAGAAGGACTAAGAAAAGACCACATTTATGTGTCCTTATGGAACATTTGCATATAGACCAATGCCTTTTGGGTTGTGCAACACTCCAGCAAAATTTAAAAGGTGTATGATGTCTATCTTTGCAGATATTATCGAGGACATTATAGAAGTATTCATAGATAATTTTTCAGTCTTTGGAGACTCTTTTGAGCAGTGCCTAACTAATTTGGATAGAGTATTTCAAAGATGTGGAGAATCACATTTAGTTCTGAACTGGGAGAAGTGTCACTTTATGGTACATGAGGGTATGAAGTGGACAAAGTAAAGAAAAAGGTCATATAAAAGCTTCCACCACCCACTAATGTCAAAGGCTTATGAGCATTCCTAGGGTTCTATGAAAGAAATGCCAGGAATATCCATTAATGAAGGGTCATAGGGTACATCCTCAAAATTAGGAGGAGCTCAGGACAATGTAGCCGCTCTAAGGGTCACCATAGGTCCCCGCCATCTACTCATCGCATGCACATGCTTCATCACATTGAGATTAAGCGCTGCTATGGTACTCATCAGTCGCATCACTAGTAATCTATTGAAGATCCGCATCCTCTGTACAAGTCTCGTCATATAAAGTCCGTCATAGATCGTCCCGATCTTCTTCTCCTCTCTCTGACTTTAGATGAATTGGGTTAATGCATGCCCCAAATATATTAATGTCTCCTAACTCATGCTCTATAGGTAGAACACATTCAAGTTCTCGAAGACTCCATAACTGTCATCTTGATTGGTCAGTGTGTGACTCAGAATATCATGTATATATCTAAATGTCAGGTGTCACAGAGATTATGTCTTTGATTTACTAGGTATTTTATTTTCCTCTATGCTAATCGTATCATAGAAGTGCCGAGGAGATATTCCATACAGAAAGTCTATCTGTAGTGCAATGTATTCCAATGTCCCATAAACTCCTGATCATAAAGACCCATCATGATGAAGAATTTTGAATAGCTTATCCAATCCATCAACCCCATCATCCAAGACTAGATCATGTTTGCTTAATCCCTACTGTAGCTGCCTCTCTCTTCGAAGAACATGGAGAGCACCTCAAGCATTTACTGCCAATATAAAGGCTCCATGATCTCGAAGAATTAGGACCATGCTCCAAACTTAACAAGCTCCCAAATTTACTGGGCTAAGCCAACTTGCTCTAGTAACTCCCAATCAATCCATTTGCCAATCCCAAACTCTTTCTCCTTAAGCTGTTAATATTGTTCCCTTGGGCTTTGGCATTGAATAACCAAGTGTGTGGTCACTCTGGGGGCTCGACTATGTTGGTAGACTTGTGTTATAGACGAGCTCTAGTTAGATCTCTAGAGGACCCTTCTCCTTGTTGTCACTTCCTTGGTTTCCCCTTTTCTCATCACAATCCCGTCATTATGCCTAAAACTTCACATAAGAGTGAGTAAATAATACATAAAATGTGAAAAATAATTGTTTCCCCACTCTTATTTCTTATGCTCACTAAATTGCTAAAAGTGAAAATGAACTAGAAATAGGAAAATTGGACAAATTATTACGAACAAATAATCTAATGCAAACAAACAAATAAATAAAATAATTAGAAAATTAACTAGCAACCTAATTAATTGCAAAACTGAAATTAAAAATATTGTAATTAACAAATAAAACTATTTTAATTATTTAATTACAAAATTAAACCTAAAATTGAAATTAACACACCTAATCTAACAATTATGCAAAATTGGTAAAATTAAACATTTTATGTATATAAACTTCAAAATTAAAACGAAATTAAACAAGAAAACAACTTTAATTAACGATGAAAACATCTAATTATTCTTAATTGCACACAAAATCATCACAAGTTAACCATTAGTGAGCAAAATCACATAAATTCCTAATTCCAAGCGAAATTTCATCCAATTCGCATGCAATTCATCAAATCAAATAAATAAGCCAAATGGGTAAGGATAAAATTCAACTATTAAACACACAATTAACACAAAATCAAGCAAATTTATATAAAATCACAAAACCTCTAAGGCTTTAGGGGTAAAAATCCCTAAAAATTTCAAATTGCCCAATTATTCATACATAAATAAGTGAAATCAATAAGAATACTTACTTGGGTGATTGGCAAGAAAAATGCAAAAGCTTGGGTTAAAGAGGGAGAGGGGCAACAATGAGAGAGTGAAAAGAGAAGAGAGAATGAGAAAAATGAAAGAGGTAAGGCAATTTAAAGGTTGTTGCGGACTTACATAATCTGTTACATGATTGTGTAGTTAACCGTATAAATCACAGCATCTTCAAAATCCAAGAGACACCGGCTTATAACTTATCACAGACTTACACGGGTGTGTATCTAACCATGTAAGTCTACACGAGTTTATCTAGAGAGTGTGTAGCTTTTTGTAAACGTATGCAACATGAAACATAATTGGACAAATTAAAAAATTTTCCGCTCAAAGTTACGAAACTTTAACATGCATACCTATCACGATAAATATGCACAATCTCTTTAAGATACTTAATTTCCTAACCTAAAGCACATCAAATATCTATAAGATCATAAGCTAACATCAAAATAGTAACAAATAAAATTAAATAAAGTAATCAATTGTAATGAAATGCATCCTAATTCTTAGATTATCTCCCATGCGGTGCTTATTTAACGTCATTAGCTTGACAAACCCTTCATATTTACCATTAATCTGGGTCTACAATTAATGACTTGCTTCCACCCGTTACTCCACATAGCAGTTTTGTAGCTTATGAATATGCAACATGTTGTAAGATGTTCACAATAATAAGAACATAATTTGTTAAATGAAGAAATCCAGTTGACTTAATTATTGCCCTTTTTAATAAAAATATTAATAAATTATGAAATCATAAAACTCCCTGAATCTTTAGTTGACTCAAACAGTTTGTCTTGTGGGAAGTGGAAATCCTCTATACTTAAGGTGACTACCAACAATTCATCAATAGGTTTTTTATTTGGCTCCTCCTCCTATTCTTCCTTAATCACCTTTGTCATTCTTCAACTTTCTCTTTTTAGACAAAGACTTCCTCCTCTTCTTCTTCTTTATTTGTCTTTTGCCACTATTCTACTTCCTCTTTTTGGACAAGGTTTTCCTCCTCTTCTTCTTCCTCAATCATCCTTGTCATTCGTTCTTCTTACTCTTCTAAGATAGCAGCTACCTCCTCGTCTTCTTGAAATGCCACTTTATTCATGAAGTTCACCTTTGTATCTCTTCAAATTTATCTTGGTTGGCTTCACTTTTGGCAAGGTATTATGTTATTATATCTATAAGTTATTCTTCTTGCTACTATTGTTGTAAAGATTTTGCTAAAGCATAATCATTCCATCCATCAGCGTTAGGGTTGCTCCATTATGAATTATAAGTATTCTTATATGGTACACTCTAAGGCCAGCTTTTCATGCAATATGGTTGCTCCCATATATAGCTTGGTGCCTGACATTTATTATTGTAATGATTACCCCATAATTGTCATAACATATTCCAAGTACATGTCACTATAACTCTCATTCTAAGTTTGGGTTGATGCCATATGCGATGGCATATTATAACTCCCATGAGAATACTACTCACTCCATCCTTCCATTGTGCTTTCTGGCTAATAAATTACAATCAAAATAAAATAAAAATGTCTGGATTAATAAAAAGATAGGTTTTCCTAATCTTACTAATCCCCAAAAATGGCATTAAAAACTTGATTGAATTGTTTTCTTATGATTATAAGAATTTATCAATTTTAAACCACAAGTGCACAGTATGGTTGTAGCTAGCATAAGCAAGTACAAGTTGATGTCATAAAGATTGTAAGTACTAGCTTTTCCTATTGCTAACTATCGAATCAAATTATGGATATAATTAAAAATTAAACTAAAAAAACTAAAGTAAGATTGAAACAATAATGAACTCCGACAAAGGAAAATACTACAAAAAGTCGATAGCAAATAAATAGTACCTAGGTGATGATTCCCTATAAGAATTCTTAAATATTAACCCCTTATCATGTAATTAAATTATTAATTATTAGACTGCGAAAGTTCCCATCTTATGTTAATATCTTTCTCAAGAATATCAACAATAAACCGCTCAGTTGATTAATTGAAATCTCTGTTTAGTTAAAAATGCTAGGACTGTATTATGGATTCATGAATTTCACTATTAGGTTTTATTTTAATTTAGAGGATTTATGTCAACTTATCTCTAGATTTGCATGCAACTCTTTCTGGTTATGATAGATCTATTCACATAAAAGGATTTCTCAACCTCAATCAAATGAAATCAAATCTTGAAATCATATTTAAGATATATTAGATCAAGCATATAACACATAACTAAATCTCAATAAATTAACCAATAAAATTGCATCAAATAAAATATCAAATCATATTAATATCATAACTTAGGGTTCATCACACCTAGGCATTAAAAAATTTAATTCCTACCCATAGAAAATAAAAACAAAGCCAAATATTCAGAAGAAAAAATAGAAATAAAAGATATCACATTCTAAATCTCCCATTTTTCGCTAATTAATTTTCTTACAATTTGGATTGAATGGTGTTATCTATCAGATCTTGTGATGTAATCTTCGTGTTTTCCTCATCTTTTGCTCAGAACTACCTCTTCTGCTCAGAACTACCTCTTCCTGTGATTTTTATAACTTAAAAATGCTCTAAAACTCGTCTCCTCTATTTTGCCTCTGAGAACATCCTTTTATAGTAAAAAATAGGATTTTTGGGATATACACGATTACTCACACGATTGTGTAAGAGACTGTGTATCTCCAAGAAACCTAAATTCATAATTTTACACGGGTACAAAGACTTACATGAGCTGTATACACTGTCGTTTATATTAACATACATAGGCATTTAACTTCGCACTACTCGAAACAATATTTTGCAAATCTCCACATATTTATAAAGACTTACACAGTCATTGTACACAGTCATATAGGTCTTCAGTTGCTTTAAATCTTCTTTCTATGCGTTGATTTCTTCTAAATTCTTCCCCTTTTGTCCATGAATTCAGTTATCACCTACAAATACACTTCAAGCACATTAAATAACAAAAATACTATAAACTATTAAATAAAAAGCAAAACACATTAAATATGAGTACATAAATATAGTCAAATAATCATTTATCAAATAACTCGACTCAAGAGGCCTATAATGCCCCCTTATAAGTAAACCAGAGTAGATACCTCACAT
The DNA here is from genome assembly GCA_027478495.1 of Erythroxylum alaternifolium. Taxonomy (NCBI): domain Eukaryota; kingdom Viridiplantae; phylum Streptophyta; class Magnoliopsida; order Malpighiales; family Erythroxylaceae; genus Erythroxylum; species Erythroxylum alaternifolium. The sequence continues at coordinate 40,353,618 of JANIIA010000192.1, forward strand.
CTATATCATGCATGACTTCTCTAAGGACATTAGCCATGATGGGACAACAAAGGCCACTAAAGGCATCATCAGGACCACCATCACTACTAGTTGCACCATAAAAGTCAAAGATAATAGAGGAGCATTGAAACCATCCATTGCTTTACTTAGACACAAAGGTGTAATGGAAGAGATATCAGTCATTCTAGATGATCAGTTTGAGTTGTTATGATTCATAGATTGGGATATATTGTGAGAGGTAGACTTGGTTAACGATATATGAGAGATCAATTTATTTGATGGGTGGTTAGATTTTTTTGATATCAAAGAGCTAGTATATTTTGAGCTGACTCTCAAGTTTATATGTAAATTAGATGTGGATGACATTAAGGTGTCATAGGAGGACTCGTCATGTTTAAGTTTATACTGGGAGGCGTAGACCATAGCCTTTATTATAATCAATTAAGTGCCCACACTGGTTTTCACACTAAGGAATGTGTGCAAAACTTGAAGCTAAGAAGGATCTACTTTGATTGGCCAGTGATAAATGAATAATTGACTATATTTATATATCTATATTTAATGTGTTTTGCTTGTTATTTAAGAATCTTATGGTGTTTGTAGCACTTACTATGCTTCAAGCATATTTTTAGGAGATAATTGCATGCATAAACCATGAGGAGAAGAGTTCAGTTGAAATCAGTGCATAAAATGGAAGAATTGAAGCAACCTTAGACTTATGCAGCCATGTATAGTGACCATGTAAGTCATTGTAATCGTATGGAACTTTGAAGATGTCATTTTATGCCCATGTGAAGATACATACCATATACACATTCGTGTATATGCCCATGTAATCTTTTGTGATCGTGTGAAGTCGTGATTGAGATGTTTTTGGACATACACAGTCACCTACATGACTTTTATAGCAAAAATAGGTTTTATGAAACATATGGTCATGTATGTTCTAGAAAACATAATTTTTGCTATAAAAGGATATTATGAAGGCTATGCAAAGGAAAGAAGACTCGAGTTAGTAAGAAACCTAAAAAAATAAAGAAAACGTCAAAAAAAAGGGGATGCACCTCAAAAGGAAGAAGATCAAAAGTAGAACCATCAAGATCGACTCTAGCTTTCCAAATTTTCCAGATCAAGATTTCAAGCCAATTTCATTATTTTCTATTTATTCTGTTTCAGTACTTTGTATGCTAAATCTGAATATTTGTGTTTTGAACATGATCATGGATTGTTAAATCTATTTGAAGGTTTATTCTTGAATTGTTTTGTATAACTTTTACCTTGTTGAATTTAATATATTACTGCTTTGTGATATTTGTTATGCTCAATTCTTGATTTGAATCGAGAGATTAAAACAAGTTATTTGTATTAAGTTACGCAAGAAGAGTTGGTACCTTAACAGACTTACAAATATCAGGTTAATAGGCAATTGAAAAGAGATCTTAATTGTGAGTTAATTATCCTTATAATTGCTTCAAATGTAATTGAGTAGTTAAGAGTAGTTTTGAAAAATCAAGAGACTGCAATTCAACTGTTATCCACTTCAATTGGGATTACTTGATTAGATCTTGAAAGAGGATAATAAAAATATCTAAGATCAAGCATAGTTGAATTTACAGGGTAAAGGGTAGACAAAAACAATAATAGAATAATCTCTAAGTTTACACTGAGTACTTCAATTTTATTTTAATTTTTGAATTGTTCAGATATTAAATTTTGTTAGTTAACATTAATTTTTAATTAATTCAATCTTTTGTTATCTTAGACAAAGTGTGATTTAAAAAGAAGAATGGATTTTGAAGTGTAAAGTAAGATACTTCATAATACAAGATTCATAAATAATTTCAATTGTAGGATATCCTATATTGAATGCATAATATTTCGATAGTTAATACTGAATCTTCATGAATCCATACATTTTAAAGCCTCATTAAACACTGGATACGTGCTAATCTTGATTTGACTTGAATTCACTTATCCTGTACGTACAGGAGTTAGAATCAAAGGCATCCGATGTAAGGGGAACATATTTTCTGTTCCCCACAATCTTATTCCCCCTGTTCCCATCTCATCTGAGCCATTCAATTTTTGCGGGTCATATTTATTGAATTGATGGATTTTCATGGAACAGAGTAATAAGAACATGTAATCTGGTCCCGACAATTTCACAACAATGTTATTTATGCTTTAGGAGTTGTTCTCAATATCTTATATCATATGTTGTTGCTGATGTTGTCATTTACAAAAGCTTGTTAGCATGAATTTTTGTTCCTGTGGTGGATTATTTCTTCTTGTAATATAATTCTTCTATGGAGTGTTGTTATTACTTTTTCTTTAAGCTTTTCAACCTTGTTTTCTTCTGATAACTATTTTATGTTATGAGCTTCAGATGCTTTACGAGGAATGAAAATAAGCCTAATTAGTCATTGCCTTCCACAATCAAAATGTGAAATGTCATATATGTTAGCACATGGGTAGAATAGTCTTGTGATTGTTGAGTATTGAAGTTGCAAGAAAATCATTGTCCAACCAACCGTACGTGCTAATTTTATTTCCTTGATTTAGTTGATGATTTCACATTAAATGAACCCATAGAGTCCCTATTGAGGTTGAAGGAAATGATATACTTGGCACTTCCTAAACATGGGACAGAGGTTTCTGCATTATTATTATTGGTTTTGAGTTGAACAAAGCCACTATTGACACAATGATCGTTGGGGTACGTTGGCACCAAGCATACCTTTTCCTTTTTAGGCCACCAACTGAACGTACTCCCCTTTGTAGCAGCATTTTTTATTGTAGAGAATGCAAATTGTTCCTTCTGTTATTTATCGGTTAATTTGATTAGATCATTGTTTCAGAAGCTAAACCTCAATGCTATCGTTTCTGAATATCTGATATACATACTAGTTATTCCTCAAAGCTGATACGGAATCTAGTAAATTTCAGCGTTTTCCTACTCCATCAAGACTTCTTTCCAAAGAGGAAAAGAAAAAAGAGCACGTAGTCTTCTCATGATTCTGCCAGAACCATTCAGAAAACAAATTGGAATCAAAATCTTTTTGACAAATTGCACGCTTGCTTTTCTGTTTCCTCAAGAAACTCAGGTAAACCTTGACTAACATGACAACTAAATGCAAAGGAAGAACATGAAGCCAAACCGAGCATCATGGTAAAAAGTATCAAAGACTTTGATGGCCTAGAAATCCTTGAAAGCATCAAAGTCCCCTTCTAAGATGTGAACCAACTCCCTACCTGTTGAAGCTAGAAATAGGTGAGTATACCCACCGCAATGTTTTGTAATTCAGCTCCCTTGCCAATCTCATTATTACCTCCACCATTTTCCTCAAACCTAACATCCCCTTAGCAACATGAAAAAAGAATGAAGAGGGCAGCCGTAATTTACTGTAAAGTCACCCTGATACTGATACCTCTTATGGTATTTGCTTTTGTCGCAGTCTAGAGATTGTCAGATCTGCACCTCCAAAACCATCCATGACAGCCTTTGCAGAAGGGAATTCAGCTCTAGATGTCAAACTTCACATACAGCAGAAGTCAAGACTAAGAAACGGAACAACAAAAGCTTCTAGTTAAAGAAATTAAACAAGAGGAATCCGACTGTTGAAACAAAGTAAAATGTTGTACAAATATTCATAAAAAGAGCCTCAAGAAATGGCAGCATATTTATTCTATGTCATATTGGACACCAAACACGACAAAATGACAATTTTTCTTTCAAAAAAATAGGGTAGAGTTCATCAGTAATGTTATTGTTGTGGATGCTTTTATTGGAAAGAAACACAGCTGCAAACAGCAAACAGTATGAAGAGCCATAGTCAAATGATTTCAGCTTTCCTGTTTCATAACTAAACTTTAAGATTTTAATTTTAATTTTAATTTTTTTCTATTAATTAGGAAGTAACATTATTATTTCCTACGACTCTTTTACTAGGTAGTTTTCCTAAATAATGATATTCTTATTCCAAAACAAGGGTACCTTTTTGTAGTTACGATGCTTGTCTATATGAAGGGAAGGGTCATATTCAATAATGATCATCAACATTTTCAGTGAAGAAACATACAGAGGCGAGTTGGTGGTCTCTTACAAATCACGATCAAAGATTTCAAAATAGGTTCCTCAAAGAACAAGAAAAATAAGGGAAATAAAGAAGACTTTCTTCCTAACCAACCTGTGCCGAGATCCTATAAGTGGGCCCGTTAACAGTTTGGTATTAGAGCAAGGCATCATGGGTGACTTAGAGCAGTTGATGACTACAGTTCATGACCTAGAGCATAAGCTCATGGAAAACAATAAGGAGGCACGTGAAGATCTACACCTTTTCCGGCAAGGAAAAGAGATCAGCAGGGGCTGTAACCACAGGCAGCCACCAACCAGCCCTGACAGAATCAGCTAATTATCATCAGGTCGTTGCATAAGGAGCTATGATCATACCCAAATACAGCAGGCTGGAATCCACTTCCTATAATGGAATTGTGGATCCTTTGGGATGGTTATACAGATGTGAATAGTTTTTCTTCAACCAACAGACAGATAAAAGGTACAAGTTGGGTTAGCTGCATTCCAAATGACAGAAGAGGCACAACTCTGGTATTATAGATTGGAACAGGAGGAACCTGGGCTCAGTTCGGCTCAATTCAAATCCTACTGCCTTCTTAGATTTGGGGCCCCACTAACAAGGAATCCATTATGAGAACTGACCAACCTTAAACAAACTGGAACTGCGGAAGAGTATCGACCTCAATTTCAAACCTTTTTTTCAAAAGCAACTTCGGTACGGACAAAACTAGAACTTGGAATGTTCACTGTGGGCTTAGTGGAAAATTTGAGAAGGGAAGCAAAATCCCCCTGATCTGGTTGCTGCTATGAATTTAGCTTGAGCCTTTGAAAAGAAAAATACAACTCAACTGTGGAAGGATCAATATAGGGCGACGTCAAACAACATGGGCAACTCTGAAACCACTTGAAACTACCGCATATTCAACAACCAGCTGAGGGAAAATGCAGATGGACAATAACTCAAATGTGGCATCTTGTGTGGGAAGCAGTGTTGTGCACCCCCTATAAGGCGATGTTTCAAGGCCGAGATGTCAAAATATAGGGCGAAGAGACAATGCACTAATTGTGACGAACTTTACTCAACAAGGCATATCTTAGTAGATGAACTGGAGGATGAAGAAGATGAACCAACTTCCTTTGACTGGGTTTCAAAAGTCTTACCCTGAACTTGAAGACAAGCTCTTAGCCCAGGGGGAAGTAATGTTGTGGATGCTTTTATTGGAAAGAAATACAACCCCAAATAATGCAGTATGGGGAGCTATAGTCAAACTATTTTAACTTTCCTATTTACTAGCAAAACTTTAGGATTTTTTTTTAAAGGGGAAGATCATATTCAATAAAGATCATCAATATTTTCAGTCAACAAACATATAGAGGGGAGTTGGTGATCCCGTATAAATCACCATTAAAGCTTTCAAAATAGGTTCCTCAAAGAACGGGAAAAGTAAGGGAAACCAAGAAGACTTTCCTGCTAGCAGACCCGTGATGAGATCCTATTCGGGGTTAACAGTAATGCACATTGATATACTTTGCAAAGAGACTGAGTTACTCACTTGTCTTTTTCTTTAAATCATTCTTTTACTAGTAATTCTAATCCTGATTTTGGAAAGCAAAATCAAAGAAAGCACATTAGAAAATTTAGAACATGTCCTACATATTGTTGATATGGAATTTTAATATGCAAGCTTTACCTGCTTCTAACAACAACACAGGGCATGCCAATTCTCTCAGCTGCAGCAACTCCAGACTTGCTACCAGCAATAAGGACACATCTGTTGACAGGAAACCCTGCATACTCTGCCCCTGCACGCAATGCAGCTACAATCTTCTCTAGGCTGGTAATCATCAAAATGGTACAATAACATCAGTATTACTAAATGAAAACAACTTAAAACTTTTTAACTGCTGATGCTTAAGGCATTAAAATGTATCCATAAAAAAGTTCGGAAGAAGAGGTTGTTATTGAAGTCATTATTTAGCAGCCCCAAGGTTGCAGGTTGTAAACATGCTTTTAAGTAATGTGACCAATCAAGTAACAACCTCTCACCACCTTGTATGACTTGGTACCAACCTTTCAGATGAGCTAGTGTCAATATCAACGCTCAGCTTTAGCAAGGTTGCAACCTCTTCAGCTATCCTCAGTTTCTCAGCAGAAGCTGGTGTGGAAAGCATGTATATAAGGAGAGTAAGGATGCAGTGACTTTGTATCCAATGTACTATAATTAAAAAATTGGATAAGTTGAAACTAATACAGAACAATCAGAAAAGAGGTATGACTTACCTGCTTTTCTTGCTTCCTTGGCTAGCTGCTCGTCTAACCCAGATAATATTCCTTGACCAAGAGCAAGTTGACCATATAAACTCTTTTCAACTTCCTCTGTCCCAACAATCTTTGCTTTTGAAATTATATCATGTCCAAGCTTGTCTACGACCGATCTATGACATTCGACATATTAATGGAATTCCAACTAAAGTCATTAAGCATGTTTAGCTGTAACTGTTAAAGCAGAAAGCTCAAAAATATGAAATGTAGATCAAGGAGTCCATCAAAAGTGAGAATCATCTATAGCTATCACTTATCATTTTGAAAATATAGAAGTAAAATTCAATATTCTTCTTAGAATAGAATGTTCCTTCAAGGTTGCCAACAGCATGAAGCAGATTGATTTAATTATTAAAGATTAAGCAACTCCTTCCAACCTATTTTGAAGCCAAAACTCCAGCTCGACAATTGACAAACCTGGGAGGATTGACATGTTCCCTACTGGTAATAATTACGTGCTTGTTTACAATCAAAAGTTAGCACACTATAATCACAAGAAGCACAAACAGAGACCAGGTTTGACACATTTTGCTTGATTTGGCCTGGTAAACCTTTTCCACCTAATAGTACAAATTCATTGAAAGGAAATCACAAACTAAAAATGCTAACATTGAATTTCAATATGTATCGACTATGCCAGTATCCTGTTAAACCTGGAATTAAGACTAAAATAATGGTAATTAGTTAATGAATTAATCAAAGATGCCATTTGCAATCTATTAACAATTAAAGATATTCATTTGCACCTAGGTACTACATGATATGTTTCATAAGAAATAAGCCATACCTAGAAATTTTTTCCTCACTTTTACCGCATGATGTTAAAATGACCACTGGTATTCCCTCCTTCAATGCGTTATCAATAAAACTACAAGCAAGAATGGGCAAAGGTAAAAAAGAATTTCAAACTGAGCAAGTTTAACAAGTAAACAAAAGTACTTCACAGGCATCAATTATAAAATTACAACATGTTCTAGACTGGCACAGATTTTCAAAGATCATTCAAATTGGAAAACCATGTTGTTATTGAATCTCTTTATCTTTCCTTTCTCTTTTTGTTCATGAATGTGCAGATAATTAAGACAAATTGGACAACCAAGTGCTTATACCCTTAACATGCATTTCCATGCATGAAAAGAGTGTTAGTACTTGCAAAAGATCAGACTTGAATAAGAAGAATGAAAATAATAGAAAATAAAGACTACTGTTTAACCAGTGTGACACAACTTACTCTTGAGCTCCAGGTCGTAAAGGTGAATCTTTTGAAGACACAAATTCATCCAATGCCATTTTCTGCCAAAATATGGGATCATTCTTAGCACCTTTATTTGAAAAAAGGAAAGTTTAAAGGTTGTAACTTATGTAATCTACAGTTTTCCAATTTCCAGAGATTGGAAACCATATCAAAAGGACAGGTCTTTAGGCAGGGATCAACAAATCTGACCTGCATAGCATAGTGGACTGAAATTGAGGAGTCTAAATCTGGTTCAGTTAGCATGAAATGAAATCTCAACCCACAAAGAAGGGCGTATAATAACATGTTGAAGAAGATTTTGTGCAGTGATCAAAAAACAACCCAACATTCAGCGCATCCCCGCATCTTAGTACCCCGGTGATTTCATAAACCAATTCTTCTAAATATACAGTCAAAAGTTGAAACTATTGCTATTGAAAATGGGTCGTTAAGCACGGCCCAATCTATTTAATCACAAACTTGTTACATGATCTAACAGGAGTAATACCTTCTCTCGTAGAACACTTTTGATGAATGATCCCTTTTCAGTTGTAGGCAATGAAGTAGGCCAACCAATCTGCATGAACAACAGGGTTCAGATACTTATAACAACTATTCACATAAGAGGCATAATGTACACAGAACAAATAAAATCACCCGATTAAAATACAAGGCAAGCATCCTTTCCTCATCCCCAGCACTCTTCCTGAGACCGAAGAGACCAAAGGATCATGAGTCAAAATAGCTTAGTAATTTGTATGAGTTAGTAGTTGTTAAGTGTTTCAAAACCAAGGCAATTCAATTGATTCTTCTGATCAGAAACGAAAGATAACTTGATTTCGATGGGTTCAGTTTCAAATCCCATAAGCAATTAATCCTTTCTTTTATCAAACATAGCAACCCAGAAAGTAATGAATGTATACTAAACGGTTTAGCACCTTACGAGATCTCGATAGATAAGCTCAGTCCAATTTGCACAATCCAGACCCAGTTTCTGAAATGCTGATGGAAGATATAAAAAGGGTAAGCAAGTACTCTTCTCACCAAGTTAAAGAAGTATACATGAAAATATACGTCTATAATGAATTCTGATGCCATAACACAGGCGTAAGTTACCCCACCTATATTAAAGGCTTGGCGATTTCCCAATCGATAAGCATCCATGAGGACCCTAAAACCATTAAAAAAAAATGAACTTTGAGGCGAAAACAGCCAAAAATAACCAAAGTAATTTTAACAGCCCAAAGAATTGTCAAGAAACCAATCCTTAAACCAAAAAACAATGTCAAAGATTCGAAATACAGGAACAAAACGAAGTCAAGTTGGAAAAGAAATAAAAGAAAGAAGAAAAAAAAGATCTTACCCATCAACTTCCAGAAGAACAGCAAGTTCCGGAGATGGGTCTTGATTGAGGGAACCAGCAGGCGTGCAGAAGGCAGTGAAACGAGTGGACAGCAAAAATGTACGGGGAAAACTATAATGTCTGGGACCCGGATGGAAATTGCTGAAGTTGAGGTTGTTGTTCCTGAGAGAAGAATCGTACAAGCATCTGTTGTAGTTGTTTAATGAGCATAGAGGGACAAATGAGAAAACAACAGAAGAAGAAGAAGAAGCTGTTTCCATGGCAGTAGTAGACAGAGGAGTATCTAAAGTCGTCTTGAGTTTCGGGCCGGTGTTGATATAAAACCAAAATAGCAATCTAATGATGGACAGTTTGCACCAGTGCCCAGGCTTGTTCCCCGGAGTATTATCCTCTCTTCCCAAGAAAGAGGGAAAATGGCGTGAAATATGACAAGGCCAGCACTAACTCTTAATTGAATATCTAGATCATTTGTGTTTTAGGCTGCCGTATAAGTATGTACGACCCCACATTATCGCTTTTGTATGATGTATCGGAAGGCTTTGCTGTTTCCGGTTATATTCTTCCCACGTTACCATGTTTTGAAAATATATATTTAGATGGGTGTGTATTAACGAAATAAAATAAATTGTAATATTTTTTATGTTTAAGAGAAGAGTTTACGATGAAGTAAAATATAATAGAATAAAAGAGTAATTTTGATTTGAATAATTTACGATAAAATATATAATAATATTTTACTATATTATGTTATAAATTTTTATTTCAAAAAATATTTTTCTGTATTATATCATGAATCATTTTATCTCTTCTAAATATCAATTTTTAATATTATATTTATTTATATTCTATTTTGTATGATCTTTTGTTGGATATTGTTAAAATTTTACTATTTTATAATATTTTATTATAATATTTTATTATAAAATATTATAAAATAGTAAATTTTTAACAATATCCAACAAAAGATCATACAGGTCTGTTAAATGAT
>JANIIA010000192.1:40363700-40376096 GCA_027478495.1 Erythroxylum alaternifolium
AAAAGAAAAGAAGAATGAAGAAGATGATGAAGGTTACGAAGAGAGAGGAAGAAAAAGCAAGATAAAAATAATTAAGTTAGTCGTTCAAGAGTTAAAAAGTGAGCAACGTGAGTCAGGGATGAGTAGCTAGTAGTAGTGACACATCTCATTGCCATTTGTCACTCTACTATGGTCCTATTTGGACCCTTTTAATAAGTAATCTATTTGACTTCAATTTCTAATCCGATTTTTTCCCAAATTTTAATAACAGTTGTCAATAATTCCTAAAGTCATTGATAAATTATTTCTACTATCATTTGACACTTAATTCTACTACCATTTATCAATTGTTCTACCACTTGGTATTTTTCCTAGTCCAAAAATATTCAAAATTTCAGTAATTTTCTAAATTTCAACAAAAATCCTAAATCAATAATTATTATCACCAATTCAACTTTTAAGACATATAAACCATAATTTATATCATAATCATATTAAAATAATCATTTATACTCAAAAAATATCAAATGAGTGCATGAACAAATCATTGTAAAGTGTGCAATAATCAATTTCACGTGTATGTATGTTATATTATGCATAAGCATGAAGTGCATTTCTCTACTCTCTTATTGCTATTTCTCATGTACGGTATTTCCTAACTCTAACTCTTAATATAGGAATAGAATGTTACACTAAATGAGTTGGTTGTAGCTATTAGAACAATTAACAACATCAGAGAGCAAATATTCACCATAAATTACATACAAACTGCAATCAAAGCACTACAAACAAATGAAGGCTACCAATAGACCATCAAGCTCATCGAAACAGTAATGGTATAAGAGGAGCATGATTACCTGAAGGAGATGACTAACTGGAAGCTGACGCTTAAGGGAAAACATGCCTAATCTAGAGTGACTCACAATACATAAATGTGTGCGTGAAAATTAATGGAGGAGGGTTGGAACATGTTTATGAGAATAGAGGATTTATTCTTTTACCTTCCACCCTATGATTAAGTTCAGACATATGCATGAGATTGGGAAGTGCTGGACCCGTTATTTTATTGATTAAAAATCAGTGACACAAGCAAATGGCACAGGTGATTCCGTGCTAGAAGGTAAAGCAAGCAAGATCGAAGCTTGAAATTGAAGTAATGGCAAAGGATAAGTCACGTAGGGTTATCTCTAGGCAAACACGTGTACTTCGCGCACGAGTAACAAGCATGTTTTATAATTTTCTTATCACCTCGACGTTGTAATTAATTGTTATTTCAAGATGTTGCATTCTATAAGCAAATTGGTTGCATGATGTTTACTATATTCTTTAATGAATTATTTACTTTTTCAAAAAAAGCTACCAATAGATTATATTTTTAATAAATTAGAATTTTTAAATATTTGATTGATATAATTTATAATTCTTATTAGTATTATAAAATTAAATAAAATGAAGAATTTATTACCATGTAAATTAATATTTGCTTACTTGCATTGATTATGTACCAAAGAATGTGTCTAAATAAATATAAAGTATAATGACCTTTTAATTTGAGTAGCACATATATACGGTGATAAAAAAGGAAAAGGAAAGAAAAACAAACGGTTTGTAGTCAGGGGGAAAGAAAATTGAAAAGGATTGAGGACATTGTCGTCAATGACAGGAATTTGGGATTCAATGGGATTGGGATGTCCAGCAAAGAAAGCTGGCTGATGGAACTTGATTTCTGTAGGGACTTGCCCAAAACACAGCACACATTAGCCTTTTGATAATCAAAGGGTATGTTTCTCTTTTCTAACTTCCTAGATATAATCCTTTCCGGTTACGCATTTTCCTGTATATCAATCTCCTGATCTTTGGCCGTCGCTTACTTGAGTATCTATTTGTCTGTTATTCCATTGAATTACGTTCAGTCTTATCAAGTCTCTAGTATCCTCGATTTTGGCTATTGGCAGAGAAGAAAGGGCGAGAAATTTGTTAGTTTCCTTGAAGTCATTTTATTTTCTGATTTCGGTTTTTGTTGTTGTCTACGTTTTATCACGAACTGTATCAGTAAAGTTTGGTTTTTGGGGTGGTGATGGAAACAGAAAAGGAGGAAAACAGAACAAAAATTCGAATCATGAAGTCTTTGGCAGAATTTGATAATTACTCTTGTTGGGTTCTGAACATTTCTATATTTCTGTTGTTGGGCTTGTGTTCGACGGTTGGGTACTCGCATTGGACGTCCTGCTTCCCTCTACCCTTGCTTTTTGTTTTAAAAGTTTGTGCCCAATTTGTTGATTTTACTCTTAAATTATTTGCTCTTTTCTGAAGAATAAGGATGTTTAGCCACCGCATTTAGTTGGAGATAGGGTTTGCTTTTAAATGATCGATTTGCTCTCAAGATGTTAGGGATTATCAGACTGTGACTTAATTTCTCCATCTGTATGAATCAAAATCAACACTATTTTAATCTGCTTCATAATTGTTCTATTCCATAAACCACCAACTGGGCATTCCACTTTCTTGCCAAAACAATTGTGCATGTTCCCAGACAAGCAATACTTTGTTGGTTCATTGTGTTCATTTTTTGATTATCATTGCAGAAGCATTTTGGTTTCTGATATATTTATACCGTGATTGGTTTGCTTTTCAATTTCCTGTAACAGCAATGGATCCATCAGATCTCAGGTACTATGAGGATGATGACTCCCCAACTATTAAAACAGTTAGGGGGACAACTATGGGTTTAGCTGCTGGAGCCATCTGGGGGACTGTTGTTGCAACTTGGTATGATGTGCCTCGAGTTGAGAAACATGTTGCTCTTCCTGGCCTAATCAGGACCCTGAAAATGATGGGTAATAGGTCTAACTTTTGCCACTATTGGAGGAATTTACATTGGTGTTGAACAGGTGGTTCAGCATTATAGGATGAAAAGAGACTTTATAAATGGAGCAGTTGGTGGTTTTGTAGCTGGGGCTTCCTTTTTAGGCTTCAAACGTATAAAATTCCTTTGGTTGCTCCTCGTTTTACCTCGTTCATGAGTTTTCCTTCTCTGCTAGATTTATGATACTTGTCAATTTAGATTGATGCTCCAATTTGCATGTAATAAGCATTATAGGAAAGACTTGACAAAGAATAATCACCCTTAGACTGGAAACCCCTAGATTGGAAAATGTGCTATATGGAGGTTTTTCTGATTGTTGAGGTACTTACTCAGGATCCCCTTATTGAGATCTATGATCCTCCATAGGGTAAGGAGAAGACCACAATACAATGATTCTTTCTCTCACTCATACATATGAGAATGAAAAGTATCAAATGCGTCTCGTGACATGAAGAGGAAGTCCCAAACTGAGATCAGAGCTTTTTCATCAAACAATCATGATTGGCAAGCCCTGAAGTGTCAAGGTCTCAAGTTAGGGAAGGTCAAAGAAAAAAATAGAATATTGGTTCATCATCTGCCCTGGTAGTGGTGGCCTTTCCTATACAAGTATTAAATTGAAAGTTGGGAACATGTGCTTACTTAGGAAGTGGTTTATTGATTCAACTGTAAAATATTTGTCAAAATCTAAATCTTTCATATGCGAAACTAAAAGAATCAAATTAATCTTGGACTGGTAATATTTGGACATAGAAGTGCATTAATTTTATGCAGATGAATACATTTGTTTTGAAAATGTTTCTAGCTTAAATACTTCTTTGAACCTGTTAATGATGAAATTTTAAATGCTTACTTATGTTTATGGAGAGTTAATAGTTTCTTTGGTGTTGTGATATGTTTTCTGTATTTCAATTGTGCTGAAACCAAAATCATACGACATAATTGTATTTGGCCAAATACATAATATGTGTAATTTTATCAGATGCACAACAAGATATGTAATTGTGCCTGTTTTCTACTTCTGTTTTCTTTTCTTTTTTTTTCTGCTTGTGCGAGTTTCCATGTGCTGGAGAAGGCTGGTACTTACAATGTTGGTTCAACTTTCTCTTCTTCTTGATGAATGAACACTTTATTCTCAGTTGCCTACCACGGCAAAAAGTTAGTCCTGATAACAAGTCAAACTTAGGCTTCATGAGAAACATTAACTTCTATATGTTGAAGGAAGCATACTGTGGTCCAGATAAACTAGATGATTAGTTCTATGGTTACGAAACATGCATATCATGGACTGATTTCGGAATTCTTGGACATAGGAAGTTAAAATGAATTACTCTTGGAACCTTTCCTTGAAACTGAAAGTGACCTGCGTTATCAGGTTTTAAAATCTTCTGGTTTCTTTTTGTATTGCTTTCCTTATCATGGAATATATGCACAAGCACACATGCTCCTAAACATGTATGAAGCAAGCTTTCTTATTGGATTTGATTCTAACTGAATGGGGGGCGCTTCATTTTACAACTAGGATGTTGAAGATGGGAACTTTGCTTCAATAGGAGAAACTGTTGTGATATTATCAGGTGTAATCGTTTAAACTATTTTCTGTTGGATGACAAATTTAACAGGTGTATTATTACTATTAAGTCTCTGTTGTATTGTATAGTACTAAAGAGGCTTTAGTTGTATTCAGTTTACATCATTGGAACATGTTTTCTGCTCTTTTGTTTGCTTAAACTACAGTAATACTCCTGGACAGTGTCCATGTGATTTGCACGTGATCTTTAGTGGAAAATTCCTAGTTCTTTTCAATCATGTTAATCCAGTCCGCGTGCTGTGTTTAGCTGTTATGGTTGCTAACTGAAGTAATTAATAATGCACTGTTCATTGTCCAGGAAGGAGCATGTCAACAGCCATATCTGCTGGAACAGCATTGGCTATCACTTCTGCAGTCATTGATGCCGGTGGTCAGACCACCAGAATAGACACAGGCAAGGAATATTATCCCTATACAACCAAGAAAAGATCCACTGCTGAGGGTTAAAGTCTCTGATTTAGTGGTCGAGAGGAAGATGCTAGCAAATTTATGGTCATAAGCTGAGTTTCCAGTATACTCCCTACTCTTGCATGTTTTTTTCTTTCTGTTCCTTTGGTGCTTGAATGGACAAAATCGAACAAAGATGATCCTTTGTGATGGATCCGAAATATCACTACCTCTTTAACAACCAATTGGAAACCAAGAGTAGTATCCGACTCAATTGATGCAAGAGAGATTGTTCTCGTCAAGTTTCTAGAACTTAATTGCTTGTTCAAAAAGGTTAAATAGTTACAATCATGTGATTAGTATGCCGTTCGTGATCAAGTTGTTGCCGAGGCTGCTTTGTATGATGACTAAGCTTATTTGAAAATGAAGTGAGTACTATCTGACCATGAATGGTTAAGGCAAAAAACGAAAAATATCGATGACATATAGCAGCTAAGTGGAGTGGCAAATTACATGGCTTGCAAGCTTCCATGGCTCTGGATCACGGTGCAAGATGGTGGACAGGAACAGGAGATGTCCGGAGAGAAGACCACGGAAAAGAAAGACTTGGATTCACAAGCACAGGGAAGTGTGGATCCAGTAGTACGTTTAGAAAATTTTAACTCACATGTTACTCGTAACATAATAGAAAGAATGAGCGATAAGGGAACAGAGAGAAACAATAAGGAGAGAGAGTAAGACAACAATACAATAATTTTCATTGTCTAGTATTGCGTTACAACGGCTACTTAATACAGTAGAAGAAGATTTTGGATAGTGTCACGTGTCTTCTTTTGACGTCAGGTTGTTAGGGTCGTTGTTCAATATGTTGTGTATTCCTTTATTTATTGATACCTAACTTTCGACATCGTTTCCATCTTCTTATTCCTCTGTATTGTTTTAGTCAGATATTCATTAACATTCCCCCACCTTTAAAAATAGCTTGCCCGTTAGATTGACGTCTAGGAACCTTTTCTGCAGTTCAAACAAGGTTTCCCACGTTACTTCCTTCTTGGATTCTCCTTGCCACTAAACTAGTAATTGTGTAACTGCTCGATTGTGGTGCTTGACCATTCTTCTATCCCAAACTACTACTGGAATTCTTTCCGCTTTGTTATACTAGTCTGTAATTGGCTTGACATTGGTATATTGTCTGAGACATTTTTTTAACTGGGACACGTGAAAAGTAGGATGAATAGAGAAATTCTCTGGAAATTTCAAAGTATAGGCCACCTTATTTACTTTTGTGATGATCTGCTTTGGTCTGAAGTATAGAGGTGCCAACTTCTAGTTATGTTATGGCTGTGACTTTACGTAAACCCACTCCCATTCTTCAAACTCTCCTTTTGATCATTTCTTGTCTACCCGACCTTTCATCCTCTCTTTTGCTCTGTTTAGATGGAATATACCGATTTAGAGCGTTGCCTCTCTCTCTTGTAGCACTTGATCAATCAAAACATTACTCGAACCTCCAGCAACGTAGGGTACATACAGTGGTGTTGGATATTTGTAGAAAATTTCAAATGGGGTAGAATTAATTGTCGCATGGTGTGTTGTGTTGTACCACCATTCGACCATCCCTTTCCAACTTGTCCATTTTTGTGGCATATCACTGCAAAAGCACCATAAATTCGTCTCCAATGTCTTGTTGACTGCCTCAATCTGTCCATCAATCTGTGGATAGTAGGCTGTCAACATTTTCAGTTTAGCATCTTGTAGTCTAAACATCTTCTGCCAAAATCTGCTTAAAAAGTGGGGGTCTCGATCACTAATCGTCGTTTCTGGCATACTATGTAGCTTGAACATATGGTCCATGAAAATTTGTGCAATATCTTGCGTCGTATATGGGTGTCTGATGGCTATGAAATGGCATATTTACTAAAGAGGTCCACCACTACGAAAGTGGAAGACTTCCCTTTTGATGATGACAGGCCCTCTATGAAGTCGATGGTGATTTCTCTCCGGCATCCTTTAGGTACCGTTAAGGGCTGGAGTAAACCCGGATATGTTGCATGATTATGCTTGCTTCTCTGACAAGTGATGCAGTTTTTGACATGGTTTCTAACGTCCTTGGCAATCTGTTTCCAGTGGAAAAGGTTTTGTACCTTCTTGATCGTCACTGTCACTCTGACGTGTCCCCCTTGAGGGCTATCGTGAGCAATCATTATAATTTTCTTCCGAAGCTCCTTATCACAACCGATCACAATTCTTCCTTTCCACCTTAACAACCCATCCTTCCATTCGTAATTATCAGAGGACATTTCTGTCTTTCGAGCCTCCTTATGAGATCTTTTATCATCGTGTCCTTCTCCCATCCTTCACGAATTTCCTCTAAAAAGGTTGCTTGTATGTGTGACAGACATTGTTAATAATTGTTGATTGGAAATTCTGAGTAAGGCATCTACTGCGATATTTCTTTCCCACTCCTGTATGTTACTTCAAAGTCGTAGCTGAAAAATTTTGGTAGCTAATTCTATTGAAACGGTGTTGATATACGTTGCTCCAGAAGGTATTTTAGGCTCCGATGGTCTATCTAAACCCTAAAGAATCTCCCATTCGAGTAATGGCGCCATTGCTTCACTGCCTTGATGATGGCCATAAACTACTTTTCGTAGGTGGAGAGTCCCTAGTGCTTGGGTGCCAACGTCTTGCTCAGAAATGCTATGGGACGCCCGTCTTGTTGAAGCATAGCTCTGATGCCCTTATCACATGCGTTTGCCTCCACTATAAGTGGTTTTGTGAAGTCTGGTAGTGATAATACAAGGGCCTCTGTCAATTTTTTCCTTAACTTGTTCAAACGATATCTATTGCTCCTCTTTCCACTTCCATTTCCCAGCCTCCGAATTCTTTAATAGTGCATTCAATGGCTTCGTAATAATTCTATAATGTTTTATAAATCTACGATAGTATCCCGTCAATCCCAAAAACACTCAGAGTTCCTTCAATGTATGGGGTTGCGGCCATTGCTGGATGGTTTCCACCTTTCGACTATCTATAGACACTCCTTTCTCCGAAATAGAATGCCCAAGATAATTCACTTGTTTTACTCTGAAGGTACATTTGCTTCCCCTAAGGAATAACCACTGCTCTTGTAAGACTTCCAAAATCTGGTGCAAATGTCTCAGGTGTTGTTGGAAGTTTGTGCTGTAAATAAAGAGATCATAAAAAAAGCAAGAATTTATGCAAAAAAGGTTTAAAGATCTCGTTCATAAGGCTCTAGAAAGTGGAAGGAGTGTTCGTGAGTCCGAAGGGTATCGCCAAAAATTTAAATTGGCCCTCACGTGTTCGAAACACTATTTTCTGCACATCTTCATCATTCATCCAAATCTGGTGATATCCAAACCGTAAGTCCAATTTAGAGTACTAGCTCGACCCCCTGAATTCTTCCAGTAACTCTTCTATCAATGGGATTGGGAACTTACTCTTGATAGTGTACCTTTTTAATTCTCGATAGTCAATACATATTCTCTAGGTATCATCTTTGTTCTTCACGAGGATGACCAACGAGACATAAAGGCCGATGCTCTTTCAGATGAAACCTTGTTCCATTAATTCTTGCATAGATTTTTCGATTGCGTCCTTTTGTTCCCCCGAGTACTAGTGAGGTCTAATGTTTATCGTGTCCACCCTCTGCTTGAGATGAACGGCATGGTCGTATGCTCTTTTGGGCAGTAATTGCTTTGATTCTTGAAAGACTTCACCAAATTCTGCTAACAAACCTCCTATCTCTTCTCGGGCGTTAATATCATCGTTCAACATAAGATGTTGCATGTGGAATTCAATGGGGGGTATGACAAACACAACATAAACAGAGTATTTTTGTTGGAATTTCCCATTAGTCTCATTGTTTTTCCCTCCTATTGAAATTCTATGGTGCATATTTTGAAGTTACACATCACATCATTGAGGGTGTTCAGCCATTAAACTTCGAGGACCATATCATAACCTCCCAACTTAATGATCAAAGCCTCCGTAGAGAACTGTAAACCTCATTTTTCACACAAAATTCCTGCATACTTGCCTAGAACCTAGTTTTAAGTCACCTCCTACAGTAATATTTAAAGGAGTTATGTTCGTTACCTCAGCATTTCCTTTGCGAATTACTTTTTCATCCAAGAAATTGTGAGTACTCCCACCATCTATGAGGATGTGTAGGAGCTTCATTTGATGACTCCCCGTGATT
Organism: Erythroxylum alaternifolium; assembly: GCA_027478495.1. Classification (NCBI taxonomy): domain Eukaryota; kingdom Viridiplantae; phylum Streptophyta; class Magnoliopsida; order Malpighiales; family Erythroxylaceae; genus Erythroxylum; species Erythroxylum alaternifolium. The sequence goes on from JANIIA010000192.1 coordinate 40,372,743, forward strand.
CTTGTTTCCTGTATTCCACCTGATCTTTTAAGCCCCACATTGCTTCAAACGAGACGTTAGGATTGAAGGGTGCTCCATCTTTAAGTTCTTCACTCACTGGATCATCTTCAGCATTTTTGTCACCTTCCACCATATATAACTGGAATTGTTTCTTCTTACAGTGGTGTCCTACATAATACTTTTCATCGCACTAGAAACATAAACTCTTGGCTCTTTTTTCGTCAAACTCCTCGCTGTTGGTTGTTCTCGTCCCTTGTGAGTTTCCTGTAGTTGTTGGGTTTGTTGATGCTTCCTTAGTTTCTAGCATAGGTAATAACCCAACCTCTGTAAGTGGTTTGAGTGGAGATATTGTTGAGTGACTAGTCCCCTTGTACGCATTTGTTAATCCTCCTGCTGGGTTTCCAGGTTTAGTTCCCTTCCCAAAGTATACTGGAATGCTAGCTGCAACTATCACTTCCTGTTTGTGCGCCAGTGTATATGCCTGATTTAACGTCCAAGGATCCATCATTTTGGCTATTAGTCCCAGTTCCAGTTAAGTCCTCTCAAGAAAAATCCCACTAAGTAATCTTCAGGTAGTGACAGTTTATTTGAAAATTTTTCAAATAAGGCGCAATCCTTTAACACAAAACCTTCTTGCTTTAACTCTTTTAAGTCGCCTATGGGGTTCTTGAAAATGTCCCCATCGAATCTCTATCGTAGCATGGTTATGAATTCTTCCCATTTCATCACATCCTCTTCCTTTCGATTTTTGAGCGTAAGCTGATACCACTCTTGTTTTATTCCTTCCATATGCAATGAAGCCAACCTCGTTTTCATCTCGTCGGGGGTGTGATCCATTATAAAAAACTACTCGCATCAATAACTCTAACTTTTGACTCCTGTTCCATCGAACATCGAAAAATCAATCTTGTTGACTCTCGTCAGTCCTGTATAGTGTCCTCCATCTTGTTGTTATTAGTCAACCATGAACAGATAAACGATTAAGAAGCAGGAAATGTAGTGAGAGAAACTAGTGTGTGAAACGAAAATGAAAACAGAGGTGAACAGAGGATGTTAAGAACTCAGTGAAAAACTGAGATTTCAATCAATGATTCGTGTGTTACAACTTTAGTAATCAATTACACATTTATACTTAATTTCTAACTGTCATCTAATGGATTTTAACCGACTATTCTTGAGCATCTTTAATTCTTGAATTCTTGAGTCTTTTACGTAGCTGCATGGTTCGAATGTCTTCATGTTGTCCGATAATTCCTGAGACACATAACCTACACATCTCACGGGCTTCTCACAGAGGGTTCAATAACTTCCTTATCCTTTTTTCTGCACGAACTGTTGGAACAATGACTTAATGTTGCTGATTTCTTTCTTATTTCGTTAATGAGCTTCTAGAAGTTTCTTCATGCTTTCTTCCAAACGACGTACTTCTACTTCTTGGTGTGCATATGGGTCATTCGCTGAGGAACAATGCTTTGATACCAAATGTTTAGAAATTATTGACTCATAAGCTACTCATAACAAAATAGAAAGAATAAGCAATAAGGAAAGAGAGAGAAATAATAAGGAGAGAGAGAGAGTAAGACAACAACATAATATTTTTCATTGTCTAACATTATGTTACAACGGATACTTAATACAGTAGAAGAAGATTCTGGATAATGTTATGTGTCTTCTTCTGACGTTAGGTTGTTAGGGTCGTTATTTGATACGTTGCATACTCATTTATTTACTGATACCTAACCTTTGACGTCGTTTCCATCTTCTTCTTCGTCTTTATTGTTTTAGTCAGATATTCATAATATAGTACTTGAGCTTTTGATTCAATAAACTTCTTCCTTGGAGGTTTCTTCTTAAACCTAACTCCATCGAACCCATGGGGACGGTATTCGCATCTTAAGCAGTTAAGCCTGAAATAGTAATTTCATGTAATATCCTGAGTATGAAATTATCATTGAGAGGTTTAGATCACCTATTTTATTACCACTGTTTAATGGAATAGGTGATTTGTTTCCATCTTTGTGTGGTAGGTTATAAGTTTTCATAAACATCAAGTTAGTCAACTAGAGGAAACAAGAAGTTCGGACAATTTATGCAGCAACGTGGCAAGAAAAAGTTTGGATTCCTTGGAAACTTCCAACTATAGCCTTATAGGGGGTCTAAGGACAAAGATGTGGTGCAATGCCAATTTATGGGAAGCTTAATAAAGTACTTAGAAATTGTGCCCTTTCTATTGTTAAAAAGCTGGCTTTCTTAATTTCTTACTTCATGACGTAGTTCTTACCTCAATATAATTAACAAATTGTATGTATTTTAACCGTTTATCCTATGCAATTTTATACCAGATTATAACAGAAATTTGCGTTCAAGTTTTATAATTGGCTAGCTGACTTGCGATGAGAGTTTGGAATTCATGATTGCATTGTTAGCCTAAATTATTCACACAAACATTGTAATCTTATGGCTTATTGAATTTCAGATTAACATCTTTTGAATGGGAAAAGATTTGAACTTAAGAAACTTTCTTGTAATTGTGGAGACCAAGGAAGGAATATTCACTTCTATAGAAAGGCCTATGATAGCATGCAAATTTACTCATACTTCACTAGGCCTCATACTAATGAAATGTATTTACACTCTTTATAAGCATCAATATAATTAAAGAAATATACCTTATTTACGCAATTATGTTAGTTCTATTAATTACTAAAAATGAGCATGCTGGTCACTTTTCTAAAGGAGAAATCCTCATCACTTATATACACATAAAGGAACACAAAATGGATTCATATACTAAAATCATAAGGTTCATTGTCATACAACAAACCTACATTACTTATTTAACCTGATATGTCACTTTTGTGGTAAATATGGGCACATTTACAAATTTATTTAACAAAACAAATTTTAATGAGTCAAACCTTAAGGAAGTGGGTTAAGAAGAAGGAGACTAACAATCAATGACTTAGGCTCATTTTGTACCTAAAACACATTAATTGGATTGTTTATTAGGTTTTTAAGAAAGTAAGGAAAAAATGGTATATGCATAGTAGATACTCAAGGTATATGACCGACAATGCATCCTAATTTTTAACTCTTAGATACAAAGATGGAGAATTTGTTAAAGTTTGAGACAATGCTAAAGGTAAGACAATTGACATTAGCAAAGTTGGTAAGGAAGATTGCACTATTATTAATAATGTTCTTTTAGTAAGTAGATTGAGGCATAACTTATTAAGTGCAAGCCAACTATATGACAAAACTACAAAATATATTTTAAGAAAAGATCATGCGTTGATACTAGATTGGATGGAAATAGCATTGTATTTTCAAGAAAAAAGAGAAGGAAAAAATACA
>JANIIA010000192.1:40376196-40397295 GCA_027478495.1 Erythroxylum alaternifolium
TAATAAATTTAATTTTATTCTATTCTATGTGATTTATATTTAAAAATAATTTATTTTCATTTTTATTTATATAAAAATATATATTAAAAATTATTTTTAATTTTTTATATTTTCTATTTTCATTAATTAAAATTTTTCATTTTATTATTAATTATATGCAATTTATCATTAATAATATAAAAATAATATTATTAATTATTTAATAAAATTTATTATGTTAAATATTATTATATTCTATTTAATATAATATTATGACTTGGTCACAGTTGATATTACGAAAAATTATTGAGGGTATATTAGGTAGTTTGTATTTATTAGTTTAAGTTCTATCCTAAACCTCCTAAATCAGAGATTTCTTATTTTCACTATTTAGGATAGAATAGAATATAACATGAAACCCTCTGCTTCCATCTCATCCCATTCCATTATAAAGCTTCCTTCCAAACAATGGAAGTGTGTTACATTCCATTCCATTCCATCCTCAACTCCTCAACCAAACAGAGCCTAAGTCGCCTATGGGGTCCTCAAAAATGTCCTCATTGAATCTCTGTTGTAGCACGGTTATGAATTCTTCCCATTTCATCACATCCTCTTCCTTCCAATTTCTGACCATAAGTTGATACCATTCTTGTGTTATTCCTTCCATATGCAATGAAGCCAACCTCGTTTTCATCTCGTCGAGAGTGTGATCTATTATAAAAAACTGCTTGCATCGATAACTCCAGCTTTTGACTCCTGTTCCATCGAACGTCAGAAAATCAATCTTTCTAAATCTCGTTGGCCTTGTATAGTGTCCTCCATCTCCCGAGCTTCTCACAGAGGATTTAGTATCTTCCTTGTCCTTTTTTTACACGAACTGTTGGAACAATGATTTAATGTCGCTGATTTCTTTCTCATTTTATAGTTGAGCTTCTAGAAGGTTCTTCATGCTTTCTTCCAAACGACGTACTTTTGCTCCTCGTTTGCTTTCTGCCAAGGGTCCTTCGTCGAGGAACGATTCTCTGATACCAGATGTTTAGAAATTATTAACTCACACGCTACTCATAACAGAATAGAAAGAATGAGTGATAAAGGAGGAGAGAGAGACAACAACACAATATTTTTCATTGTCTAGCATTACGTTACAATGGCTACTTAATACAATAGAAGAAGATTCTAAATAATGTCATGTGTCTTCTTTTGACGTTAGGTGTCTTCTTCTGATGTTAGGTTGTTATGGCTGTTGTTCGATATGCTACTTATTCACTTATTTACTGATACCTAACCTTCGACATCTTTCCCATCTTCTTATTCTTCTATATTGTTTTAGTCAGCTATCCACAACACACGCATGTTGAAGAGGAATAGGTTGAATAGGAATAGGATTATTAAGTAGTTACATCACCATAATTGTGGAGTTACATCCTGTAATTACTCAACCATAGTGTTACAACACCTAGCCTTGTTGATGTTATTATTGATCCATAGTGATATATCCTGATAGTCATATTGATGTAATTAATTGTTATGAAGCAACCATTAGGCAATGTTGATGCATGTAAATCAATCCTAATGATGCAACAACTCAACTATATTAATATAACTATTTGTAGTGTTGCAACTCCCAGATGTAACTGCTAATCATATCAATGCAACTACTCAATCATAGTAAAGGAACTCTCACATCATCATTATCATCACACTCAGTCCGAAATCTCACAATAAAATAGGGTCTGGGGAGGTCTGATAATATACAGCCTTACTCTTACATAATAAAGAGGCTATTTTCGGTAGACCCACATGCAGATGTGACAATAAAAAAGTGATGCAGGTTAAAGAGTACGCTAATAAAAGAAGGACATGCAAAATATCCTAAGTGAAAAAGGGGGAGCTCATATGAATTATAAAGTATGTTAAAGAGAGTTTACACTCTAAAGCCAGTTGATATCGCATGAAAGTAAGCTGGGGGAAATTGGACATTTGTCCAAAGGAGATACAACATAACATGCAGGGTCAAAAAGGTCAAAAGGGAAATGATAATCCAAATTTTGTCTTTACGCGTGAGCTATATGTAATATCTATACATTTTTATTAATGACATTAATATATTTTACCTTGTTACAAAAAAAACTATTCAGTCATAATGATCCAAATATCATACATAAAAATATAAATTATATAATCATATAATGATGCAAATGTCGTCCATAATAATATAATCTCATAATCAGGTTGATGCAATTACTCAATTATAATGATCCACTTATGATGATGAACTATTTAACGGGTGATTACTTGATGCCTTAAAACAGAGACTACAAACAACTTTGATTGAGATTGAGAGAACAATTTAGAAGTTTGCACACGTTTAGAATGAAAAGAGTATCTTTGCCACATATAGTACTTAAGCACCTTTATTAAGCATTCGAGTGTTTTAGCATTTGCACCAATGCAGCCACGAATCTGGCCATATGGGATTTCGGCAAGGAAACAAGCAACGTAATCCCATCCTCACCCAACCCATTCTTATAGGGCAACAAAACACTTGCAACACCAGGAATAGTTTCACTCGCATTGCCTATCCAAGCCCTTGGTGGCCCAGCGTATGCAGCCTTACCCCAACCATAGTCCACATCTTCGAACCCTACACGTTTCAAATCCGTAACATTATACGACTTCACCATTCCACTTGGTCGCTTCCTTATTACCATCAAATCAGCTAACGATCTCATGTACTCATCATTCACCATGTTCTTGGCATTTCTAATTAACTGTAACGCATGCCCCAGTGCCCATCTCTCGAAAAGCCTACTTGAACATGTTGTGGCTATGATATTCGTGAACGCATTGCCATAGTACCCCTCCGGCAATCGAGGGTCGAGCATAGAACGTGCATTCACAGCCATTTTCATGCGAACCTCCTCCTCCGAATCTGTACGGTGAAACGCCGCTGTGAAGCACCGCCACAAGCAAGCGGTGACTGCCTCAAATTTGGAACACGGGTGCAGGTGAGGAGGTATCTGTCGTCTAATAAGAGATAATTCCGAAGGACCAATGAGGAAAGTACGGTGTGCCATGCCTTGGAATGGGAACTGATTAGTTAATTCATGAATACCGTCGTCGTCTATGTAGTCTATGTGTGTGGAAGTGATGCGAGGTGGGTCTCTGGCATTTAGAAGCTCTCGTTGCCACACAGGTGTGATCGAAGGAGATTGGGCGCCTCGTGCGATTTCGGCAATGGCTGTCAAGAACTGGGCTAGGCCTGTAGCGTCGCATATGGTGTGGTTGAATTGGAGGGCAAGTATGAAACCACCGCACCTCAAACGAGTCACCTATGAATACGAGTATAGTAAATTGAAAAGAGTTTTTAATTGATGAGAATTTCTTTGGTGCTCATGCAAGTACATGCTTTTAACCAAAATCGAAACAGAAATCAACTTCATCTGCCATACAAAGACCGAGTAATCCAAGGAGAAATGGATAATGGTTTCAGTATTGATCTTTTTGGCTATATTATTACCAAATTTTGCATACATAGTGGATATGGAATCAAGTTAAAGCTATGCCATCCTTAAAGCCAAAATCAGATTATGATCTGGTCAAATATAGAGCAAAAGAGAGAAGGAACTAAAACACGATACCTGCATGAGCAACAACGGAGAATTCAGAATTTCATCCGACCCTGCCAACCTGACAAGTAGCTCCTCTGAGCATGGAAATGGAGGAACAATGGGATCACCAAATTGTCCCAGCGAAACATCGGCAACGGCCTCCACGAACAAAGCACCATCCCCAGTGCAATCAACAACAAGCTTCCTGTCATGTTTTTCTCTAAGCCTACCCGCAAAAGGATAGTAGAAAACTAGGGTGTCTGCTAGTGCCTCTCTTATCACCTTCGCAGGATCCTTTCCTTGTGCCAATGGATTGAGTCCGTAGAATTGGAAAACTTGCATGTGAAACCGCAAGCCTTGTTGGTCATCGATATCAGAAAGCCTTTTAAGCTCGCGAGGTGTGGGCTTGGATGGTTTAACAAGTTCTGGTTCGCTCCTCCTCACTGTGAACTTCAAAGACATGGGTGAAGCTGCCATGGTAACTGTAGTATGTATGGAGCCGGCTGTGCAGGATATATATGTATTTCTGATCAGTCTCAGAAAATTTTGCATATAGGCATTGCGTCTTTTCTTTTCTTACAATAGTTGGGCTTCTACGTAAGCATGTGTACGATGTGGCTGTCAGCACCGTTAAACTATGCCCTATAAGACAGTCAACTGTAGGGGTTAGATTTAAACTCCCTTCACATTTAAGGAACTTCTTAACTTAATATTCAAAAACTAAAATATTACAATTTGCATCATATATTTTAAGATATTTTCACAATTCACCTTATCATTGTTATAACTTTTGAATATTGACTTACACATGATGAGGATAGAAATGACACTTAAAATTTAGCAATAATTTATTTTTTAAAACTAAAAATATAATATTAGTTACGACAAGATTATTTTTAATCTCATTTTTTATGTTATAATTGTAAAAAAAGATACGTTAATTGTCATTTGACAATATATAGGACAACATCTAGAGCCATACCATAGTGTCTATTGCTAGACAGTTTTGCCTCTAAGGATAATTTTGTCAATTTCTCATTAAATGAACAGTTATTAATTGTAATTTAGTTTTTAAATAAATTATCAGTTAAATTACATAATTTGATCTGAATACAGATAATAAAGTGGCCCAATAAACGATCTAAATCAATGGGTCAAAGTTCGGGTGAAAAATAGAACCAGATTAGTGTGGACCTGGTCTATATCGATCTTGTGATGGGAAAGCCCGATATGGAAGCTATATAAATAGGTTATGGTCTCCTGCAGTTGCTCATGTCAATTACGAGCATAAGGAATCTCTGACCCATTAAGAGAGCTCGTGTTTTGAGCAAATTGTAGAAAGACTTAGCCTGCATCTCGATGAAGGATTCCTGTGAAAACAGCAGTAGATTCAGGATCGTTTCGGCTGCGAAAAGCTTGGTTAAGATTCAGAACCCAAACTCAGGTATTTCGACATTTTTCCATTTGTTGTCCTTTTAGGTTTGATCCAGTGTACGTGACTAAGGACCCGTCATGTATTACACGTGGTATTAGAGCGGTGGCGTAATTGGGTGGTTAAAAACGGAGATTTTTTTATTTTTCTCTCTATAAGGTTTTCGGAGGGTTAGCTTCTGTTTCTCTGCTTTTTCTTGCTTTTTGTTGCATGAAAGTAGTGTACATATGTTTAGCCTTGAGAAACGAGCTGAAAACGAGCCCAAGAAGTCCGAAAAATGTCCCGAAACTTGCCAAAAATTGCCATTTTTGGCGAGAGACTCATCATCGTCGGGCCCGACTGTGCCGCAGGCGAGCGGCAGTGTCCGGCGCATGTATCACCCCTCCGACACTTGGCGCCACCGACAAGGGACGCGTGTCTGGCGCTTGTGATGCACGCTCCAGCGCCAATGGGGGCATGGCACATCAGCGCAGGCGCGTGACTAGCTAGCGCCAGCCCCTCCGACACGCGGCTGACGTAAGGGCGACATCAGTAACCATAAAAAAAACACACACACACACACAAATTTCAGATTTCCTGTAAGAGTACCCCTGGGTGTTTTGGGTCAATTTTAGAGTCTGAGAAATTTATAAAGTGATTTTTCTATTTTTCTAGATTTATTACATTAGTAATAAATTAAAGTTTAACTCCAAAAAAAGAATTAAGGTATTCCAGATCCGATTTCAAGCGAATTTTCATGCTTTGGACGTCACATGAGGAAGATTCTTCAAATTTTCATATCTTGGGTCTTATATTTAGGGTTTGGGATCGCATGATGGTTAATCAGAATAGGAATTTAGACATTCTAAGGCCATTTTCGAGTGAATTTTTGTGCAACGAACTTGCTATAAAGGAGATACATGGGATCCTTGTGTCTCGAGCGGTCGGTTCGGTATCAAATAAGGCACGATAGTCACTTTACGAAGATTTTTCTTTTATGAAAGTCTCAAATGAAGTTTTCGGAGAATGTCTTCAACACAAGTGTGTGACAATGAGACTGTGCATTCGGGTTTTGCATTTATTGAAGTTACATTGTCACATACCATATGCCCATAAAGAATGTGATGATAACATAAAGATGTATCCCTTGTGTTTATGGACTTTTTGGGTACTGATGAGAATGTAGTCACCACAGTGGCCTTTCAAGTCAGTATTTTGAATTATTCGGCTTACACGTTAGGGGATGTCTCTGGTCTCATGTTTGGTTATTTTGCCCACAGGTGTTGGCTTTACATGAGATTTTGAAATTTGCATAAAGGTATTTGATAGAGGAAAGTCATTTCTTAAATAATATATTCGCCCACAGGTGGTAATGTCATAAGAGTTGATGGTTGTACTCTGATCGCTTTTATGTGTGGAAATCTAGTTGCATATATTATGCATTCAGTCCACAGGTGTTTCATAATATGTGTGACCGGATTTTCAGGAAAGATACTATTTAATGGCTTTCAGTATCGCTGCTGTCCTACCTTTGTGCTGATCTAATTAAAGTTACTAAAGAGTCACCTTTTCGGTCAATAAAATTAGTGTCACCATTAAAACTCTAATCGGTTTCAATACAAAGAAGTAGACAGAGGATGTATTGAATGCTATAGAAATAGATGAGGTTGATATGACCATACAGACAAATGGGTTATCTCCACCTACATCCATAAGCTCGAAAGCTCATAAAGCAGCCCATTAAGCCCATGATCGATCTGACAGATTATGTCTGATGACCATTAAAAGATTCGTACCTAACCATCTGCACAGTGAAATTTTGGACATAGACATAGCACAGTGATTTCTTGGAAATGTCTCCTCGAGGTACGCAGTCTCATTTAGTATTGAGACAAGTGCCTTGAATAAAGAATTATTCTCTATAAAGAATAAGAAAAAAAGGGGAGTAAGGAATACATATTAATAATGATTCATCTGCACAGGAGATCGAAGATGTTAAGCATTTCTTTTCCTGATGTCTTCATACTTCACCAGACTCTGAATACACTCCCTTCAGAGTTAAGTAAGCTGGTGATGACATATTAATCGCAGGATGAGGAATGTGACTTAAATGCTTTGATTTCCTATTGCGTTGCTGAGGGGAGAAACTCAAGTTTATTACTCCTATAGTCCTCGAAGTAACTAAATGGAAGGAAAAGATGAAGCACACTAAGATTAAATGTAGAAAGATTGAATCTTCTCCACATATTGATATTGGTCAATCCAATGCTGATAAAAGTCCTAGGGATATTACAGCAGTATAAGGCATAAAAGGAAAGGCTGTGACTATCAGATGACTTCTTGGCTTGTCAATTTATGAATCTAATTTGTGATAGTCGCATTAAGTACTTCGTGACTATATAGTGGAGTATCTGATCAAGGTGCTTCCACTGTGTAAGGGGTTCATATCCAAGATAAAGCCACATAAAGAGAAAGGAGGAACTGATGGTTGACAGCAATGAAGAAATGGGAGTAATGTCTATAGGGGATGTATGTACTGAATCTTGTAGCAAGGTTCATTTAGCTTTTTATACGACACATTTTATATATGATCTTTGGATCAATTTTGGACAAAAAAAGTTGACGTTTTGTATATAATACTTATGTTATATAGTTGTGTTTAATGCAAAACATAATGGCACAATTTTCTTGTCATATGGTTTATATAGAGTGTGTCTTACCCCGAATTAGATATATACTTCTTTGTATCTTGCTGAGCAAGTCATGACATGGAAGACCTGATGAATGAAAAGTCATATATAGTGTGACATAAAAGTTTAAGCCACATTTTCGGTACTAGGGTTGAGAGATTGATTAAGGAAGGCATTCTCTCAATTTTAGATTATGATGATCTGGAAATATGTGTTGACTATTGCAAGGGTGAGTTGAATAATAAGGATATTAAGGTCAACTCATACTTCTGACTTGTTAAGCCTAATATATAAGGAAATCAGAAGACCTTATACAGTTGCATTGTGGAATTTCAAAAGTATCCTAACATTTGTCATGATTATTCCCATTACAGTTATGTATTCTCGCTTAAAGACTGAAGGTTGAGAACCAATTAGGAAAATTGACTTAGAATGTCAGGACTGACCATAGAGGAGAATATCATGGCAAATATGATGTTTCAGGACTTGAAAAGGTCTGCTTGCCAGATATATGGAATCGGTTAGCATAGTAACTTGATTCACTATACTAGGCAGTCTTGAGTAGAATAGTATGTTGCCGAAAGGCATAATCGCACCCTAAAGGACTTAAAAAAGTCAACACAGAGCAGGACTGATCTACCCAATTATCTAGAAGTATGAAAACCCAATCTTACACACATTCGTGTGTGGGGCTACCCTACTGAGGTGGTATAATCCTTATGAAGAAAAATTGCATGCTTATTATGCTCATTGCTATTTAGTGAGATATCCTGACCACTCTAAAGGCTACAGATTCTACTATAAAGAAGGAGGGAACATAATAGTAGAATCACTAACAGCTGAGTTTCTGAAATATGATGTCTGAAATGATGGTGGGCCTTTTGACCCTTAGGATGATGACAGAATGGATACTACAGTTGTTATATATCCACTACCCATATAGTTAGATCCGATGGATTTAAGTTTTTGTACCGTGCCTATACAAGAACAGGAACCCATACCTATACACACAGAAGTTCCTGAGGGTACAAGATCTAATGCAGTTGTGAAGATCCACAAGAATGAGATGACCTGTTATCCCATCTGATATCATAGTATATTAGGTGAACAGGACTATGATATTAGACATCTTAAGAATCCAGTTACTTTTACAGAAGTTGTTTCTGTACTCACAGCGGAATTGTGGTAGGTTGCAATGACTGATGAGATGCAAACCATGAAGCATAGTAAGGTTTAGTAGCTAGTTGATTTTGTACCATAACTGCAAAATCGTCAGTTGTAAATGAAATTTAGACCTAAAGGACTTCAAGATGAAGTTCATCGATTTATGGACTAGCTCAATTGCCTGATGGTTCATTTAGAGAGAAATGTTAACTTTACTGTTACTTTTCTCTCGTACCCTCGTAGGATACATTTTAGGTGATTATGGCAATTGCAACTCTTGAGGGTGAAGAGTTACATCAGATAGTAGTCAAAACTGTTTTCCTGAATAAAGACCTTTATAAAGTGGTATATATGGTACAACCTGAAGGATTTCAGGATCCTGATGGAACTGACATGGTTTGCACGTTATGTAAATCAACATATGAGTTACATCAAACCTCTCGAAAGTGAAACCTTACAGTTGATGAGGTTATGACCTCTTTCAGCTTCATGAAAAATAAAGGTAAGAAGGTGCTTGTACTAGATCAAGGGGAGCAAAGTTATCTTCCTATTACTGCATAAGAATGATATATTGCTCACGTCAAATTACTTGACCATGTTGTATAAGGCTAAGTAACTTTTGGTTAATAACTTTGACATAAAGGCCTTGACGTAGCATCTTTTGTTCTAGGTAGTTGGATTCACTGGGACAGATCTTAACGCTTATGATACCTCCTACAGAATGCATACATTAATTATATGTTACAAAGGTTTAATACAGTTAACAGTAAACCTGTCGTAATACTTATCTCTCATAATGAGAGATAATCTCTTTGGCACAGTGACCAAAGAATAAAGTAAAGAGAGAGGTTATGAGGAATGTTCTATGTTCTAGTACGGTGGATAGCCTAATATATGCTCAGCTATGTACTGGGCAGGACATTGCATTTACAGTTTAACTATTTGGTCAGTATCTAGTTAACCCAGATGTAGACCATTGAAATCCAGTCAAGTGAGTGTTAAGATAATTAAAGGAAATCAAGGATTATATGTTGGCATATAGTAAAGTCAACAGACTAAACCTCGTAGGGAATTCAGATTTAAATTTGGTTATATGTCCGGATGATCGAAAGTTCACTTAAGGTTACGATTTAAGGTTACGGTTTAAGGTTACAGATGGTATAATGTTGTGGAAGTGTGTCTATTAGACATGGGTAACTTCCTCAACCACACTTGCATAGTGCATGCTATAGACTGCTTCACAGACAGTTTAGTTCAAAAATTTAATTTCTGAGTTGTCTGTGGTTGATTCAGTGGCTAAACTCATTCAGTTGCAATGTGATAATCAAGCTTCCGTGTAGTTTAATAACAACATTGAATACCAAAGGGTCTTAGCATTTTGAGATCAATTCTTGATCATGAAGTAGTTGACACGAAAAAGTGACATTAAGGTTTGGAGCATTTAAGGACTGAGGAATGATAAGTCGATTATTTAACTAAAGGACTTTACCCACTTATGTTTGGAACACAAGTATACAGTATGGGTGTTTTGAAGTCCTTAGACACTATTAGTTAAAAGATCGTTATGTTTACTCCAAGTACATTTGTACGTTTTGATGTATTATAACAGTATGATAGTTCATCAATAAAGATGAACATCAGATATCCTCAGTAATACGTGTAATCATATATTGTCATAATATGTATAGAAGCCTTAAGATTTGTGTTGATCTTAGGCATTTTAAAGGTCATTGGACATTTATAAAGATTGACCTTAAGCCTGTCTCATTATACACATACAGTTTTGTATGGATATATCCTTAAAGTTTGACATGACATAGAGGGATATAAGTTTTTAATCCCATAAAGGTTCTCTAATGCAGTTTAGCATTCAGTCAGAGAACATAAAGGTTTTCTCTAATGCTGTTTAGCATATGGTGAGAGAAAACAAGTTTTCTCTAATGTTGTTTAGCATTCGGTAAGAGAAACCATGATTTCTCTGATGTAGTTTAGCGTAAAGTTAGGGACATCGAGACCTATAGACGAAGATGATATATATTAGATCATAAAGGTATCATCGTAGTCTGTCACACTCTATTTTTCCATTCATGTTAGTGAGGTATTAGGTATACGTGATTGTATTGGACTTGTGTTACACATGTCACATGTGTCTGATATTTTCGGTATCGAAAGCTTTGTAGGACAGAATGTTGGACTTTCATTATCTTTGGATCAAATGTTTTATTTTTAAACTCAGTCGACTAATTTAGTAGCGTAGCTTAACTGAGTTTTTAAACTATTTTTAAAGTTGAGTCAAAACTACAATTAATAATTGTCCAAGGGGAGATTGTTAGACATTTTTGCCGCTATGGGTAATTTTGTCAATTTCCCATTCAATGAACAGTTATTAATTGTAATTTGGTTTTTAAATAAATTATTAGTTAAGTTACGTAATTTGATCTGGATAAAGATAATAAAGTGACCCAATAAATGATCTAAATTAATGGGTCCAAGTTCGGGTGGAAAATGGAACCAAATTAGTGTGGACCCGTTAAGAGAGCTCATGTTTTGAGAAAACTATAGAAAGACCTAGCCCGCGTCTCGGTAAAGGATTCTCTTGAAGACGACGGTAGATTTGGGATCATTTCGGCTGCGAAAAGCTCGATTAAAGTTTCAAAACTGAAAATCAGGTATTTCCGCATTTTTTCGTTTATTGCCCTTTTTCGTTCGATCCAGGGTACGTGACTAAGGACCCGTCACATATTACACGATATCACTTATTTAAATGTGAAGATCATATTTTAGTTTTTTAATTTAACACTATTTTTTAAAATTTTTAACCACTAAACCTTTGAACTTAATTCTTAAATTTTACTAATCAATTTACATTTAGACTTTTATCTCTTAACAAAATTTTTTTGTGATATTGAAGTTAGATTCACACCTTTTTTTCAAAATGTTTTTAAAAAGGAAAGATTCACACATTACTCACAACTATATCCTAGCTTAAATTTCATTGATATTATGTTAGATTTTCACTAACACTAATAAATTCTTGACATAGAATGATTAATAAAGTCAAAGACTAAATTAAAAATTTTTATAATTAAAATTTTGAAATAAACAAATAAATGTTAAATTGAACTTTTACAAATATATTTATCTTGATTAATACGTTAAGTTAAAATAAAGTGAATTATAATTATTTTTTAAATAAGGTATAAATTGTAATATTTTAATTTTGAAAAAGTATTAAACCATAAAAGAATGTGACGTACTTAAATATAGTTATAATTACCATATTAGATTAATATAAATTTGTTTAAATTGACAAAATTATGGAAATTTCTTTTTGTTAAATAAGAAAGAATAATTTCAATTATAACTGTTTGTTTCTTATTTTCTATTTTGGTTTTCAAATTTAGTAAATAAACCTACTTATTTGAGTTTTTTGGTTTCTGTTTTTTATTTGATTTCTTCCAATTTTCTTTTTTCAAAGAATAAAAATATTATTCCTTGACAGGAGGCAGATGTATAAAGTCACAAAGAACTATAATATGAGTAATTGCAACTTGTTACACTTCTAGTCAAATTATAAACATTTTCCTAATTTTTAGCTACGCAACTCTCCAATTGGTGCTAATTTTTTAGTTGAATATGTGCTTGATCTTGAATAAGCTTATTATGTACAATCTGATTTTGTCACTTATGGACCCAATAAACTCCTCTTCATTTCGGCTCAATTTGGAGAATACCCTTTTGTTTCTTTCATCCCATACACTTGTGGTCAAATATGATAAAGAGATGCAAGTCACTCATTTATCTAATTCATTTATGCTTGTGAGCTCCATTTTATTATCTCATTCGACCGGCTAAGAGGATTCACCATATTGAATAAATTCATTATATACTTCTAGACCTTAATTTTGAAATTACAGTAAAAAACAGATGATCATAAGATTCTAGCTCCATCTTGCAGAGAACATACTAGTCAGAATTGTACAAGAACTTTCATGATATATCTAATATGGAAAGCTTATATTGAATTGCTAGCCATAGTGTGTGCGCTATTCTAGGATAGTGATCTTTACACTAGACTACTTTATTCCAGCTTACTTACAGATTACCCTTATTATATAACAAGCTGCATAAAGCATTGAAGTAGTTCCTAAAAATTGTTTTTCTACATCACTTCATCCTCTATGTGATTCTGCAGTTTATAATTGATTAGAAAAGTGGTTACTCCTGAGGTGAATTGTCTCTACTTAATGATACGTCATAAGCTACATTTGCATTTAACTAAATTATACTCAAAGGTCCCAACTCATTGATCTGAATAAGTGGTTTATAAGGAGTCCAACAATCAAACTAGAAAGTAGTAAATTCACCATCACTAACTTGACTAATAGGCATTCCTATATGATAACTTTCCCAATGATTCATAATCAAGAAAGCATTGATGGGAATTTTGAACTTCCAAAAACATTTATCCTTAATGTAGTATGCACCCATCTCACTCATAATGATTGTCTATCTTTGATTAGTCTCTAAGCCTTTTTTTGTCAGTAGCACTTATTACATCATTTAGCTGTTAATATTCTTAGGCCACCCTGCTTTCTTGTTTAACACACATTATACCATATAATTTTGGTTCTTAAGTTTTTCAACTTACATCCTGGCCATAAGAACTTCTTAAAGATTCTGTCAATTATCTTTATAATACCTCTGAGGGAACACCAAATGAGAGGCTCAGTATACACTTATAGATGTGAGTACATATTTGACTAATTGAGCATTATCAGTTGAGGATAGTTCCTTATAGCTCCAATTCCTAATTATGGCTAGAATTATTTTCCTATAAGATGCTTAAAATCTGCATGTTTTGTTCTAATTAAAGACACTAGTACACTAAGATATTAAATTGGAAGTTGTAGTACCTTGAAGTCAATTAGGTTAATAACCATAAACTCATATTGAGGGCATTTGCTGAGATGTATATGAAAATTTTGTCCCTGTTGATGCATAGTCTAGACGTCTTATTGAACATCTTAAGAGCAATTATGAGAGAGAAAATTCAGTTGCAATCAACTTTTAAGAATAAGAATAGATCGTCAGCAAAATTTAAGCTTAGAATTCCTAGCTTCTTACACCTAGCATAAAATTTAAATGATTGGTTTCTCTCCACAACTCTTCTTAATAACTTACTGAATACTTCCATAGCCAGTGACAATAGGTAAGTGGACAAAGGATCCCCTTACCTAATTATACTGGCTCTTTTGATTAGGCTTGATGGCTCCCTATTCACCAACATGTTGAAACACATTATTAAGATGTATTGATCTATCTATACTATAAAGGTTCTAATAAAACCATATGCAAGCAAAGTATTGATAAAAAAAGGACCAATCAACTGTATCATAAGCCTTTTAGAAATCAACCTTAAATGAACAATTCTTGTGACCTCCTTTCCTAGCATAATGCTTAAACAATTCATGAAAAATGGTGATATTATCGCCAGTGGCTAGATATGTAAGCTTCCTGAGCTTGGTCAATGTAATTTTGGAGATTAGACTTCAGCTTCTTACGATGCCTTTGGAGATAGCTTTGTAAATGGTATTGTAGCATGCAATTTGGTGAAAATCATTCATATTTCTATATTCCTTTCCTTTAGGAATGAAAATGATAAATATGTGATTGATTTCCTTAAGCATTCTTTTCTCCCTGAAGAATTCAAAAGTTGCATCCACAACTAGTTGATTAGTAATATGCCAAGTTTTGATAAAGAATTTGGCATTAAGTCCATCAGGCCTAGGTGCCTTGTAAATATATAAGGATCTTAGTGCATTAACAACTTCCTGAATAGTTACTGATTGAGCTGGCATGTTAACTTCCTGGGATGTGATATGGTCTTGAACAACTTCTTATGTTAGTCTAAGGGATAAGCAAGCATCGAAAGTAGATCCTAAGAGATTGGAGAAATACTCTACTGTAGCCTTAAGAAGTTGATTTTGAGTTGTTAAGGTTGATTTTAGGTATGAAATGGATATAATCCTATCGGCAGCCTATCTAGAGATTGTTGCTTTGTAAAAAATGAATTTTTGTCTCCTTTCAACTATGTGATCCTAGACATCCCAACTATGCAATCCTAGACATCTGCTTCATAAAAGAAAAAAGTGTATTCCAATTTGTATAACTTACAAAAATAATAAAAAGTAATTTTTGTTTTCTATTTTTATTTATAATTTGAGTTCATATCAACTAAATATATAATATTTAATTATTTAGTATTAATAATTAATAAGAAGTATGAATAATTTAATTTAATATTATATATTTAATTTTTTAATATTATTTATTAATAAAATTTATGAATACTTAATTTATAAGTTTATAATCAATTTAAATATTAATTTTAAAAATAAAATAATTATTAATAAATTTAATTTAAATTTAAAAAGTATTAAAAATATATATTTCAAATAAAATTTTCTTTAATTATTAAAATAAAATTAATATATAAATAAAATTTTAATTATTAACTTATTTATTTTAATAAAATATAATAATTTTACTGATATCCTAGACCTCGCAACTTTGTGGGATTTCAACTGGATGTTATTGACGATAATAATTTTGTTGATAATTTATCCACAAATATTATGAAGATATTTAAATTAAATTAAATTATTTTTAAATTTTATCTAGTATATAATTATTATAAGTAATAAAAATATAACTATTTTGAGATTACCATATAAGTGAGTTTTTGATTTTATTTGAAAATATAAATTAAAAATAAGAAGTGAAAACTAAAAAAAAAAAAAAGAAACCAAATTATCAAACTAATAAGAGATATAATCTTTTTACTTGATCGCAATTCTTATTTTAGTTTTCCTACTTAAATTTTATGATTTATTTTAAGTCTTGTATACAATGACGTCCTAATTATAATTTTCTAATATCGAGAATATCCGAAGCATAATTAATACTCTGTTCTTATATTTATTAGTACATGTGATAAGGACTGCGATAAATCATCAAACATAGGTATTATTAAAAGTTAGTCATGACTAACCAATTTTGTTACGAAATGTAATTCTTGAAATTTTGCTTTTAATCAGAATGTTTATATCACTTAAAATGGTAAAGATTAGATAAAAATTACAACATGTAAGGGTTATTAAATGACAAAAACTTAATACAGATGGTAAACAAGATAATCAAAATTTGTTTATCTAAAACTTTACAAAAAATAAATATTAGGTTTGACTGAAATATAACCATTTAAATCATAATAGAATTAGTCATAATTGATCAATTGATAAAATCCTTATTAATTGTTTGTTTATTAGAAATATGATACATATATTCTATTAATTTAATGGATTTATATTTGTATTTAAAATAAAAAAAACCCTGGTTACAAGGACAAGGAGTTCAAGCATAAATTATGTCTAGACAATATGTATAAACCGTGTTATATTTATGGAGTGACTATGATAATCGCAATTTGAAATTAAACAGTCAACTCAAGCCACAGGGTTTACAAACTCGATGTAAAATTACCAAGTTGAGATAAAATATGGGGATGACAACTTTCTGTACCAATTCTTATCTGTTCCACACATTTTTTTTCGCTCTGGCATAAGTTGACAAAGGCCATCTGCTTTAAGTTGACAAAGACCATCTGCTTTCATCCGAAAAATACGTCCAGACAAGATGCATAAACCGTGTTATACTTATATTTATGGAGACGCACGATGACAATTATAAATGAAAATGTCAACTCAACGTCATAGGGTTTACAGTTCCCGATGATGACCCTAACAGGCTAACGTAAGTCCCGGCACTTGACAGTATAATTATTCTAAACGATGACGTATGCATTATTTTAATCTTTGAATCCCCCTTGAAAATTTGTCCTCACCTTCCTCCCCTTTTTTTTTTTTTTTTCCCCGTCCTTTTAAACGAGCTTTTTTTGGATCTTTAGCGTTGAGGTGTTAGCGTTACAGTCGAGTTTAAAGTATCCCAGCGTCAAAGGCATTGTCGAGGAGAACTATCATTCTTGAAGACGATGCTTTTGCTTTCCAAATGCGTATTGGGGAATAATTTTGCGAATAGAAATACTACCAATGATATAC
Organism: Erythroxylum alaternifolium; assembly: GCA_027478495.1. NCBI lineage: Eukaryota > Viridiplantae > Streptophyta > Magnoliopsida > Malpighiales > Erythroxylaceae > Erythroxylum > Erythroxylum alaternifolium. The sequence goes on from JANIIA010000192.1 coordinate 40,393,172, forward strand.
AAGAATCTCTTAGTTGAATAGACAATATTATCTTATAATTTACATATACATTAAATCTCTTATTTGGTTATCTTCAAAAACCGTATCCATGTTTATCTAAAAGAACTATATGTGTATAAGCATTTTGATTTTCTTGTTTATCTATTGTTTATTTTTAAAAAATTTTTCAAGCACACGATGAGTTATTCTTTCAAACCAAATAATAAATAATTGTTTCATTATCTTCACATTATAACGATGCATTCATTGGAATTTAAATAAGAGTTAATTGTAAGAAAAGCTCAAACTTTACTCAATTTTATAATATTAGCTTGAATTATAAAAACTGATGCTAAAATATTCTAACTTTCAATTGTTTGCAAAAATAACTTGACGTTAAGTTCTCTATTAATATTGATGATGTGGCGTGCCATGTTCTATTAATATTTTTGTCACATAGCCACCACATAGGATAATAGCGCTAAGTATAAAATTTTTTATTTAATAAAATAAAAATACGTTAAATTACTAAAAATCTAATTATTCTTAAAATTCCATCTCTGTGCTTGTTTTCAGTAATTTAACGAAATTTTATTTTATTAAATAACAAATTTTATATGTGGCATCATTATCTTACGTGGCAGTTACATAGTAAAAATATTAAATTGATGTGGCAAATCATATTATTGACGTTAAAAGAGAATTTAGAAGTTGGTTAGTGTCATTTTTAAAATTCGGGCTAGTATTGCAATATAATTCATATTTCTTTTATAATTAACCCTTTAAATAAATAGTTCTTTTGTGTGTGGTTCTCAATTTATGACATTTGTATAGCAGTGTGAGAGATGATGGAGATAGAGATAGAGAGAGAGAGAGAGAGAGCTCTCGATTGTTCATCCTCTCCCTAACTGGCCTTATTCTCTTTTATCATCCCTTCCCTCTTATCCCTCCTTTCTTATTCTCCTCTTTTGCTTGACTTTCTATTCTCTATTCATCTCAAGTCTCCTGCTTCCTAGATTTTTTGTTGGTACAAAATTCTAAACGTAATAATACAAAAGAGAGAGAGAGAGAGAGAGAGAGAGAGAGAATTCTAAGCTATCCCCCCTCTTCCTAGCTGGCATTCCCTTCCCTTATCTTCCCCCCTCTTTTATTCTTCTCCCTCGCCCAGCTTCCTATTCCTTATTCCTTCAACTCTCCTGCTTCGTAGATTTTTTATCGATGCAAAACTTCAAGGGTAATAGCAATATTCTGCTTTTCTTGCGCCTGTAAGTTATTGCTTCTAGTAAGTACCTCTTAACTTTTTGGACCTATTCTTCTTTTTTTTCTCTGCATGGCAAATGTTGAGAAGTATGCAGACATTGAACAGTGTTTTGACCTTAATTTTTCCCTTTTATACTTGAAAACTCCTCTTAGGAACGATCCCTCGCTTCCCCCTCTCCTCTTATTATCCCAATCTTAGTAAGCGAAAACAACTGTAGCCTTGTTCACCCTATCCCACACCTAGAAATCTATCTTAGAGGATCCCCCCATCCTCCCTCTTGCACTATTGTCTTCCTCTTCCCAGAGAAGAGATGGTGATAGTCTCCCTTCTCTTAACATGCTTAAACAAGGAGCTAACTCATGGTCCACCACAATGGTAGGCTTCTTTTTAGGGAAAAGACTGATGTCCCTTTCATTAAACAATGGGAAAATATGCAATGGAAAGTATCGAGCTTATAGGAAGTGATGCTCCATGAGGACTACCTCTTCCTTTTCCAATTCTCCAGTAAAGTTCAAGCCCTAGATATCACGGAATCAAGGCCTTAACACTTCAACAAGCTTCCTCTCTTCCTCAAAATATGGAACCTTGACATCAAGTTAAAAGAACTCTAGCAAAAGCATGTTCCTATCTAGGATAACTTCCACTAATTACCATTGGAATATTGATCTATAAACAACTTGAGCTCTTTAGCAAGCTATATTGGATGTACTCTATGCATGGACAAAACTACTTTACTGAGGCATCATGTTGGATATACGAGCTTGTGCATTAATATAGATATATCAAAGGAACTCCTTAAAGAGGTCCCTCTTCTTTGATTGGGTGAAGTGACCAATTAATTGAGGACTCTGTTAATTTCTCCTACTATTAGATACCCTACCTTATTCATTAGCGCAAATAATGGTGTTGTACTAAAAGAATTTTCTCTAGAGTGGATTATGAAGAGTTAGTCAATCAATCATTAGAACAGGGGAATGGAGTGACTTCCAAGGTTCCCCTTTAGAATGAAAAATTACCGCTTAAGAATGAAGAAATTGGGGAGGCAACAAAGAAAGTGGATACTCAAGATATGGTAAATGTAATAACTAAGGAAAGAACACATAATGTATGTTACATGGAAAGTGAGACTCAAAAAATAAAAATTAAAGTTTCTTATTTTTCTCCTCTCTATTCTATCTTCTTCAATGTTAAGGACAAAAGAAGAATTAAAAAAGAGAATACTCGAAATATATAATTAGGTTTCCTATCTTTTTTGTTTTTTCTTTAAAAACATGTTTTAATTATATATTAAGTTTTTATTCTTATTCAACTTTGGATCCCACTCTTACCTGCTTCTTATCATGACACTTGCTGTGTCGAGACAATGCCTAACAAAAAAATCTTACTAGAGGTAGATATCATTTGTGTTATTTTTCATACTTGTCAGTAAACCAGGAACTTTTGCTCTTCATATAGTCCTACATAACTAAAGTGATACAGGAAAGTAGGAAAAGACCAAATAACACTAATGCCCTTTTTTGTACATGAAGACAATGGTTACATGAGCATAATAGTTATATTGAAGTTCTAGCTGAGACTTCTAGGTAATTAACTCTAATGAGCAGAATGTAGAGACATAACCTAGAGTACTTAACTAGTCGACAAATTAGTCAAAATTACTGAGAAGTAAAATAGTTATTTTGTGAAAAAGAGAGAAGATACCATGTGAGACTTATATGTTCCTAACCATCATGATATATGGAAATGATTTATGTTAGATAAATAGTTGAAATCACTTGTCTTTTTACTTTTGCTCTGATTTTTTATGCATTTCTAAAGGTTTGGCTTAGCTTATGGAGTGAAGTTCATTACAATTTATAATTTAATACTAATGGAGGTAATGAACATATCAATAACAACTAGACTCTTTTTTCTTGGTACTGAATACTCTTGTATTTTTAGACAAATGAAGCTTATTCACTAACCTTTCTGTATTTACAGATGTTCTCATTATGGCACCTAGAAAAGAGCACTGGCTTTTTTAGCTAGTGTTTACGAGCATGAAGCTTGAGTAAGGCTCCAACACTCTGCCAACTTCTCTTAGAGGTGAATAATATTGGGACATAAGACTGCTACAGGACTTGTAGATGTTTATGACTAGTCAACCTTGGATCAGTTGCTACTGTTGCACCATTATGTTGTACTCTTCCTTATGGTTTAAAACAACTGCATAAAACAAAGCTAGTTTTGTCAGTGTTTTATATGAAATTTCTACATCAAATATACAAATTTACTAAGAATGATTATAACACTTTTGGTTGGTGGATAAAAGTGACAATCTGCCCTTTGTCTGCCTTAGATCATGATGGCTTTAATTAAAGATAGCCAAATGATCGACGAGCTTGCTTATGGTAGGTACCTGAGTGTTGGTGATATCACACTTCCTAATTGTCATCGTGAAATAGAAGGAGGTAACAGCTAGGTTCATAGCTGAATAAAAACAAAATGTTAATAAATAATTAAAACATTTTTAAAGAAAAATAAAAATAGATAAAAACTAATTATATATTTTGTAGCATCCGGACTTGGGCCGGATCACTACTGTAGCATCCGGACTTGGGCCGGATCGTTACTGTGGAGCCCGGCCTCCACCGCTATCACTCCAGGTATTGTCCCCTCTAGCACTCGAACTCGAGACCTCAGGGTTTTGTTCCGCTTTAAGCGGACGCCTCTTACCATTGAGCCAATCCTTTTTATGTAGCATCCGGACTTGGGCCAGATCGCTACGGTGTGGAGCCCGGCCTCCACCGCCATCACACCAGGTATTATCCTCTTTGGTCATGGGTGAGTCCACGACTCGAACCCATGACCTCAAGGTTTTGTTGCACTTTAAGTGCACGCCTCT
>JANIIA010000192.1:40399192-40410111 GCA_027478495.1 Erythroxylum alaternifolium
CCGCCGAATATCGCAAAATTGCACAGCCGTGCATTTCTTCCAAATTTTTTTTCCTATTTCAGCCAGGTTTTCATCAGGTTTCTTCTCCTTTAAGTGTATGAAAGAAATTATAATCTAGAAACACACTTGAAACAAATTAAGTACCAAATATACAACAAAATTATAAAATATCAAGCAAAAATACATTAAATATGGGGTAAAAACATAGTTAATTAACCATCTATCAATGTTGGTTATGAATTAATAGATGAGCAGCAAGTGCAAGTCGCGGTCCATTTCTTACCTCAAAGTTGGGAGTATAAGAAGATACATCTAACTCATAAAATCAAGACGATGAAAGATGTTGTGAGACATATTGTCCCAGAAGAAGAAAATCTTGAAGCCTAAAAAATGTCCTTTGAGGTATATACAATTGGTTCTTACTAACATGGAACTATGAACTAAAAGTGTAAGTATAAACGTCATGGTGGGCTTAAATGGAAAAAGGTTAAGAGAAATAGACACTGCACTCAAGACTCTAAGAAGACAAAATGGAACTAATCTGAAAAATAAAAATGTCCTTTCAAAAAGTTGAATATGAAAATAGTTAAGCGCTTTAATTATGGCAATAAGGATCACTTTGCTTATGATTATAGTGAGCTCAAAAAGGTACAATATTATTGTGAATACATTTATTCGGTGAATATCTCTTGTTTTATTTTTTTAACTAAATCACATCCTTTATGAATTGCAAACTTAGGAGCAACCAACCGTCTAGTAAAGGATAAATATGCCTTTATGAAATTTTTAAAAAAATTCCTATATGGAACATGTTGGCTTTATATAGGAGATAACTCAATGGTTGTTATAGAAGGGATTGGAACCTATAAATTAGAAATGTGTGGTAGTTGATCCCTAATGCCATAAAGTGTTGTATGCTCCAAAAATTTGATGGAATCTTATCTCTGTGTTGGTTTTAATTACCTATAAAGTGTTGTATGCTCCAAAGATTTGATGGAATCTTATCTCTGTGTTGGTTTTAATTACCCATAAAGTGTTGTATGCTCCAAAAATTTGATGGAATCTTATCTTTGTGTTGGTTTTAATTAGTATTAGTTTCAGTATAAATTTTCACAATGGTGGTATAGATTTATATCTTGGACACATTTATTAGGGTCATGGAATCATTCTAATTGTTGTCTATTCAAATAATAACATAAGTTGTTCCTTTTTTTTGTCATTTAGTAATTCTAACAATGTTTCAATTTTATGGTATACTAGACTATGCCATATTGATTAAAATCGAACAAGTTAATTTGTTAAAGAAGACCTCTTAGGTGATTAAAATCAAGCAGATTTACCTATGTGTGAACAGTATCTAGCTGGTAAAATGATAAGAAAGTCAATTGGAAAAGGAACATAAGTTTCTTATCCATTACAATTGATTCATTCTGACATTTGTGGTCCAATAAATGTATGGGCAAGACATGGGCTATATATTACATCACTTCTATAGATGACTATAGTCTATATGGTCACTTCTATTCCATTTCTTACAAATCAAAAGAATTAACTTGTTTTTATAAATTATATAAATTTGATAAATAATCAATTCAATAAGAAAATAAAAGCATTAAGAACTGATCAAGGAAAAAAATATTTTTCTGATAAGTTCAAGATATTGTGTAAAGAAAGGAATAGAAAGACGGTTAGCTATTCCTCAAATCCCATAATAAAATGATGCTGCAGAAAGACGAACTCGAATGCTACTAAAAATGATTAGGTTTATGATAGAACAAGTGAATTTATCAGTCACCCATTAAAGTGATGCATTATTTTCAGCCACTTATATATTTAATTAAGTGCCCATAAAATCAGTTACGAACATTCTATATGAGTCATTGATAAGAAGAAAACCTAATATGGAACACCTAAAACTATAAGGGTATGCTGCCTATGTTCATAATCTTTCTCATAAATATTGGGAACTACACCTAAGAGCAAAGAAAAGTATCTTTATTATATATTTTGAGCACTCAAAAGGATATGTATTAATAAGTGAACAATGTAATAAAGGTGTAATTGAATTTGAATCACAAAATGTCACATTTAAAAAAAATAACTTTCCAAAGTAGGGAGAAATAGTAAAATACCTATTTCGATATAAGTCTCTTGATCATAATGATTCCATTATAGGGAAAAATGAAGAGGGATTTTATCTGAGTAGGAGTAATCTAGTTGTTGAAGAATTATAATTAAGGTTATAACCCTTTAAAAGTTAACCTATTATGTCTTATCTGCGTGGGAAAAATCAAGATGATCTTGAATTTGTTTCTCATAAGCCATATTTATGTCAAAGGAACTAGCCTAATTACCTAATATAATGAGCCAAGGAATGTACATAAAGCTTTTAATGGTCCAACCAAAAAATGGGTTCTCAAAATAAAATAGAACATTGATGATATTATCAAAGGATATAAAGCACGTCTTATGGGAAAAGTATACATACAATAGAAGGGAATCAATTATGATGAAACATTTTCATCTGTTATAAGGTTTGCATTAATTCATCTAATTTGGCTATAATAGCCAGTTTGGATCTTGAATTACATCATATGGACATAAAGACTGCTTTTTAAAATGAAGAATAAGAAGAAGAAATTTATATAGAACAACTTATAGGTTTTATTGAGACAATCCAATAATATAAAGTGTATTATTTATTAAAATCAATTTATGGTTTGAAGTAGTCCTCAAAGCATTGATACATTCATTTCCATAATATAATAATTCGTATGATTTTGATATGTTGGATTAATACAACTGGATATATATTAAGAGATATAAAGATTAAATTTGCTATTTTATCTTTATATATTGATTATATTTTGATTGCTTTAATTATTGTGAGTTTGTCAAGCAAATTAAATATTGGTTTTCATCTGAATTTAAGATGAAAGACATTAGTAAAGCTTCATATTTTCTTAGGGTTAAGATTTCCAGAGATCATTCAAAGAAATTATCTCACTTTCTCAAGTGACTAATGTTAAAAAGATTTTAGAATGTTTCTATATGCAAGATTCCAAACTAATTGATAATCTTATTACTAAAGGTGAAGGTCTTAGCAAGAAGTTTTTCCTATCTACACCATAATAAAAGGAACAACTAAAGAATGTTCCCTATTCCAATGCAATTGGATGTATCATATATGCCTTGATTTATACAAAGCTAGATATTTGTTACACTTTTGGAATGTTGAGCATATATTATTTTAATCTAATACAAACATATTCGAAAAGAAATAAAGGGAATATTAAGATATCTAAAAGTTACTGTTGATTATGCATTGTGTTATTAAGGTAATGACCTACATATATAAGGCTATATAAATGCAGATTGGGAAGGAGATTCAGATGAGAGAAAATCTATTTATGGATTTGTTTTCTTACTTAATAATGTTTCTATGTTAAGGAAAATTTAGAAATAGATATATGTTACCTTATCTATATTGGAAGCTAAATTTATAGCATTTTCAGTAGTAGTATAAGAAGTCGTGTAGCTTAGATGATTCTTAGTTAGTTTAGGAGTCACCCAAAGTAAGACTGATTTAGTAACAATCAACTATGATAGTCAAGCAACAATTACTTATATTGAGGGCCCTAAATTTCATTATAATACAAAGCATATAGATATCTAGTACAATTATGTGAAAGATATAGTTGTAAGAGGAGAAATGGATATGAAGTATATATCTACATGAGATATGGTAGAAGACCTAATGAAAAAATTAATTTTCCAAGATATAAACATCGGGCATGTGAAATCACCCAAATTACGTAGATATTAAAATGTAATTGATTAATATTTCTCTATGCCTATTCATTTAATGTATTGTCATATACAAATGGAAATATATGTTGACATTGTTTATTAAGTAATAATCATTACATAGTACTTGATTATGAAATATGTTTATATGTCATTTTTGTGTGTGAATTAAATAGCTAGTATGTCAAGTAGATAAAAGATTGGCCTTATTAAACATACAATCAACATTAGGATTTGTAATAACTAGAGATGAGGCAAGTTTTAAGATTAATTATCAAGGTGATAATTGAGAGTGAAGTAAGAAAGTTAAACTATACATGCCAACTTGATGATAAGTTAAAAGGAAATTGGTTTGAAGTGATCATATGGTCACCATATTTGTCTCAAATTTCCAGGTGAGAGTTTAAAAAGATAAATTTAATAGTAGACAAATGAACTCGTGTTAAACATTAAGTATGTTTGAACCAACATCTATATAGTATTGCATTTATAAAATACATATGTTATAAATTAATAGGAGTTAATATCATAACATATGACTCTTACCTTATGTGCAGAAATGACTATAAAAAAGGATCAATGCAAGTCATAAGATCTTATAATAGGACTTTTGTCTAATTCTTAAGAATTAAATTTAAGGTTTGCCACTTTACAAAGTTACCAAAAGATTATGTTTGATATCATCTTATGAGACAATTCTAGGAAAGCAAATTAAATTCAATTGAAGACAATTAAAATAGAAGAAGGTCATTTTTTGGTTGGTACCTAGCATAAGAAAATTTTGTATTCAAAGGTGGTTACTAACTTTTAGTGAGAGAATTGAAAACATTTGTGACATGATAAAATAAATGTGATCAAAAGAGATTAAAATGTGAGATGTGACCTAGGAATATAACATACCAATCTACTCAAGGATCGATTCATTAATTGAGATGTCATATGCTCCTAACAAAAATATGACAACATGCTCTTATAGTATATTGGTCGCATGGGTTATTGAATAACTATGAGAAGAAAAATATCTAATGCTAATCATCCAAACCCATCATATGTGAGTAGGAGAGGATAACTACTGGACTCACTTGATGAGAATGCAATGTTTGATATTAACTGTTAGAAAGCTATTAGGGATTTCAAATTTAATATAAAATGATCATTTAAATTCACAAAGAATAATGTTATGATCATTGTGTAAAGGTCAAGTGATAAACACTTAAACAAATTCTTGTGTTCTCTGTGAGAGGAAAAAAAACATAAGAAGGATCCTTTAGTTTATGGTAATAAGAAACTTATCCTTAAGTGATAAACCTCAATGATGCATATTCGACCCTAAAGTGACATATTTATCTAGACATGAATTTTCTTGCATGAAGATTATTTGATAAAAAATGGACAATTTGATTCACTTAGATACATGTTTATTACTTAATTGATAGGGTTTTTTTAGGGGAATTAATTATAACAAGAAGAATTTATGGACACCTAGTCTTGGTTTGAGGAATCTTCTCTTCCAAGAATTCAAAATTTTGATAGGCAATGTTTCAAACACCTAGTTTTGGTTTGATAACTAGTGTAATCTAATTCCTTATTCATAAATCTCACAGAAACTTAGGATTCTGGATAGTGTCAAAATTAAAAAGACTATTGATGGATGATAATAAAGTTATAATAGAAGGGGATTATCTTAGCACAAAGCAAGATTGCCTAACTACAAACCTAATTCATTATCTTCTAACTCCATAAAGTGGCAATAAATAACTCTAATTAATTTACTAACTAATTATATATCGAGATATTTAAAAGCCCAAACCTTAAGATTAACTAATTTGATTTGTTCGAGTATAAGCATATCATTCCTAAAGTCCCCTTCATCGCGTGGTTAGTATTCAAATAAAGATTGAGAACTAAAGTTTCAAAGGATGTTCAAACCTCGCATGTTAGCTTATTGAATCCATTAATAATATGTTTTTTGGGTGCCAATTCTCACAAATTTTGTTATTCTTAATCTTTCAATGGTTTGGTTGCATTTATTTTGAAAAAGATTCACCAAAAGTAATGTACTAAGCAAGGAATCAATTGAAGCTAACGGGAGGCGACTTTGATTTATTCAAAATTATTTTGAGTTGCAATATATATGCAATACATTGAAAAATAATTAAAAATACTTACCAAAAAAGTTACTAGATAATTTCACATTTATCTCCAACACTCTAAACTAAAAAAACAATATATTTTTTAAATGATAGTAATATATTCATTTAACAAAATGAGTACACTCAAGTGTATAACAATTTTAAAAGCAATTACATTAAGAATTCAAAGAGAGGAATAGCCAAATAGAAGAAACTACATGTAGTTGATCAATTTGGCTTTCATCTAGCTAGGTAATTCTCCAAGTGGCTTTAATTTCAAAGCTGATTTTGTGCTTGTGATTGTAGATGCTTAGGTGTAACCTGATTTGATCCTATATAGTCTTGATTATCTCCTCTTCTTTATGGACTGAGTTTATGTGCACTTTATTATTTCTTTCATTCCATACACCAGTAACAATCCATTTGTCTCATTTAGATCTTATTGTAATGTTCTCGCTCCAATTCATAATGTCAGTCCATTTGGAAGGAGAGGGTTTACCACTTTACATAAGCTCATTATCAATCTCCAGACTTTGTTCGAGTAGATACATTGAAGATGAATGTGTGATTCTCGTTCTTTCTCATATAGAGCACAACAATGTGGAATGTACATTTATTTTACGAGTCTATTTAGAGTGGGAAGTTTAAAGGCAGTCCACAAAGTGTGAGCAACTTTGGGATAATGATCTTTGCACCAAACCATTTTGTGCTAACCAACACAAGGAAATGAATCTCTGTAGAGTGTTCTGCTGTGAGAAATTTGTGTATTTTCCCAACGGTTCCAGCCTTTATATAGCTTTGTCTTCATGTTAATTTAATCTGAAGTCTTTAAGAAAGGTGAAAACAATTAAAGGTGACAAGTTGATTGAGCTGAAGTTGATAATAGGTATTGCTTGTGCTACAGCGGCATTTGATTTGATGATTCTTTGCGGAGGTTCTGGATCACCGATTTGATCATGTGGACCATAAGGAGTCCATGAGTCCTGCCTGAAGCTGGCGAGTTCTTCATTTCCTACTCGGTTTAAGAATACTTCCCTTATCTTGTTCATGTCCTTACAAATTTCATGATTGGTGAGACAATACGAGAGATTTCAAAATTCAATTGGATTATGCCTGAATCCTTAATTGAAACACTTCACTAAGTTATGTAACTCATTAATTGAAGTAACTACCTATTTCTCTGTAGGTGTAGTTAGCCTTGACTCTTTTTTAACTAGTTTGAACTCTTTTCTTTTCTTGTATTTTTTCTGTTTCGAGGATAAGTCCTCTTTGCTAACTTTGTAGAGCTTAGGTTTCTTTCTGTTTCTTAATTTAATTTCAATTTAAAACAGACTGGGGATATAAATATATAATAAGAAGTAAAGGCCATTAAAATTGACTGAGTTGTCTAATTAATGGGTTGTTCTTTGTTTTTGTGTTTTACAGACGAGCATTTGGTGAGAGTAGAGAAAGTCTGAAGTTCCTTGATGCTCAAGTGTAAGAAGTAGGGTACAAGTGGCAATAAATGTCAGCTATCAATGACATCCTGCAATTGTTCTTCTGATCATCCATTTATTAAGACCCGCTCCACCTAATAATTGTCAGTGAATGTGGTATATAAAAGTCGATAAAATCCTTATATCACGTCCCAAATGAGTACCGCAAATGGAAGAGACCAGTCCATGGTAATATTGTCATTTGGTTTTGGTTACGCCAACCTAAAATAAAGAAGTGTTGTACACCTGTACCACAGAGAGAGAAGAAAAGTCCAAAATGAGTAGTCAATGAGGGATTGAAACTTGGACTTTGACATTTTATTAACCATTTTGAAATGCACCTACCTTGGTTTTTAGCTTGTTTGATGTTGGCTCCATTTTGCCTTACGTTACATAACCTGTCTGTCTTCTTCTCTCCTACGTATCACCGAACTTCTAACAGATTTAAGTGGGAAAGGCGGAAGGGTCTATGAAGAAATGGCAGCAGATGTCAAATCAATGGTTAACAGTGGCAATTCAGAGATACTAGTGACTCGAGACTTACTAGGAGAGTTGTCAAAAGTTTTAGTTCACAAGGATTTACAGGAGCCTTCGCCTGACTTGAAGTCGAAGGTGGCTATCTCCTTTTCGTTTTCCTTATCCAATCTTCCTTTTCATTTTCCCAAGTTGTATTGCAAGTGGTAGCTGTACGTATGGCGTGATGTTCCCTTTTTGCCCATAAACCTACAGCTTCTGTTCGGATATATTCCTTATTTGCTTTTGTTTTTCGAGTATAAGAGTGTGGTACTTCTTTTGGATTGTATTAAATTAAAGTAGGTGGTGGGCTAATTCTAACTCAACTTGCACTGCCGACAGGAATGCTGGTCCTCTTCATTGGCATCTACTAACAATACTAAGAGACACGATCACCATGTCATGCTGGGAACATCCCAACTGCAGAACAGAAAGCTGTCCTATTTCAACCACTTTCCTTCAGCCAAGTTCCTGGAAGAAACCTCCCTGGAACTGAAACTCCAGGTGCCTTCAACTAATACGTCAAACCATTTGCAGAGCGTGTGTACACTTGAAAAGGTAAAGTCAGCTCTGCAGAGGGCAGATGAACAGTCCTATTTAAAGAAACGATCGTCCTCCCCTCCACCAACACCATCATCAGACTACAAACAAGAGGAGGGAGAGGAAGGAGAGCTAGGAGATGGGAATAAATGTATGTTCGCCGCTGGGTGTCCTGTTTGTTTGATGTATGTCATGGCTTTGAAGAACAATCCCAAATGCCCTCGTTGCAACGCCATCATACCTTCACCATTGTTGCTTGCCAAGAAGCCTCGATTTGACCTTAACGCGTCTCTGCTATGAAGTTTTTTGGCTTCTGTTGTTGCTTGTCGATTAGTTTTAGCGATAATTTTCTTATAAAGGTTCGATATAAGTCGTGTCACATAGACTACGTAAATTTAGCACATAGACATTTGGGGGTTAGATAAAACTTTGAACATGTTAGCAGACCTGTCTCTTCTGAAATTGGCTTTTTAGGCCAATTTTAATTGAAAATCAGAAGATAAGAAGGCAACAAGGTGTAAATTTATTCCTTAGTCAACCAGCAGTTTTAATTCCTTCAAGTACGTGGTTGTGTTTTGCGTCGTTGTCCCAGGCAATTAACAAGCTAAAGTTTTGTGGGCATTGGTGTAGGCAACTGGCAATGCAACTGATATTTCTAAAAATTGAGTGTTAATTTGGTAATATGCTAAAGTATAACATAATGCGATCAAACTTAAACGAATGTCTGACTCTAAAAGTGATGAATAAGGCACATAAAAGAAACACAAGATTTCACCTTTCTATCTGCAAGTAACTAATGTATTTAAGCAAAATGCAAGGGAGAAGGAAGGGGTACAAAAACATGGAAGCAATACCCGTGATTGATTCATTTAACCAGCAACGTCAACTTCCAAAGCATTTCAAGCTCCAAGAAGAGTCGTACTGAAGATGCCACGTGGCAGATTTGCACTAATTCGACCTGGAGATTTTTTTCTCAGAAGCCGACGGCTGTCCATCAACAATTTGCCACTTGTCCGTACCGTTGATCAAGTAGTCATTATCTTATTCCCAAGCTACTTAAAAGACACTTCTTTACTCGTTGATTTCAATAGATTATATTGTTTTAAATTTTTTATATTGATTTCAACAGAATCTAGTTACTTAAGGTACTTATACTAAATCGAGCGGAATAATATAATAAGAAAAATTAATCAATTCTTGTACTAAGCCTAAATGAATCCAATAGGTCAATATGATAAAAAAAAATAATGAACATTCACATTGAGTATATCATGATACAATAAGTTGGGGTCAAAGTCCCTTCAACTCTTTTTCCTCAATTGAGCCCCATTGATCTTGCTTTTCTTGGTTAACCATAAAGTTGTTTTATTCTTATCTAGGAATAGAAACATCTCAAGTTTGAGGCATCTCTCCTTCACCTCTAGCAACTCTTTCCTATTCAAGCTTACCCATTGATCTTGCTTTTCTTGCTTAACGATAAAGTTGTTTCATTCTCATTTGAGAATAGAAACATCTCAAGTTTGAGGCCTCTCTCCTTTACCTCTAGCAACCCTTTCCAATTCACGCTAGCTTCAATCCTAGGAAATGGATTCTTGATACTCCCTCCTCTTTAAACATCTTGCTTATTCCTTAGGCTCCCCACTCAAGCTGATCCTTTCCCTCTTTTGCCAAACTTCACTCTGCTAACGTTCCTCTACATGCTATTTTATCCTCAGCTCATATATCTTATGCCAATGTTGCTGGCTCCTCTTCAATCTCCACGTTTATTGATATAGGACTTGCTAAAGCAAATTCCTTTAAGCGCCTTCTTTCTTTGCGTATGCTTCTAAGGCAACTTTTTTGTTCCTCCTTGGCTTCTTCTTCCTTTAACCCATCTTAACTCCCAAAGCTTAGAATTTTAAGTGATCCTGAGCTCAAAGGAAAAAAAAAGTCAAATTTAGCCCTCAAGCTAAGGAATTGAGCACTTTAGTCATTACTTCATCTCTAAAAGTCCTCAAAGCTTAAGCTATGAGATGAAAAATGACTTTGGTAGGTTAATTTTTGGAATGGAGGAAAATTTTTTCCTCATATTAAGATCGGGGATGAATCTAAATAAGAAAGGTGGGTTTAAAACAAACACTCATTATAGAGGAAAATTATTTCATATTCAAATTTAATGATGCCTTAGGTATATTGAATGTTTTACAGTCAAGTCTTTGGTATTAAATTGGAAAAAATACTTTACTCCTTAAATAGAGACATGATATGTTATTATATAAAAAAGGGGTCTTAAATACATACCTATATGGGTATATTTTCAGAACAACCCTTTTGAGTACTAGTTATAACTAGTTTTAGTTTTCTAGATAACTTTAAAGGAAAGCCCATTTGCTTTGGTGTACATACAATTAGCTTGAGAAGAAGAATAGGCTATGCAAAAATCCGTGTGGAAGTAGAAAAAGAAAGGGAGTTA
>JANIIA010000192.1:40410211-40421709 GCA_027478495.1 Erythroxylum alaternifolium
AAAAGAAAGGGAGTTAATTGATACTTTAAAGATCTAGAGAGTTGTTGAACATGAGGGTTTAATGACATTTGAAATATCATTGACATACCCTTAGAAACTTAATCAGGTTAGGGTTTGGAAACTAACATGGAAAAAGCTTACCTTTGAAAGGCAAGCTAAAGTAGAGAAAACTAGTCTCCAATTTTGATGATATGATTATTACTAACACCTTAAATAGAGGTTCCACCTTTATCCCCTCGAAAAGCTCAAGTATCCTTAATCTTGAGAATATCATAGAGAAGCTAAAGAAGGATATATCTTTAAGCTCTAATATGGACTCATTTGAAGTTCTTGAAGTGATTATCTCTACTATGCTCCCATAAGTGAATACTTTGGCTACCTCTCTTGGAAATTCTAAAGTCGATCAAAACTAGGTCATGATCTTTATAGTTAAGGATAGCAGGAACAAAACATAAATCTCTCTACAACTAGTGTGGAATAAAACGTAGAGCTCTCTAAGACTTAAGATCTAAATTTAGTAGAGTAAAGAAAAGAGTTAGAGTTTATAACAAGGAAAAGGCTTAGTAGAATACCCAAGTGAAAGGGCTATTAAGCCCTTATTCCTCAATAATTATTGCTTGAAATATATGGAGTTTAAATTACGTAAAGAAGCAACAAGCCTTCTATGATTATCTACTAAATAAAAAATAATTTGTGGTTGGCTTTTAGGAAATATTAGATTACAATATCCTATCACTCAGGTCATTACGATGGGAGAATTTCATTGGCCTATAACCGTAATGTTATCAAGGTTCTCCAAGTTTAAAGTTTGATCAATTCATCAACTTGAGGATAAAATATGAATCTTTCTTAGAGATATAAATATCTCATTTATGTAAGATGACAATATGGCTTTATAAAGACACTAATTATAGGAGGAACTGAAATCAATTTCAACTTATTCTTACCTCCCTTAGCCTTTGGTATGGGATTTTAATTGTACTTTATGCTCAAGAAGCTAAAGGATTTTCCTATATACATAAACACTTTGATGATGAGTTCAAGAATTGCTTAAGAAGTTCCAGCATAACATACTTAAAATTCTCTGAGAATTTCTTTACTTGGAGCAATTAGAAAGAAGGCAATGGCTTATTGAAAGGAAGTTTAATAAAGGACTTGTCAATTTCTTTTAGATGTCTATATTCCTTAATAGATTTGGCTTCTTTAATTCCCCATTAATATTTGATTATAGCCATATAAATTCAAAATTTAAAACCTAAGAGAAGAGTGAAAGGTCTTGGTCTTTTTAGATTTTTCAACCATTTGATTTATCAAAAGGGATATGAGGAAGCAGTTATGAAGATGCTAGAACTTTATCCTGAAGGATATAAAGCTTTCAAACTTATAAGAAAGTTATAGCAAGTTAGAGAAGAGCTCATGCTTCATGATAAGTTATTAATTATCATATCATTTTGCAGTATTTTTGGAGCATATTGGATGGATATTATTCTGATTATGGTATTTTTACATTATTTTTGGAGGCTAGAAGATGTCTAGTTTTTTAGAGAAAAGAAGATAAAATTGGCCAAATTGAAGAAGAATTGCATAAGAAATTTAATAAGCCACAATGATAAAGAGTGTATGGGCATGTGAATGAGATAAAATCTTGCAACATATAATGCAAGAAGAAAACCAGACAAGGCAGAGATAAAACATAGCACACAGGAGAAAAGAGCATGGACAAAACATAAAGTATAGGAGAAATAAAAGCATTAAAAAGAAGACAAAGTGAAATGCATAGCAGTTGGAAGAATGAAACGATAGCAACTCAACCTAACAGATGAGAAAGAAACAAAACAACACTAGAAAATAAGCAAAACGCCAACAAAAATAAGAAGTAAATGACAACGTACAATAGGAGATAAAACTCCTGTAGCCACCACAGAAATGAAACACACGTAACACCAAAACAATAGTGCAGAGAGGAGCATAGGAGAAAAAAAGAACAGTCCAAAATGTAAGCAGAAAAAGGATAAAACACAGAAGGCCAGAAAGGTAAAAAACCAATAGCCTATCGAAACACAACGTATCAGCTAGAAAAAAAGGCAAAATGTAAGAACAGAAAGCGCAACAAAGAAAGATGCATCATACAAGTATAGCCAGGAAAAAATTGCACCTGAAAAGAAGAAAGCATCCCTATCTCATCAACTCAACATCATGTATTCAAAATAGAGAGATAAGCAAAAATCCATCTCCACGTCCATTTTAAATGGATTTGATAAGAGTAATGAAGAGAAAATTTAGAAAGTTGGAGGAAGCATAGTATGATGCTCGGTGTTGTTCAGTTTTCATCTTTTGCTCTCCAATTTTGGTTTTCCTCTCAACTTCTTCAGTAAGAATAATTTTACTTTCCAATAATTTTCATATGTTCTTTATTCTCTATGACTTGTAACTAATTTATTAATTCTAGTTAGAGGACTATATTGAAGCCTTAATTCTAAATCAATTGTGAGATTTAATAGGTTTTATTGATTCAATCATACACGCATATTTAATTATTTTCTAAATTCACTGATTTTATATAGTTGATAAGCCTAGATAAAATGGTAGAAGAAAAATACCAAGGTAATTTAGTTAGCCCAATTCAAGGAAATGCAACTGTGAATGTCATTGTGAATGCTATCATGAATTATACGAAATCATGGTAGTAGGATAGCAGTGGGAATTGACCCCTAAGTCAAGTGAATTTAGGAGACCAAGTAAGTAAATAATCTTCCTTTGAGACTTATAAAAAAGTAATAATGGTGTCAGGACATGAAGCATTGGTCCCAAAAAATCTTACCACCTCTATTTCAACAAGTTTGCTTCTTACATAGAATGAGGAATTTATTGTCAACAGTAGGAGAAAATTAGGGAGAAAGAATAAGAGAAAATTAGGGAGAATGAATAAGTCCAAGGCGCTCAAACTTAAAAACTCCAATCATGTTAATAATATCTTATAATGTTATAGGGATCAATAGTCCTTCTAAATAACAAATGCTGAAGAATTTTGTTTTGGACATTAAACTAGTGATGATAGACATCCTCGAGACTAAACTGAGCTTAGAAAAACTCTCTAACTAGAAGTTTCTAGGAGGTAAATGATTTGTTCTTTCTAATCATTAATACCAGCATCACCTTAGGATGGTGATTGCTTTTGACAATAGCTTAGTTAAAATAAAGATGCTACATGCTACTAACAAATTAGTTTATATGGTGGTTTTCTTTCTTAAAAAAAATAAAGTACTTATTACTTTTATGTATGGTTTAAGCTTTAATTTTCAAAGGAGAGCTCCTTGGGAAAAATATAGGAACTACACAATCTAATTTAAGAACCACAGATGATCCTAGGAGACTTTAATAACCCTTTACATTTCTAGAGTTGAGGGGAATCACAGCTTAAGAAAATTCACAATTGATTTCTAAAAATGTCCAGAGAATATAGGAGTCACTGATTTAAAAAATTGAAGAACTAGATTTTATATGGAGCAATAACCAAAGAAACTCTTAGGATATCAAGAAAAGGTTAGATAAAACTATAGTGAATGGGTAATGACGCATATATTGGGATGCTTCAAACATTTCCTAAGAGCAAAGTAAAGTTTATGTACCCTATATTATTAGATCATACTCTATTAGTGGTCTAAAACATGTTTGAGAAGAGTAGGAAACATTTCATATTTTGATTCAATAATTACTTGTTCATGCTAATGGATACTCCAAGCCAATACTAAGGGGATTTTCTCACAATATTAGACATTTGAAGCCAAAATTTGTGTAAAGAAACTGGGAAGGAGGAGTCAAAGTTGCTCAAAATAAAAAATGGCTGCAATAACACTTTGGAGGAGGCTAAGAGCATAAAATAAGATCTAATAAAGGTTTAAATTAGAATTAAAGAACCATCCTGATGGGGAATCCCTTCAATATGGAAAAGATAAATCTAAATGAGTATGTTAGGTCCCTAGCTAATCATGACTCTTTAATCCATCAAAGGCCTATAATTCATACGATAAAAGAGGGTAATAAAAATTCTTAATTCTTTTTTAATTTAGCTCTAGATGAAAGGAATTCAAATAAAATTACATCTCTTCTTAATTAAGAGTGTTAAGCTATTTCCTCATAAGAGGATTTTAAGTTAGAAGCTACTTCTTATTGGAAAAACACCACAGGGACTTCAGTTATAAGCTCCCCAATAGTTCCTCTTTTAAAATCCTTTATCTCTAATCACTTTATAAGTAAAGAAATAGATGCTTTAAGCAACCCAATCAATCTTTAAGAGGTTGAAAGAGTGATATTTGAATTAAACCGTATAAAATCCCCTAGTTTTAATACCCTAAATGGCTTCTTCTATAAAAAGACTTAGCCCCTTATCAAAACAATTGTCACAAATGCCATCCTGGAAGTCTTTGAGATAGGTAAAAACCTTAGAAAGATTAATAAGACTTTTCTTTGTTGAAAAATCCCTAAAAGTAAACAATCTTGGTTCCTTAAATCAGTTTAGTACTATATTTTATTATAAAATTTTGTAAAAATTATTTCTAAAATCATTGTTAATAGAAAGAAGAAGGTTCTAAAATCAATCATTAGTGATTCTTATGGAGCCTCTATAAGCTCATGAGTTGTTTAAAGGATATTGCAAGAAAAATGGCCTTAAAAATTTTACAATCAAGGTTGGTAGCCTTTGATACAATCAGTTGGGATGGGACGTTACCATACATTTACTATAAGCATTTGAATTCCCTGAGAAGTTTATAACATATATAAAACTTTGTTTATCCACTACTGCTTTGTCACGATACCTTGTCATTCTATAAATGGAAGCTTTAACCAAATTAATTAAAAGTGATGTCAGTTCTAATCCCATCATTCTCTAATATGATTGCATCTATAACTACACCTAAAGAAATGTTGGCCTCTTATTGATAAATTAGCCAACCAAAGTAGTCGACCATTTTGACGCTTCTAATTTGAGCACACTAACTAGAGGGGAGATAACATATTGTCCTTCATTTTTGGTGGAGGAAAGAATTTGATCTTATTTTTGATAAAAAAAGGAATCATCTCTTTCCACTTGACATCAAGACAACTTTAAATTAGTGTAAAAAGTAATGTCAATCTTAGAAATTCAACTAGTACATTTTGGATGGGATGTAGTTAGTGCATTTTAAGTACCATGAAAATGAATATGATTTGAAAGGATTGAAAAAGAATGAGAGATCAATCCAAAGGAAGAAAGGTGGAGAAATAAAGGAGCTTTATGAAAAACCTTAGAGGGAAGATAAGAAGAAGTAGAAAACTAATAGGTAACTTGTTTGAAGGGAGTTGAAAGGAGAGGAAAAGAGCTGATAAGGTAGTTGAGAAAGGAGATGGAAAAGGCAATAAGGAAGACTAATTGTAAGAGGTAGAAGAAAAAACGAAGAAATTGGATATCACTAATTCAAGGATGGAATAATCAGCTGTAGATGATTGAAAAGGAGGCTTCAATTTAAAATAAAAAGAAATTTGACAAGGGATATGCACAAAAGTAGTCCCATTCAAGAAAGTAAAAAAATAATGAAATTGAATAAATCAACTGAAAAGGAAAAGGAGGATAAGGATATTAAGAGCAAATTGAATACTTTTTAAATAGCTCAATTTTATTTAATTGAACATGAGTAGTCATGAAACAGATTTTAAAGAAAAATTTGTATCAAACTTTAATATAATAAATATATAAATTAAAAATCATAATCACACCAAACATAATGTTTAGATTTAATTAATTTAAGAATGATTAAAAATTAGATTAATTTAATAATTTTCAAATATTATTGATAAATTTTGTGTACAAAAAAATCTATAAATAGATGAGGATATGAAATATTCGCTCAAAGTATAAGCAACATTTAAGATACTGTTTTGTACCAGCCGGACGGTACGGTATCGACTGCAAAATAGAATGGTATCGAAGTTTATGGTATCGGCCATAAGTACCGGCCAGTACTGGGAGTTTTTGCTAAGTATCGGCTGGTACTCAAAGTACCGGAATATACGGGGCCAAACCAAACCAAAACCAAACCAAACATACCCAAATTCTCGCCTAAATAGGGTATGGGAAGGGTAAGATGTACGCAGTCATGCCCGCATCTCCGACGGAATATACCGGGCTAGTACCGTTAATTCTCAAAAGTTGGAGGACCAATCTATAAAAAAAAACCCCTAATATCACCCTCCCTCGGATGCATCTATGTCTTTCTTCTGCCTCTCATTTTTCAATTTTTGCTCTCTCTCTCAATGACTCAATCATTCTCTCTCTATCGCTCTCGTCGTCCTCTCCACTCCTAGAGGTTCACGGTGCTCTCCGATGGTGCTTCACTGCTCCTCTACCACACGACGTCTGTCGCATGTCACGATGCTCGCCTGTCGCCACCTCTACAACGACCACCAATCACCATCGAATCTGCTCTGTAGTCTCCGACGACCACCAAGGCACCAATCAAGCATCGATTCGACAGATCTGGAAATAATACCCATATCTCAACCTGACCTGAGTCACCCATCACCTAATCTGATTATGAATTTCTGTTTGGTTGGTGTGCTTTTTTTCCAATTTTTGTTAGAATGTTTCTAGTTAATTGTTTGTGTTATGACTTGTGAATTGTGATTGTTTCTGGTTAATGGAATGAAATTGTGAAGGATTGGTGATTGTTTCTGGTTAATTGTTTGTCTTTGGTTGGAGACTTGGAGTTGGATTGGATTTGAAGTTGGTAATGGAAATGTGAAATGTGTGGTTGGTTCGGTTGGTTTTTGGTTTTGGTAATGCGAATATGAAATTTGTGGTTGGTTTGGTTGGTATTTGGTAATGAAAATGTGAAAGTCGAATGTTTGTTGGTATATTTGTTGGTTTGGTTCAATTTGTTGAATTTGAAAATAAAAATAGAAAATTAAAAATAAAAACAGAAATTGTCTATAATTCTAATTTACCAAATTCCAATGTTTTCATCATTTATTGTTTATAAAAGAAATTTTCAAAGATCAGTCCCAGTTTTCTCAGTAAAATTTACATGCCTTCAGTGTTTTGATCTTTGTTAATGGGTTACTCACTTACTCGATGTTTAGGTAATTGGTTGAGTTGGGTTGACAACAGGAGGTTGAAGGAATAAATCAATGAAGTCTTCCAAAATCATAATTCAAAAACTAATCAAAATTATGGATCCTTCTGTAGTAAAATCATTTAGGCATATCCGTCTCCTCTATTATGTAATTTTATTGCTTGAATTAGTACCTTGTCATTTACTAAAATGAATATTGTTAATATGTTGACATATCTTAGAGTACATTTTTCGTTCTTTTATCTTGTAGATGCTTTACTATTTTTCAGTTAAGAGTTAAGGTTAATGGTGGATTAAAGTTAGGGTTATAATTAGAGTCAGATTCAAAGTTAATCATCTAATTAACACTTTTTTGCTTGAAAATTCGAAGTTTAGAAATTGCAATTTTTATGGTGTTTACTAGTTTTTAAATTTCAATTTAATTCTAGTAATCTTATCCAAATTTACAGTAGAATTTGTTATCTCTAATCTTCTTGATTCATCTTGATTATTGTAAGAAGACAATTAGTAAAAAAAATTATGTGGTAATGGTTTGGCAGGTCTTTTACATATCATTGCCTTACGAAGGACTTAGTGTTAGAACTGCTAATTTTGATGATAAAATTACTAAAGGATTAATTTCTTACAAAACTAACATCTTTATTTTTTTGTTACAGATAAATGGAAGGAAGTTCAACTACTTCAGGAAGATATAATGATCTAGCTTGGGCTTATGCTGCATTAGTCTCAGGTATGAAGAACTATACAATTTGCTTATTTTGTAATAAGCATTTGAAAGGTGGAGGAATCACCCGATTGAAGAAGCATTTAGCTGGGGTTAAAGGAGATGTAAAACCTTATAAAAAAATAAGTCATGAAGTGAAGTGGCAAATGAAAACATTGCTTGAATAATATCAAAATGAGAAAGATAGAAGGAAAAGGTTGAATTATGAAATTGGTAGTGGAAATTCGTTTTCTGGTTTCCGTGGTGATTGTGGAAATGTTGAAAGTGGTAGTGGTAGTGGTAGTAGTGGTAGAGGTGGTAGTAGTGATACTAGCAGTGTTCCATATCAGACCCAAGAAGAAGTAGTTGAACTTGAAGTGAGGAAGAGAAGAAAGCAGGTAACTAGTTTCTTTACACCACGAACAACTGCTGGAGCCCAACCTTCAATTCGTAGTGCAATGCAATCAAGAGATGCGACTCACAATGTCGATATGGTAGTAGCTAGATGGTGGTATGATACAGGTTTATCATTCAATGCTTCTCAATCTTATTATTATCAACCTATGATGGATGCAATAACCTCTTATGGTCCGGGAGACAAAGGTCCTTCGATTGATGACTTAAGAGGTAAACTTTTAAGTTGTTTTGTTTATGAAATTAGAAGTTATTTGGCTGAAAAAAGAGTGAATTGAGGTACTTATGGATGTTCAATCATGTGAGATGGTTGGATAAATAGGAGATAAGAGCTTATTATAAATTTTTGGTTTATTCTACAAATGACTCTATGTTTTTGAAATATATTGATGTATCTGGCCTTATTAGAAATACTCAGACTTTGTTTGACATATTTGATGAAGTTGTGAATGAAGTAGTGCCAGAAAACATTGTTATATTAGTTTTTAAATTTTCATTTAATTTTAATAATCTTATTCAAATTTACAGTAGAATATTTTATTATCCCTAATCTTCTTGATTCATCTTGATTATTGTAAGAAGTCAATTAGTAAAAAAACTATGTGGTCATAGTTTGGGAGGTTCTTTACATATCATTGCCTTACGAAGGACTTAGCGCTAGCACTGCTAATTTTGTTGATAAACAACTAAAAGATTAATTTCTTACAAAACTAACCATTTCATTTTTTTATCACAGATAAATGGAAGGAAGTTCAACTATTCCTGATCAAACTATTTCAGGAAGATATAATAATCCAGCTTGGGCTCATTATGCATTTGTCTTAGGTATGAAGAATCATACAATTTGCTTCTTTTGTAATAAGCATTTAAAAGGTGGAGGAATCACCCGATTGAAGAAGCATTTAGATGGGGTTAAAGGAGATGTAAAACCTTGCAAAAAAGTAAGTTATGATGTGAAATGACAAATGAAAGCATTGCCTGAAGAATATCAAAATGAGAAAGATAGAAGGAGAAGGTTAAATTTTGAAATCGGTAGTAGAAGTTCGTTTTCTGGTTTCTGTGGTAATTGTGGAAATGTTGAAGGTGGTAGTGGTACTAGCAGTATTCCATCTCAGACCCAAGAAGAAGTACCTGAACTTGAAGTGAGGAAGAGAAGAAGGCAGGTAACTAGTTTCTTTATACCACGAATAACTGTTGGAGCCCAACCTTCAATTCGTAGTGCAATGCCATTAAGAGATGCGGCTCACAATGTTGATATGGCAGTAGCTAGATGGTGGTATGATACAGGTCCATCGTTCAATTCTTCCAAATCTTATTATTATCAACCTATGATGGATGCAATAACCTCTTATGATCCAGGATACAAAGATCCTTCGATTGATGACTTAAGAGGTAAACTTTTGAGTTGTTTTGTTTATAAAATTAAAAGTTATTTGGCTGAAAGAATAGTGAATTGGGATACTTATGGATAGAGAATTTTGGTCTCAATGTCAATTTGTTACTTGAGTTTGTGAGCCTTTGGTGAGGGTGCTTCGCTTAGCTGATAGTGAAGAAAAGCCAAAAAAGGGTTATATTTTTAATGCCATAGAGAGAGCGACGAAAACAATCAAGGCCAATCTAAAACATAGGCCTTTTTTGTACACACCATATCTTTCAATCATTAATGAGAGAAGGGAAAGACAACTTTCTTCTCCGTTGTTTGTAGCTGGGGCATTTTTGAATCCTATTATTTATTTTAGATTGGATCTTAGTAAACAAGCCAAAGTTAATAGAGAAATGCTTTTAACTATTACAATAATTGTTAACAATGACGCGATGCAAGATCTGTTAAGCTCACAAATAGAGCTTTATAAATTGTCTTATAAGGATTTTGGACTGTCGATTACTATTCAACAAAGAGGAAAACTTTCTCCAGGTATTAGTTACTTCCTTTTTATTATTTGTTGAAAATTAATGATCACTTTATTTTGTTTATAATGCCATTTTTGTTTTCTCATAACTTACAATTTCTTGGTGGGATCAATTCAAAAATGATGTTCCAGAATTGAAAAGGTTTGCAATTCGAATTTAAGTCAATGTGTGAGTGCAACAGGCTGTAAACAAAATTGGAGCACATTTAAATTTATCCACCCCAAAAAAAGGAATAGATTGGAGCATAAGAGGTTGAATGACTTGGTTTTTGTTCGATACAATTTAAAGCTTCGAGAAAGGTATGTTATTATCGTTATTAATTTAGATATAATTTCTTATAATTTTCTAATAATTAAATTATATCCCTTTTTTATTATTGAAAATGTGAATTGTTGGAATTGGAAATTGTTTTATAAATGTTTTATGATTGTTGAAAATGTAAATTGTTGGGAATTGGAGATTGTTTTATGAATGTTTTGTGATTGTTAAAAATGTGAATTGTTGGGAATTGGAAATTGTTTTATGAATATTTTGTGATTGTTAGAAATGTGAATTGTTGAGAATTCTTGGAAATGAAAATTGTTTTATGAATGTTTTGTGATTGTTGGAAATGAGAATTGTTGGAAATTGTTAGAATTGAAAATTATTTTATGAATGTTTTGTGATTGTTAGAAATGTGAATTGTTGGGAATTGTTAGAATTGGAAATTGTTTTATGAATACTTTATGATTGCTGAAAATGTGAATTGTTGGAATTAGAAATTATTTTATGAATGTTTTGTAATTATTGGAAATGTGAATTTTTGGAATTGGAAATTATTTTATAAATATTTTGTGATTGTTAGAAATGTGAATTGATGGTAATTATTGGAAATGGAAATTATTTTATGAATGTTTTGTGATTGTTCAAAATGAGAATTGTTAGGAATTGAAAATTGTTTTATGAATGTTCTGTGATTATTGGAA
Source organism: Erythroxylum alaternifolium (assembly GCA_027478495.1). Classification (NCBI taxonomy): domain Eukaryota; kingdom Viridiplantae; phylum Streptophyta; class Magnoliopsida; order Malpighiales; family Erythroxylaceae; genus Erythroxylum; species Erythroxylum alaternifolium. The sequence goes on from JANIIA010000192.1 coordinate 40,421,314, forward strand.
ATGTGAATTGTTAGGAACTGTTAGAATTAGAAATTATTTTATGAATGTTTAGAAATTATTGGAAATGTGAATTGTTGGAAATGGAAATTGTTTTATGAATATTTTGTGATTGTTGGAATTAGAAATTGTTTTATGAATGTTTTGTGATTGTTGGAATTGTAAATTATTTTATGAACGTTGTGATTGTTAGAAATGCGAATTGTTGGGAATTGAAATTATTTTATGAATGTTTTGTAGTTGTTGGAAATGAAAATTGTTTTATTAATGTTTTGTGAATGATGAAAATGCAAATTGTTGGAAATTGTCGGGAAAGATATGTTATTATCATTATTATTTTCGATATAATTTCTTATAATTTTCTAATAATTAAAATTTATTGTTTACTAGGAGTCTTAA
>JANIIA010000192.1:40421809-40435566 GCA_027478495.1 Erythroxylum alaternifolium
GATGATTGTCTTTTTTCATATTAATTGTGGTTATTATTTATATGTGAAATATTTAAAAATTATTGTTATTTCATATTGATTGTAATTATTATTTATTATTATGATTTTGGAAACAAGGTTGATGTAAACTTATAAAGTATATAATATATAACTGTACAATATACAATGGACTATTTTGCAAATTTTTAAAAATTTTAAAGACTATTTTATAAATTTAAAAAATTACCTAAAACGGTATCTGGTATTGACCAGTATTAGTACTGTACAGTACCATAATCTAATTTGGTACCAAGCCTGATACGGTATTTACAATTTTAGGTATAAGACAAATGAGAAAAAAAAATTAATAATTGTTATTTGATTATTACCAGTAATTGATATTATTATAAATAAAAATAATATTAATAATAAAAAAGAACAAATTTGGTGTATACTCGAACTTGATAGATAGAGTCGCCGTGGTGAGTTAAGACAACGTACGAATTGCTGTAATAGCGGAGTCTACGACAATGTCCAGAGTACACTCTCTGTCGTCTCTTCAATTACTAAGACTGGCATCTGCCGTCTCTTACCATCCTCGGAAACTACTCACTGAGTTGATATCTTCCCTTCAATCTCTCTTTTCCTCCCTGTCGTCTCCAGTCCTCTCTTTCTCTCTTTCTATTCCGCAACATGAGGCCTCAGCTGGCAATCCAACAGGTTGGTCTAATTCTTCTGTTCTGTTAGTTTGTCGTTCTCTTACGTCAACTTTACTGTCATAATACAAAAGGCACATTTCATCTGAATATGATGATGGGTTTATCTAGTTTCACGTATATATACCATCTTTTGTCCATTACACTTATGTGATAGCTGATGGGATGTTTTGATCTATATTCTAAACTAACAAAAACTTACCTTGTGTGGGGTGAGAATAATAATATAACATGAATGCTATTGACATCATTCCTGGTACTGATCTTCAGTTGCAATTCTGGTTACTTAAATTTAAGAAATTCCTGTAGCTATTAAAAATTAACTCCAGAATTTACCCCAGTTAGTGAATTGATGAAAGGTCTTAATGTTTTCTCCCGTTCTTTAAAGTCCATATAATGGCAAGTGAGAGAGGCTCAGTTTTGAAGCGTACTGTACATTTCTTGGTTCGTTTTTGTACAGGATCATTCAATAAAATCCCAGTTCTGCTAGTTTATGTAAGGAGGAATTTTTAGGGAAACTATCTTAAGTGACTGCTAAGGAGCAACTTATGCTTTCATTCCTTGATAGACGTTTGTGACCCAAATCAGTAAATAGAAATGAGTAAGCTTTATTAAAACTGTGTTTTTAAAGCACATCTCTTATTGTCAGCTGTTGTGTCAGATTATGAAATAATAATGTAAGGAGAGACTGACAATACTTCTGGGTGCAACATTTTATTAGCAACAAACGATGTGTCCCTTGTCTCTTCTCAATCATTTTAGTCTCATTCTTTTGGGTTGCAGGAAACATATGTCCGTAACAGAGAGAATCCTTACTTCAACGGTCTCTTAAGAGTTAATGAGTCCTCAAAGGTTCTAAATCTTGCCTTCGACCATGAAGCAAGTGCAGGCAGCCCAAGTAACTCAGAGTTTGTGTCAGATGTTGGTGACAGAGTTGATGAGAGGTTGATGTCGGAGATATATGAAAAGTCCCTAGACTCAACTTTTGCGGGTTCTGTCTCAGACGTTATTCTAGAACCTCTCGGGCAGTCTACAATTTGGAGGGTGTCAAAGAATTCAAAAACAACTTCCTCTGCATCCCGACTTTCCGAGTTCAATCTGAGCTTGGAGTTTGGTGATGATTATGTCCCAGCAGAGTCCATTTCTGAAGCTTTGGTAGTAACTGAAGGACCTAATACATTAATTGGCCTCACTAGACCTATTAGCAAGTCATATAGCCTGAATAAGAGACAAGCAGATGTGTCAAAGATTTCACTTCCGCAAACTGCAGCATCCTTTTACAATGGAATCTCACCACAATTTGAAATCGTTGAATCATGCGAAAGTATTCAAAAGTTAAATGCGTACTTGAAGGATAGAAAGGATGATGTGATTTCTGGTGTTCCTGGAAAATTCTTGCATGCAGTAATAAGTGGAGGTGTCAGTGGTAATTTCCTATGCTCCATCTCTAATGAAAAGTTGTGAAAACTTTCTCAGCTTTTTTACTTTTATGTCATTGATGTTGCAACTTTGCATCATTATGCATCAAGTCTTTCCGGGAGTAGGTTTTATCAATTAGAACTTTATTAGAAGTCATGCTTGAATTTTGCTTTAATAAACTTCAGAAGGTGCTCTGGTGTATAGGAGTAACATAATCCAAGAATTTTGTCCAATGATCAGGTACCAAAAAAGAATTATTTTCAGCATATTTGAACGAAAAGGCAGGTTATCAGTATTAGCTAGTAAACTTGATCAAAGGTCTACTTCTTAGAAGTCCAGCACCTGGTCAGATGCTAGGACCACTCTAAGATCTCAATTGACCACCAATCATTTTCTTGAGCATTGGGAGAGATACCATGCACTTCGCCATAGAGCATTTTCTGTAATATATGTTGCACTGTTAATCTAATATGAGCTGACTATCTGCAGATGTTGGATCCATTGCTTCAACCATTATGTATGCCTTCTACTTGAATGAAACCCTTGAAAATGACCAGCTATGCACCATACCTGTCATTAATATGAAGAGAGAAGACTTGAGGTCTCATGCTGAAATCACATGGTTGCTGGATTCGTGTCAAATCGATAATTCATTCTTAATTTTTGTTGATGAGGTATGCTTAATTAGATTAGTAAAACTATTGATCTTAAGCTTGAGTCCATTGTGTGCTAGCTATGAGAATCTAGACTGAAGATGTTGTGAATAGTAAACAAAACCTTCTCTTGTTTACGTCCTGATATATGCAATCATTCCTAGTCTTGATGTCAATACTAACATTCCTGTTCGGAAACATTTTTTTCTAGATTTTGGATCCTGTATAAACCAATTATCCCTTAATGTTGGAATCCATCACAACCACTGATTTGTTTGACTAGATCCATATCATTGGGCTTCCTTTCTGTCTTTAGTGTCTTTAGTTTCATCACTAGATTTGGAAATAACTTGTTTGAAACTTTTAATATCCACAGGACCTTCAACATCCCTAAGAAAAATATGCTCTTTGAGTTTAATCAGGAAGTAAACTTTTTATGTAAATGCTAATTGTGACTAGAAACTGAAAAAAATTTCTATGCAATAGATGCAATCTCCTTTCAATTGATTTTTTAAACTTTCCTATAGATCTGACACATCCTCGAGTGGTAATTACCCTTAGAATACACTTGAATCACATAATTCAATTAGATCATATGTTGTATCTATTTCTTCCTGAAACACTATTGAAACTTGACTGATCAGGCCTTTGAGTGCCTTTAAATGATTCATCAAATGCTTTCAGATTGACCTGTCATACTATAATCTGTTTGGAAGCCTCAAGATAGTGCTGGTAAATGATCAAAATCTGTCAACAAAACAAGAGGTAATAATCAATTAATAGATTAGTTTATTTTAATCGATTGATTACAGTTACTAGATATTTATGAGTGTCTTTGTTTCACAAGACAGGCTTTAAAAGAAGCTGTAGTTGAAATATTCAACAGCGAAGAGGTAATATAACATTATCGCAGTGTAGTTCCTGTCAACATTTTATTTGTTCTCTTGTTGTCCACAGTATAAGAACACATTACTTTCATGGCCTTTCAGGGTGAATCTGCTTATCCGTGGGCTGAGACTGTTAACACGACACAGGTTTAATACTTCTGGAAGATCATTTTTTTCAGTGGTTTACTTTCTTTTTGATAGTGAAAAATCAATCCGTTTGATACTACTTCCTAGAAGATTGGTTTTGAAGTTTATGAGTGAATTGTTGTTGGAGAGTTTTATTTCTGTGTTCTGAGTTTAGTAGAAGGAATATATGCTCCAAAGACCAAACGAAGTGAATAAATGGTATGCAGCTCCCCAACATAAAAAATTATATTTCTAACTTTGGATAAATTCTAATATTCTATTGTCTTGTGTCTTACTTCCATCTTCATTTGAAGCATTGAGGCTCAAAGCAATTGATGCTTCATTTGTTCTGGGATGAACTTTGCTTCATTTTAACATCACACTGAGGTTGAATTGATCATCATATAATCATTTTGTTGACTTTTCATCTCCATATGAAGAATGAGTAGTTCACCCATCCCTTTATAGATGATTCAATGAAGCAGGTAAAGGAATGGAAAATTAAAGATTGTTTTATATTATACGGTTTTCTTTTGTATCAATTAAATAGGAGAGGTCTCTGGTCTCTATTTTTATACAAAAGTCATTAGCTAGCTTTGTACTTTAACATAAGCAATATGTATTAACTACGACATATATGCAGGACTCGTGCTGTACTCTTGTTGCTGAAAAATTTACCCTGACTTCACCAGAGGCTCTGACTGGGCAAGGGTTCAGTCGACTTTTGGTACTTACTGCTTTTGATATCGGAATTGCGTGGATGGTTGCCTTCTCTCTGTTTTTTTTGGGTTCAAGAAGGGATTAGTTTAAAGGATATCTTTCTTTACATATTCTTCTTTGCTATCTCATTCACATATGATTTAAACAAATGAGTTTCCTCTCAAGCTAAGCTAAGAGCTCTTCATGGGTCAATAACTAAGTAAAAGGCCTTGAGCTTCCTCAACTTCCCAAATACGGACATCACCAGTAGTCTGTATATATAAACTAAACAATACGGACATCACCAGTAGTCTGTATATATGAACTAAACAATAATCTTGTAGCATACACATGACCTTAGCCTGTAAATGGACCCTTATGAGCCACGATCCAAAGATCTTTGTATAGTGTAGTTGGATCGTAGTCTCTCACCATAAAAATGGCTGTGCGAGTTTATGCAACCTGATTACATAACAACGTGAGTAGCAGCATGTTGGAAATAGCTCTGAGGAGTCTCCTTTGCCACTTGCATACGACATAACAATGTATAAATATTGGAACTCAAATTACAGAGTTTAATGTATCAAATAGAAAAGAGTGGGAGCTCACCAAGTAACTGTCAAGGTTGTCTTCTTGAAAAGGTGTATTCATCACAAAGTGATGTGACTCTGAGTTGATGGAATTTGATATGGAACAGTAAAAAATTATATTCAAGCTCTTGATATGCACATCTTGGCTCTGTCAATTGCTTCTTTTGACCTTTTACGTCTTGGAGGAGGAACAGGAATTTGAAAATATTGTGTCTGGTACTGAATTTTGAACCAAGTTTGCTGTTATCTCCTATTCAATTATTATATTTCTAAAACTGTTTCATTTTTCTTCTATTGTCTCAAAGTTAGCCGGGATTCTGCTGCATACTGGAAACCTTTCAAGTACTAATTGCACCATCAAAGACAAGTACATGGCTACATTGTTGATCAATGGGGCCGGTCGTTTCGGCTGTAATGGTCTATATCAGATATGTAAATGCAATTTTCCCTCTCCTCATGATTCAAAACTTGCTGTTTCTGCCTCCCTCCTCCCATTGCCCTTCTTCCTTGTTGCTTCTTCCATTTTCATTTGCTTATCTTATTTAGTTAAATTCTAACTTAACTGAAAACTTCTTTATGCAGTGAAATACAAAATGCATGATATCTCTGATCTCAAGTTAACTGATATACTGCACAAAGATTTTAAGAAGTGGAAGAGAGCAGGTGTGCACTTGTACTTAATCTTCAAACTTTCTATTCAACACGCAACTAAATCAGATTAATTATGTGAACAGATGATGCATTACTGCGTTGTCTTGTGCAATAGAATTCATCTGTTTGGTGGCATCATTTTTGTTGGAAATATTGTAATACCAGATTTGTTGTAATAGTATACTTGATAGGAACAGGCATCCACATCTGGGTACTTATTAAAGTCTGATCTGATATTGCAAGTATGTTGCTGAAATATTTTAAGATTATTTTATGAAGAACTCCCTAGAAGCGACTATGCAATTTACTAGAAGGGATCAAGAATCATCAAAAGGATGAAAAGTCAAAAACTTTGTATAAGTTACCAAAGCCAAAACTAATTGATGCATTGTCTTAGAGCAGTGTGAACAGGTAGTTGGCAGCAAAACTGTTATGGAGAGGTTGTAACTTCCTGCATGAAAACTACCTCATTCTAATGAATCCATGTTCTTATTGTCAATATTTGTGCTGCACTCGTGGTTCATTAGTTTTTCAAGCAAAAATTTTTTTTAACAGGTAAGCCAGATATTGGTGGTTCAAGATCAGTCGTATGCTTTATTGGCATGAGCTCTATTGGCACGTCAATTGAGCAACTTCTTGGTCACAAAGCAACTTCAACGGAGGAAATCAAATATTTCCAGCGTGAGTGCCTGAAATTTCTTATTTCCTATTCAAAACCCAAAATTTCTGCTTATCATGGTTGGACAATAGTGATTTTGTAATAAATAACTTCTGTTGTTCCTTCCTGGTGGTGATGAGGAGATGTTTTCATGGAGCATAAGAATATAGGCTCAAATGTTTAATTGAAAGCACCACCACATGTATAAGGATCTTAACAAGAGCGGCAAATAGAAGCCAGAAGAAGAAAAACAAAGATATTGAAAAGCATGCAATATGTCCACCATACTACTTTTGGATTATCTTATTTGGCATACATGGAAAACGTGCACTGTGTCCACCACATTTTTTCTGTAATGAATTATGGTCAGAAGGTTTTATATTACTGTTCATTGATGGTGTATGACTATCAGGACTGGAGAAGCTTCAGATTCTCGTCATTGTGTCTGGCTATTATGATACACAGAAGAATTTCAAGGTTGGTAGAAAATTGTTTTCTCTGTTTGTAGATATGCTAATTAGATATTCAGTTAAAAATCAAGCTCTAAGGCCACGAAGTACCAAAAAACCAATGAATTGACTAGAAAATTGCTGGAAAAGGAAGAGCATAAATGATTAAGTTTCAATGCAATGAACTGTCTTATATGGTCTTTGGTAGCTGTTTTAGCTGTCATCTTCAAAAGCAACCAAGAACTTCTAGTCTCTTCTCACAGTTACTGATTTTGGTTGTTTGGTTAAATTTAGAGGGAGATATTGGTAAGTGGGGAGTCGTTGGAGTTGGCGAAGAGTCTTCTATCCTTCTTTTATTCAAAAGTCTTTGAACTTCCACTCAAAGCTCTCCCTTATCCAGGTCAGTTTTCACTAGCAAGGCACATACTCTCTGTGCAATACGTCTTCTATGTGTGTTTACATTGGTTATGGTTGGTGAATAATGTTACAGCCCTCAGGGAAGAGATGAAAGCATTTCAGGTGGACAAAGTCACGTCAAGGAAGAATATTGAGCGTATCTTAGAAGAATTTATTGGGGCATGAGACACGCTATTCTAAGATAGAATCACATTTTGAGATTTTTGTCATCTTTATTTTGACGAGGGTAGTACCTTAGACACACATTTGAATGGTCTTTTTGCCACTTCAAATGGAAATCCAAAAGCAATAATTTAATTGAGCAACTTTTTCTAAGAATCCAACTTGGCCGTTTCATTTTACAAGAATTACAAGTACTAGTAATTACCTCCTTTTTGTTATCTAACGGACAAATTAAAATGATGATTTAGTTTAAGCAATAAAACTAAACTAAAGTTCAACACAAGTAATAACTGAAAATGCCAAGCAATTAAAGATTAACCAAATCAATCTAGGCAAAGAATCCCCTTGAAACTTCTTACGGTATTAATCCCTTATCATGCAATTTAATTAATGATCATTAGACATGGAAATTCTTATCTTATACTAATATTTTCTCAAGACTATCAACATCTAATCCCAGATTGATTAATTGAATTTTTTTTCTAGTTAAAATTGTATTTAATCGATTTGTGAATTTCATTATTAAGTTTAATACTAACCTAGAGGATTTATGTCTATTATCTCTAGATTTGCATATAACTCAAGATCTATTCAAATAAAACAACTACTTTCAATGATTTCTCAATATTTTAAAAAAAGGATTTCTCATTCACAAGAGTATGAAATCATACATGAAATAATATCATGAACGTATTAATTTAAGAACTAATAAAAAATAATTGACTATAATAAAATAATAATCAAATTACACTAAATAAAGAATCGAAACACAAAATCCATCCTAAGGTTCAACCCATCTAGACACTAAACAAATTAATTTCATAAAGATAGAAAACATAACTAAAGATTTAGAAGAAGAATTAAAAACAAGAGCATTCATTGTATATCCCTTTTTCTCTAATATAATCCATTGAAACTTCGATAGAAATATGGTCTTTATGGGATCTTTACGTCACTTACCAATTCTATGCTGCTATAAAGTTTAGAGCTGTGCTTAAAACTTTCACTCCCCAATTGCCCTTCTTATTTTTCACTATTATACTCAAAAATAAGGTTTCTACATTGGACACGATTACCCACACAATCTATGTCCTCTAAAATCACTTCAAAACTAAAACTTAATACGAAAACATGTTTACCTCAACACGAGCAAAAATAACATCTATTAACCTGTACACAGTCCCTCACACAATCGTGTACATGTCACACAGGGGCATGTACTCAATCAGCACGGGTGTGTCCTTTAAAAACAACTTCAATTCTTCTATTTCTCACCTCGATTTTGCCCATCTTTTAAACCTTTTGATCCATAAAGGCAACTAGGATCTAAAAATATATTACAAATGAAATAGGTGCCAAAAACCATGAATACCCTTAAATAAATAAGCAAAATCCATTAAACATGAGATTAAAAAATATTCTATTAAGCATTTATTAACTTCCACACACTTAAGTCTTTTCTTTTCCTCAAGCAAATCATAATCCAAACATTAAGCTTCAAAACATCCATCCCTTTTCAATTTCAAAATAACCATACACACCTTAAATTGTCATATCTTATGAATCAAATTATCTTCAATTAGACTTTAGCAATTATAGAACAAACTTCTGTAAACCAATATTAATAGCAATCAAATTGACAACATTTGTGAAATCAAAAGCACAAAATTCCATACTCTTATAAAGGATTCACTAAATTTACTCAAAGTGTTTAGGTGAAAAATATAATGAAACTCTCAAATCAATACATATAAGGAATCTGAACCATAAGCTTGCAATAAAATCAAATCCCCACCACTAATAAGTAAACTAAAAGCAAAATTCCAAAGTCTTTTAAACAAGGTGCAATAGCTTCTCGTAAATGTATGAAAGGGACAATTAAAAGGTAACAAGATGAAGAAAATTTACATAAACATGACTATACAAAACTTGGTTGTTCATAATACCAATCCTCTAAACAAATGGCACAACAATAATTCTTTTCACTCTCCAATAATAACAAATATCATAACTTTTCTTTCTCTCTTTGTTTCCTTTTTTTAAAACTTGAACTTTGAATAACTTTGGAGAAAATGTAACGTTATAACTACAATTCACTTAAGAAGTGATAAACTTAACAAATGATATGCACCAACATTTGTAAGCACGCTTTCTCTTTAAAATTCTTCAATATGATCCAAGTTTTATGTAATCAAGTAAATGAAAATCTCTTAAGGTTTTAAAATACATGAAAAATATTCAAGAAAAATAAGGTAGTTGACTATCAATGTGGCTATTATTAAGAAAGAGCTAAACCTTGAAATTGGTTAATTCTATGGGATAAAATAGGGTAGGTAATAATCAAAAGAATATGGGCTAAAACAACTAGCAAAATCTATGTGCCTTTATCATTTTAATGCCTTTAATATAACAGTATGGTCTCAATATGAATAATAAAAGCAAGTTATGAAATCATCCAACTATGCATGATAAAACACATAACAAAAAAATATAACATAAAATAGTGGTATATAGATCGAAGGCTCAAAAGCTCATTTTAGGCTTAATGTATTTAAATAATATGCAATTTTCATTTAGATTAATTATCTCAATGATTACTAAAAAAACAATTTATAAAACTAAGGTTGTTCTAGCTTTCATCATTTTGCATACTAATTGAACTCAATAATCAATAATAATCTAAAGTATTTTTCGACCTATTTTTAACTAAATTGAGATTTCAATTAATAAAAATAAATAATAAGGATTATAAAAGCTTGATAATTTAACCAAAATCAAAAGATTCTTTGAAATTTATTCAGAATTCAATATACCTCTTCCCATACTTAAAGATGCACATTGTCCTAAATGTACACCATAAAAGCACATAAAATATAATATCAAAGAAAAATAAAGTGAAAAAGAGATATTAATTTGGTACTTCCCTTAATAACAATCTACATAATTCTAAACTTGTTACAATTTCGATCTCAAATAAAATATAGTAATCCACAGTCCAACAAATCATTAAACCAATTTTATATTTGTTAAGGTTTACTAGGATTCGAAACCTAAATACTAATTACTTGATATCGGTAATTAAGTTAGTGTTTCGTAATTCTCTGCTTTAATCATGATGTTCATTTATTTTATTTGTTTAAATTTAGTTTCTTTAATTAAAAATCACAATCAATTTGTAGACTAGATAATAGTACTTATTGTCCTCGTGGGATCGACCTATATGTGTCGATACCAGCTACAACTATATTGTGCACTTGTGTTATAACAATACTGACTTTCACGAAATTAGGTCAATTATATTATATGTAATAGCCCATTTCAACACTTAGGAATTAAATTGCTAAATGAAGTCATATGAGTCATATCATATGAGAATATATGAGGTGTATTTCATTTGCATGCATTATATTCCCATACATACATGAATCATATTTTAGAGGCATTGTAAAGATAGTTTTTGCACTCAATTGATTTATTCCAGGGTATAAAAAATTTTAAATGTTTATGTTGTGATTGCGTGACTGTGAATTGGAATTTATTATCACAATTGGGTGATTAATGAAGTGATATGTGCATCTAGTATAGGAAAAATATTGAACAGTAAGATAAATTGATATATGAAAATTTATATTGACTAGACCTATGAAATAGTGACACATGACATTAGTAATAGTGTGACACGTGGCTTGATTAAATGAGTGACAAATGGTGGTTTAATTGGGTAACAAATGGCATAGTGATTATGAGATAAATGGACTAATTACAGAGTGAAAATTGGTAACTTATAAAAGGAGACATGTAGCATAGGTCTTTGTTTGACAAGTGTTTGGACAAGTGTCTAAACCCTCACCACTCACCTAACCGATGACACAAACACATAAAAAAGACCATCTTTCTCTTGTTTTTGTTACATGCCATCTTCTTTTCCCTTCTCATCACCAACTCACATACTCAGCCTACATAAATTTGAGTTTTTCCCAAATTTCTACACTTTTCTACTCTAAAATTTATGCAGCCTTCATTTTATGATTGAAACCCCTTCTATTTCCATTTTGTTCTTGGAGTATCCTTGCTTTTTGGAGGATTATGTTAACTTGAAGATTGAGGTGGAATTAGGGCTAATTAAGCAAGTGTTTTTAATCTCTATGGCATGTTAAAATTGAAACATTCATGATGATTAAATTGAGATGAGTGATATGTAGAGTTGATGTTGAAGTTGTGCTAGAATTTGATGGATGAATGTATGGTTTCTGTTTTGTTTTTAAAGCTTGAAAATAATGGATTATGTGGATGGTTTAGGTTAAGATTTGAAGTGTAAATGATGCTGTAACTATGCAAAAAAATGCATGTATTGGGGTGTTCCTGAAATTGACAAGTTAAGGTTATATGTATTAGGTGAATGATAGTTATGTTTTGATTGTGATACATGAAAGACTATGATTTATGAGTTTCCAATTAAATGATTTTGATTTGGAATTTGGAGATGAAATTGATGAGGAAATGAAGTATAATTTAGGTATAATTGAGATATGATCAATGGATTAGTATGATGGTGTTAGAATTTGGAAAAAGATTGAAGGAAAGGGGTGGTGAACTGTCTATTCACCCATCCCACGATCGTGGAAGCAACATGAGCTCCTTCCCACGATTGTGGGAAATGCCCCGGAGAAGAAAAGTTTCTGTTTTATCTTTCCACGATCGTGGAAAGGTAACCACGATCGTGGGAAATGCTTGGGAAGTGAAAAACTCTGTTTTATGTAATTGTTGAACCGATTAAGGATAAGTTACTTTACTTTGGTGTATTTGGATTTAATTAAAGTTTGAAATGAACCTAAAAGGTTGTTTGATTGATTAATTAAGAGTTTGATAAGTTTATATTGACAATTGATATTAGAATTAAGGAATGGATTGTTTGATATCAATGTATATGAAATTGGAAAGTATGAGTTGTTAAAGAAATGAAATTGTTTTTATGAATGCAAATATGAATCAAAGGATATGAACAATGTAAATTAGTGATGATTGAAGGAGAATTAGGACGCTGTGTGAGTATGGAATGTTAGGAAGTGATGGATAAATGTATGATTGAATGAATTTAGAGTAATCGAGATTTCTTAAGGCATAACCTAATTGCAAACAAGTTATATACAAACTACAATGAATGAATGAGCAAGATTTGTGAATAAGGATACATACCCGGGGAAAGTCAATTGAGCATGCATTTAACATAACACTTATATATGTGTATGATGGGGTATTTATTTAATTAAACAAGTTAGTAATGTATACATATGTGTGTATTGCATGATATAAAATCACAAATTGACCGACTGCATCCAGACATTGTCTGATCGTCAAGGCAATAGCTATTCTTGAGCATACTATGAGTCAACCTAGATGTTCTCTCACTATAATCTAGTTGTTTTGTTTAAAATTCAGTTATTAAATTGCTACTCATGTGATTGTGATAATTCCAGACCATCAATTATCCGAAGAGATTGATATTCGAGAATGTATTGGAAGTGCTTTGTAAATGTATATGAACATGGAAATATGTGTTCTAAACTGAATTTTGAATTCCGAACTTAGATCCTAAGAATGTGATATATAACTTGAGTATATCAAATGTGAAATACTAAATGCATCATAAGTGAATTGTTACATCTCATTATATTGAAATGTATGAACAAATAAATGAGTTGTGACTTGAGTGTTGGATCGCCTATGGCCTGAGTATTCACAATACGCAGCGGAATGGACCATACTACACAACAAGAAGTATAACTGAAAAGCACAACACGTATGAAATTAGCTCTTGACGCAGATTGGTATTTGTTTTTCTGATTTGTAGACGTTGCAGCGCGCGAACATCCTCTACCGATATCCACACGAGGATAAACGATCCGGGCAGCGGCTAATGTGTGCTAGCACGTTCCAAAACACTTTTTGAATGTCGCATAATTTTTTTCTCGGAAGAAGAATGAACAGCTAGGGCTAGGTGGCTAGGGTTTTCGTATCATCTCTAATGAGATATAAGTTCTCTATTTATAGAAAAACCCTAATCCTTATTCCTATTAGGAATAATTATATCATAATCCTAAACCCATTAGGATTATGGAATCCCAATAAGTTTCGACCCATATTATATCTTATATAATAAACGCTCGATAACTTAATTCAATCTAGCCCAATAAATATATCCACATATATTTATTCAGTGCTTAATAAATTAGGCCCAAGAAAATAAGCCCAGATCACATCACTCTCTGTGTGTGACCCTGTAGGCTCATTTGATGTTGGCAATGGGCTTGATCACACTTCAAGGCCCATAAGTCATAAGCGGCCTCTAGC
>JANIIA010000192.1:40469290-40483069 GCA_027478495.1 Erythroxylum alaternifolium
AAATTCTTTATCTATTCTATTCTTTGAACCAAACAAAATAATACCCATTTTATTCTATTCCTCATCTTTTCTATTCCTAAGAATAACTATTCTATTCCTTATCTATTCTATTCTTTGAACCAAACAGCCCATTACAGAATAATGATACCTATTTTTCTAGATTACGAGAAGAATGAGATATTATTCAAAAATAGATAATCAAAATAATAATTCTATAATTATAGTCTCTTACCCAACTTAATCTTTTATACCATACTTATTCTTTTTTTTTATACTCACTAAACAAGCACACCTTTAAGATAAGTAGAAATGGATTAAATTTGAATGAAAAAATGTGGTTGTAATTTTGGAATCTAAGTCTCAATTACAAAAGCACAAACAGTAGTCGAAACAACAAAGGTGTTAGTACAAATAGGTTTTAAAATTTTATTCCTTTTTCCTATTTTAAAATCACAAGAAACTTGAATAAAAATACAGTAAAATTGAGAACGACGGGTAACAACTAACAGAAGAAGAGCAAGTATTATTATATTACAATTATATCCTTACCTCTTTTCATTATAAAATACAACTAGATTTATTTAGACGGCAAATGGTCAATCATTGTTGGCCACAAATACATAAGGGATGTTTGTTTTTATTTTTTTTTTAAATTTAGTAAAAAACGTGTTTGTTTGAATTTTCAGTTTAAATTAATATTAATTTATAATAAAATTTTAATTTTTAAATTATTTATTGTATTAAAATAATAAAACTTTATTAATAATTTGTTAATAAATATTATATAAGATACTAAATAAATTTATTTAATTAAAAATAATTTATCTTTAAATTTTATCTAATATGTAATTATTATCAATGATAAAAATATAACTACATTAATATTTACAACTAAACATATTTTTGTTTTTGTTTACAAAAAATTAAAAACTAAAACTAAAAGAAAAAAAAAAAATAGAAGTAGAGCCAAACTAACTCTTTAGCTACCCGGTCGTTACCTTCCCAGTACCACCGGAATACGTTTCAAGCACTTTCACCTCTAACTTGAACTCCTCTCCAATATCGAAAGAAAGGCCTGACATCTCCAAGGTAGACAACTTTTTGTTACTATCAAAATTTCTATCTTTGCTTGAATGCCTACTCTCTCTTCCCCTTTTAGTTTCTAAATCGTAACCAAAGAAACCTTTGGACGTTTCTAATCCTAAGAACGTCACCTTACTTATAATCCAATTTTGACTCTTAGCAAACTTACCATTAACTACATAAGATCTTAACCTCACCACGTCTCCTACTTTGTCACTGTAAAACTTCACTAAACTCCAATCTCCTCCATTCCCACCCATTTCCAAGCTCTCCCCATCATCAACAAAAAGTTCACCCGTGCTATTCTCTTTGCCACTGAGAACTACTAACAGATGGAAGTCAGTTCTTCGAGCATCTCTTGTTGTCAAGGCTTCATTTTGCATAGCCAATATGTTTCCTTCACGAACATGCACGTTTATATGGTCTACAGGCGTGTAAAGTTCTATATGCTTCCCTGAATCTACGCTAATTGAACGTGAATAGTTGAAAAGGTCGAACCAATTTCCTGCTGGAAAGTATGCATCAACTGAAACCGCTCCTGGTTTCAGTGCAGGCGATACCATTATACCTTTACCGATAAGAAACTGGGAATCGATTGTGTAAGTTGCGGTGTCTCGAGGGAATGAAAAGAAGAGAGGCCTTGCAATGGGGGTTCCTTTGGTGTGTGCCTCGTACATTAATGTGTACAAGTATGGAAGTAGCCGGTACCTGAGGCCAAGCACCTTCTTAGCTGTTGCAGCAACAGAATCCCAGAGATATAGCTCTTGGCGGATTGTGTGCTTTTCCGAGTGGTCTCTTGCAAAAGGATAGAAGGCACCTAGCTGTAATAGATTGCACTACGTAAGTCAAGAGGAGCATTTTAATGTATTTTCTTGTCATCTATGATATCAAACTGTGATCAGGCCTAAACATTTAAACTAGAAAATGACGTCTAGAAGAGAGCTATAAGAAGTATAATTAGTAGGGGCCATGTACCTGAATCCAACGCCGACACAACTCTTCAGTTGTGTTTCCTGCAAAACCACATATGTCGGCGCCCACCATAGGGATGCCAAGTAGTCCGAAGTTCAGAATAGATGGGATTGAGTACGCCAAATCGTTCCACGTAGCTGAATTGTCTCCAGTCCAGTGTGCTGTGTACTTCCCGGAGCCAACAAAAGTTGATCTTGAAAGAATGAATGGCCTTTTACCAATCACTTTGACAAGGGCTGCATTGGTAGTTTTGGACTCCAATAAGCCATAAAGGTTATGAACATTATACTCTAAATTTTTGCCGAAATGTACAGATGTTGCAGGAAGAGTTTTGTTGTTGATAGGCCGTTGGTTTCCTGAATTGTTGATTTTGTAGGGAGGATCATCGAGGGTTGAATATTGGGTGGTCGGGGAGGTTATGAAATTTGATACTTCATTCATGTCAAGCCAGAGGCCATCAAATGCGACTCGATCTCGAAATATTTTGATCTCATTAGTCCAATATTCTCTGCCTTTTGGGTTCAGGAAATCAGGGAAATAGACTGATCCAGGCCAGACCTCGCCCAAGTAAGGGGTTCCCTTATGTTTAATGAAAATATCATCCTCCATCCCTCTCAAATAACTTGCATACGTAGCATTCACACTGACACCTACGGAGAATTGGAAGCCGTTTAGTTTCCTTGTAAAATATTGATAAAGCAGTAGAAAATATTTCAAGTTAATCCATTCCTCTTCACAAGCTGATGCTGCGAATTAGCAGCAGAACACTGAATTAAACATACCAGGATCCAAAATGAGCACATATTTCTGACCATTTTGATGAAGGGTGTTGAGGAATTTCTTCATCTGCTCTAGTGGATAGTTTGTTGGGTCAAGAGTGAAGACCTTATATCCGTCCATGTAATCAATGTCTGTCCATATAACTTCAAGAGGGATACCAGCTTTAGCATAGCCAGAAACAACTCTTTCAACCTCAGAAATATTTTGGTAGCCCCATCGACATTGATGAAACCCTGCAAACAAAACGATAAAAAAAATCCGGCAAATCAAATCAGAATCTAAACCCAAAATTGGTAAACTATAGAATAGTGACCATATGCTTACCCAAGGACCAATATGGCATAGGGGCAGGTAGGCCAATGAGCTTTGTGTATTGCTGTACTACCATTTCGGGTGTTGGTCCGGCAAATAAGTACAAGTCTATGACTCCTCCAATAACCTTGTAAGTTATTCTGTCTCCTCCATAAATCACATCCATGCCATTACTACTAAACAAAAAGACTCCATGACTTGTCCCTGCTACAACTTTACCGTCTGGTGATGGTGATCTGACATCCAGGTAGAAAGGGTGTGATCCATAGAGGTTAAGATCAGGAACAAAACTAGCAATGTCAGCATTCCACAAAGTGAGTGTCTCATTAGGAATCAACCGGAGAGACTTCTTTGTATGCTCCCCAAGGCCATAAAGTGTTGATCGATTTTGCGGAAGTGAGGAAGAGATTTGAATATATTGATCCTTGAAAACAAGAAAGGTATTGGGGTCTGATGGATCAGGTGAAGTATCGAAAATGACGTCCCCAGAGGAACGGCGAGTCACTGTGAAGCCAAATGGAGTGCTGTTGTGGAGGGTGAGTACAAGGTCAGAGTTGGTGTCCGAAAGAGTGTGGCTTGCCAGCGACTTGACAAGGTGCTTTGTCAAATCTAGAGGCTGTTTGTTGAGGCGGGGAATTATTTCCTCTGGGATTTCCCATCTTTTCTTACTCGGATCTGTTATGCGAATCCTCAGCCGATCCTTTGTTTCCAAGCTGTTGGTAGCAATTCAGTATCACTACTTTATTGTTCATATATAAATGAAGGTAAATTCACAGCTTTCGTAGAAGACTAATCAAAGGTTGTGGATACAACTAGTTTCAGGTTCAAACAATTTTCATTTTATAAGTCTTAAAAACAAAAAGTAATGGGTATAGATTAGATCCATGATATAATGCGTGCGACTTCCTACTCCTTGAGTTATGGAAAGAAAGATCATTGGTTATTCTTTTCTTTGCTTGAGGACTGTTACAGCGGTTGTTTAATAATTAACACCAAGGCCTAGGAGATTCAGCAACGCAAGTATAAATCAAGTTCACCTGGCAACAAAGTTGAGACTTTGAATGTCAGGACCATATGTTGTTGTCTTCTTGATAAGCTTAAGATCTGCACTCAGAAACTTTCCAGAAGGATCAACTCTAGATGATGTAGCTTTGTACCCGTAACCAACAGGTCCTTCTTGGTCACCATTTGATGCAGATAAGCTGAAGAACAATTGGAAGAGGAAAAGAAGATGGTGACGTTGCAGGGAAAGAAAAACGCTTGATCTCGTTCTAGATAAGACGATCATCTTCTGTTTGCGAGCAAAAACAGTCCTATTTTTATCTCATAATCGTTATCTTGGAAAGAAGTCTCCTCCACCAAAGTTATATAAAAGGTAGCTTTCTCAACGTCAGCTTTGCTGCTCTGTTTCTGTAATTTCGCTCGTCATATTCTCTGAAAGTGGTCTGTCTTTTCCTGACAGGGCAGGACGGGACAGGTCATTTACAAATTTACTTTATTTGTTTCCTATTCCTGACGCGATGTATTGGACTGGCAATAATGATCTAGCCGAAATAGTATCATCATTGTAAATAAAAAAGAACGATCACCAGAGATGTCATCTAGCTTAGTATCGAAAACCTTAATGTAAATTCAGGATACGTACATAAGAGCCGCTTAGGTAGCTCAATTTGTCTTCAGAAAGGTTATCGAGTACTCCTTGTGCGCACTGAATACGAAGTCCCTTCTCTCAAAAATTGAATAAGATTAAACTGTGATTTACTCCTCTACCATTCTGTTGATAGCAATTCAACTTCACTACTTTATTGTTTATATAAATGAAGGTAAATTTACAACTTTCGTAGAAGACTAATCAAAGGTTGTGTAAAGCTGCGGTGATTGTTCGAAAATGACTTAGACCGGTTATTTTTAATCATTTGTTAGTTTAATTTTTAATTTTTATTTAAATTAGTTTAATTATTAAAAATATGTCAATTTATTAATTAATTAGTTAATTTTTATCGCATTAGATAATTTTTTAATTAAACTTAAAATTATTTGATAAATAAGGACAATTTTTCAATAATATTTTAAGATTTTAAAATTTATTTCATTTTTAAACAATTTTATGACAATCTAATACCATCTCTTATTTTATTAATTTAACTTTTGATCCAAAATTTAAAATATTAGTTTCAATATAAACTATTGTTATGAAAAACGTGGAATCTACTGAAATTTGTCTAAATTTTAAACAAAATGAACACAATTCCGTACATATAATGAGATTCTGATTTTGATCATTGATCATAATATAAGACCTTTAAAGAGTAAAAAGGTGTATCATTTAAAGAGTAAAATGGTGTACCTTGAAGCTGAAGTTAAGGGATGAGGGTAACGAAGACGTAAATGAGACAAAATCAGAATCTATAAATAGAAAATCCGAAATAGAAATGAAAGTCCCGCATATATATACGGATTTTGTTTGCTTAGGAATCTCAGGAAGGAAGCCTTTGATTTCGACCTTCTCTACTTTCATCTAGTGAAGAAATAAAATGATGTATGACCGCCTTAATTTATGATACAATCAGCACACATCCAACGTTTCTCCTTATTTATTTTCATCTTCTTCATGGTGGCTTACTCGAAAGTTGCTCTTCTTCGTCAATATTGTTTGCAAATGGATACTAACTTTTGTTTTTGTTTTGTTGATCCTCCATTATAGCTGTAACTTAAATTAAAGTCTATCACAAATTAGAAAATATTCAATAGAACATAAAATTTTTACGCGATGAGTGTAACACATTGGATCCAAACTTTTTACGACTTCGATCGGAAGCACGATGGACATCTTGAACCTTGAAGAAATCTTAAAACGAGATTCCAATATCATCCAATACAAGGGATACATTTATCTGAAATTTTGAACATGTTATGCCATTTTTATATGCACATTCTTTGTGTACTGTTGATATTTTTATATAGAATACTTTCACGCAGTAACTAACAAAACCTTACATAACTTACAGTATAAAAGATATCTTTCCCACGAGAATTGAATATAGTCACCTAATAATTTGAATTATACTTTGCCTAAGGTAAAAAAAAATTGAATTAATTGAAAATTAAAATAACTAACAAAACCTCGTGACTATACAAGAGAAAGATAACAATAAAATTAAAGTACTCAATAATGGAAACTCAGGAATCATTCTATCCTTATTTGTGTTCCCTTCACCTTGTGAATTCAACTGTGCTTGATCTTATGTATCAAAAGGTTATGATTAACCTCTCTTAAGATCTAATCAAGTAATCCCAATTGAAATAGATAAAAGTTGAGTTGCGATCTCTTGATCTTTCCAAACTATTCCTAACTATTTAATTGAATTTGAAGCAATTTTAAGGATATTAACTCACAATTAGGATCTCGCTTCAATTGTTTATTAACCTAATATATGTAAGTATATTAAGATATCAACTATTCTTATGCAAATTAACGCAAGTAACTTGATTCAATCTCTTGATTCAAATAAAGTATGAGCATAAAAAATATCACCAAGTAATAATATATTGAATTCAACAAGGTAAAGTCATACAAAACAATTCAAGAATAAACCCTAAAATAGATTTGGCAATCCATAATCATGTTCAAAATACAACTATTCAGATTTAGCATACAAGGCAATAAAATATAATAAAGAGAAGAGAATGAAATCAGCTTGAAGCTTTAATCTACAAAATTAAGAAAGTTGGAGTTAATCTTGATGTTTCCTCTTTTGATCTTTTTATTTGTGATGTGTATTGTTTTCTTTCTTCTTTTGGTGTCTTTCATGACCCTCAAGTCTACCTCTCTTTGTTGTACCCTTCGTAATATCTTTTAATAGCAAAAACTAGATTTTCTAGAATATACATGGTCAATTACGCAGTCGTGTAGGTTATTGGGTTTCTCTAAAAGCTCTTAATGGTGATTTTACACAATCACAAAAGCTTACATTGGCACATATACAGTTGCGTATGTCAACATAAATGGGCGTGTATTGTCACACGAGCATAAATAACATCTTTAATGCTCCACTTACTAACAGTGACTTACACTATGACTTAAGGTTGCTTCAATTCTTCCATTCTATGTCACGATTTCACTTAAATTCTTCTCCTTTTTGGATATGAAGGCAATTATCAGCTGAAAACATGTTCGAAGTAAAATAAGTGCCACAGATACCATAAGATGCTCAAATAATAAGCAAAACATATTAAATATGAGTATATAAATATAGTCAATTAATCATTTATCAAAAATCCTAACACTTAAATCTTTGTATATCCCCAAGAAAACATAAAACCACAAAACAAAAAAGAACACAACATATAAACACATAATTATACAACATTACAATAATGGATCAATGACATCAAATTCATAGAATTAACTTAACCTCAAATGTCAACCACTGAAAAAGTTCTAACACACTAACTTATTCCATTCATGTTCAAGTGCTTTGATTTGGATACACATATCAATCAAGTATTGATACCCTATTCATACACCTATGACACTTGTGAACATGCACTCATTATTATTAATCAATTAAAAAGGTAAACTATCACTAAGTACTCTTTCACAAAAATTCTTGCTATTTTAAAAGATTAGTAAGTTTAATTTTATTACAATCACCATCTTTTTAGTTTTTTTAGTGATAACCTAGTCTCTTGGTGTGAAAACAAACACCTTATTATGAATGTCCCCCAATTACTCAACTAAGTTACGTTTTTTATTTAGCTTTCTTGGAGTGTTATTCTAGCCTTTTGATATTAGAAAAACATTTTATTGTGAATGCCTCCAATTACTTAGTTATATCATAACTCTCAACTGGCTTTTAGCTCTATTCTTAAGCCAAATTTCTTAAAAAGGGTAAGCATAATAGGAATAGTATTTAACACTTTTTTAGCCTACCTTATTCTTTCTTAGTCAGTCACTCTCATGAAAGGTTACTAATGATGCCTACCCATTTAAATGAATGTAATTATAAGTGAATCCAAACAAATGTCATTAAGTGAAAGAAAAGGTGCATTAACCTAATTAGTATGCATATTCATCCTAAAAACACTTAAGACACAAACTTTATAAGCTAATATGCCTTCACATTTAAAATGACCATGTTCGAAGGTAAGTGAATTTCATTCAATCCATGCCATCTTCACATTCACACAATGCACATATCAGGCAACCAAATGTTCACAGAATGCTAACCTAATCATAAACTAACACAATGCAAATGTAAAATTTAACACACATAAGTGATATGCTAATGCATATATGTCTCTACACTTGAACAACATATTATTCTCAATTTAGAAAACACATAAAAACTTAACTAAAAGTAACACACATAATAAATATAAACAACAACAACAATAATAACAATAATAAAAACAAAGTCAAGAATACTTATGTGGATTATGATGGTGAAAGCGTCAAGAGATTGGACAAGCTTTATGACATGAAATCCATTAATCAAATTTCTACAAAATAAATATAAAAACATAAAAGCAACAAAGCACTAACAAACATGAAATTATGAAAAACCTAACTACACAAAATATGCTAATTTTAAGGTTATTAGTTTGACCATTTAATGCCATTATTTTAACTTCTTTGAGATGATATTATCCTATGCATCTCAACAAAATAAAATGAAACCTATGCTAATTCTTGGGTTGCCTCTTAAGTAGTGCTTGTTTAATGTATTTATTTTAACGTAGCCTCCCTATTTCCCATCAACCTGGGTTTATAATTATTGGCTTGCTTCCACCTTTTTCTTCACTTGGCAATTTAGTAGCTTGTTAATAAGCCACATATTATAAGATCATAGTTAGATTTAATGTATTAAATTAATAAATCAAATTGACTTCATTAATGCCATTTTCTATAACAAATTGTTAACTAAATAAGGAATAATAAAACTCCCTAAATCCTCAATTGAATCAAATAACTTGTCTTTTAGGAAGTGGGAACCACCTGTACTTAAGGGGACTACAAATAATTCATCAATAGTTTCCTTATTTGGCTCCTCCTCTTTTTCTGCCTCAATCATCTTTATTCACTCTTTTATTTACTCTTCTTGGATATAAGCTTCCTATTCTTCTTCAACTTCTACTTCTTCTACCATCTTTTCTTCTTTCTACAATCATCGTAAAGATTTAGTTGAAGCATAATCATTGCATGCATTCCATTATGAATTATAAGTATTTTCATATGGTGTATTATGAGGCCAGTTTTGCAGGCAATATAGATGCTCCCATATATAATTTGCTGCCTGAGATTCGTGATTGGAATGGTTAACCCCACAAATGTCACAAAATAATATAGATATTGGTTAAGCTTTTGTGTTACTTAGGAGACTCCCTACATTCTTTGTTGACAATGCATTGGCAAGTTGCCCCAATATGAACCTCCAAATTATGAATAAAAAAGGGGTGGTTTTCAATTATTTGACCAAATTTGGCTTCCATCCTCATCTAACCTTCATCTTGGCTATTGCACTGGGAGCTTAGTATGCCCGTTAATTTGTCCATCTTTGAATCTAATGAACCAAGCATATCTTGATGTAATCCTAATGGTCCTTAAAGTCTCATTTGATTACTTGCATTGTTAGACAAAGAAAATTTTAGCTGATTTTCACACATAGGATTATAAGTATAAGAATAGTGATTATCATCTCTTTGACCATACTATGCTCCCAAAAAGTTGAGTTGCTCCATGTTGTTTTCTAACAATGTGTCGTAACAATGCAATAACTAAACTTAAAACTATAGCTAATGATGAGTTTATGTCAATCTCACAAAGATTAAATCAAATCACTTTTCTAATTTATATTTATATGTATAAAGGGGGTTTGGTTTCATGCAATTAAGAAAAACAAAGAAAAATTGAATTTATGAAAGCAAACCAAATAAAACAGCATAAAGTGAGAAAATTAATGAATGATTTTGTAAACTTATAGATATTGAGAGTTTTATATTAGGTAAAACTTGTTAAATAAAGACCTTATGATAAGATGTGATTAATATTTCAGTGAACCAAAAAGAACCTTGCTTAGTAATTGGTGATTTCAACTGCGCTTTGTATAAGGATGAAACAAAAGGTGGATTAGGTTCTAATTAACCATATCTTGACTTTAGGAGATATGTCATATTATCAGGTATAATGGACCTTAGTTTCCATGGGAATTTTGTTACCTGATCTAACAAAAAATATGATAGGTGGTTACTTGAAAGAAAATTAAATCGAGTCCTTGTTAACAAAAAATGTATTAAAGCATTTTAGAATAGCAAACTAGTGTTTGCTCAGCCTTTATCCTTCAATCATTCACCTATTTTGGTGGCAACCAAACTCTAATATTTGAATATCCCTTTTTAGATTCTATAATTTCCTAGCTAAGCAACAAGGTTTTAAATAACCAATACTTCAACCAATGTTGCTAAAAACTCTCGATACATCAAATTTAATAAATTTAAGCTATATTAGTTGACCACTAACCTATATAGGTCAACCATTCAACCAAAAAACATGATTTTAACAACTTAAAATGCTCAAACCAAATTTTTAAAATCAAACTAAGATTAAAACCCTAACCTAAATGTTCCCTAAAGATTATTTGAAAGATTAAGAGGCTTTTATATTAAAATCAAAAGCCTTAATTGCCTCTTAATCAATGTAAAGACTCGTGCAATGAACTAACATGAAATAATCAGGGCCGGTCCTGAGATTTTGTAGGTCCGGGGCGAAAAAGAAGATGCGGGCCTCTCACTTTAATTAAAAATAAATTAAAATTTTTTTAATAAACTATACTCCACATGTAATTTTTTTTAAATAAAAGTGGGCCCTGGGCAAGGGCCCAGCTCGCCCCTGCCCAGGGCCGGGGCTAGAAATAATTAAGCATGGTAAGCCTTTTGAATCATCAAATTGACAAAGTGAGCTAATAAATGAAAATATAATATGTGAAATGATCTTGAAGAGCCTTGATCTCCTTTTCTCATTGTTTTGATCTTCTTTTCATTGGTTATAAACTTCAACTTCCTTTTATCAACTTTATACACTATCTTTTTAAGTTTATGACTCATTTTATTCTAATATTGCCTTTGAACAAAATAATAAACACATTAATATTATATTTTTATCATCAAAACATAAATTAGAACCTCCTTTGGTTCAATATTCTCCCACCCTTTTTGATTATAACAAAAAATCTCTGATATTAGAGAACAATGATGATGTTAAGGACATAAATAACTATCAAGATAATGATTATCTCCCCTTAATTCATGAATAAATCATAATTCAATAACAAGAACAAAAGATGAAGAAATATCCATGAAGATAACATAAGTTTACTCAAACATATCATATCAAGTGTAAGATGCAAGATATATAAAGGTAACAAAACAATCACTCTCCCTAAATTTAATATTACCAAACTTTTTCCCCTTTTTTGGAATCATAAAAAAGAAATCTATTATAAAAAAATGTATAATAAAGTTTCATACATCAAGCTAACTTGGTTAACAAAAATGAATTTGACCAAGATTGATGTACTTTTGATACAGGACTTTGAAGCATTATTTTGAGAGAAGGGTTCTAGCATCACACTAAGAAATTTACCAAACTACCCTTATTTCTTTCCTTTTTTGGAAAGTTATCATCTGCTTTATGTACTTTGTCACTGTTGGCCCCCGGGTCTTGGTTCCTATTTTATGACGTCAAGGTGCCAAAATTAGAGTATTTTTAAAACAAAAACAATTATATTTATAATTAATATCAAAATAAAAAGAATTTCATTCCTTAGTGGGAGCAAAATAAATACACAAACAATTAAAATAAATAGCCTAGAATAAATTTGACATGAAAATAAATTAAAAGACATCATGGAGGGACCCCTTTTTAATGTATACAAATACTAATAAACTAATAAATAAATAAATAATTATATAAATAAATAAAATTCATAGAGGGAGTAAAAACAAATACCCAATAATTTAAATAAAATATCATAGCATAAAATGGACATAAAAATAAATTGAATTGGGCATTAAATGAATAAATAGCAAATGAATTAATGAATTAAAATTAAAATTGCAGAGGAGGAAAAGTCACGGAAGTCGCGATCGTGCTATAAAAACACAAAAGTTGCGATCGTGCTTGTGCACGATCGCGACAAATGTTGAACAGTGACAGAAATTTGAGATTCGTAGCGTTTTTGCTTAAGTACGATCCCGACTTTTAGTGAACAGTCGCAAAAAATCAAGTTTGTCACGATACTGCTTAAGCACGATTGCGACTTTCCAGTCGTGCATTCTAACTTCAAAATTTTATAACTTTCAATCCATAAATCCAAAAATTACAAACTTTATATCATTGGAAAGCTAAGAAAAAGATCTACAACTTTCATAAGACAATTTTATCCAACTCTACCTAAATCAATACAATTTATTCCTCAAAGTTTCAGATCATATTTTTCCCATTTTTCGTCTTTTCTTTCCACTGTCAATAAATATATCTATTAACTATAACCAAAAGACCCGAATCCAACATTTAAATTCATACATACAAAACTCACTTTAAACAATTTCCTTAAAGAAAACCCATCAAAAGATCATCACAAAACCAATAATCTCACTTCCAGCTATAATGACAACTTAACAAAAAAGAAAATTTTTGCACATATATATCAGTAAATCTCAGCAACTTTCACTGTTAATTTTCAACAAAACAGAGTTGGTATACATCTTCATACTTCATATTAGAAACCACATCAGTAGTATAATACAAAAATTACAATCTTGAATGCTCATGTATGATATGCTTCTAAGTACCAAAAGTCTCTAAACTAACTAGTTACAAAACATCTGAAATTCTTGGAGTTGCCAAGCTTTGCAAGGGTTCAGTGATATGCTCTGTTTGTACCTGAAGAGTAGAAAAATTTATGGGGTGAGCTGGGAAACTCAGTGGCTAATAGGTTTATAACCCGCGATAACGAACCACAATTACACAATCAAGTACATATTTATATATACATGTTGCAATTTTGGACTTAGCAGTTCACATTATCCACATTTCAAACCTTGAAAATTTATATAGACTAGAACACATTATCTCACAAATCAGATCAAATGTTTCATTTTATCATCAGAAAATAACACTCAGTTATGCTCCATACTCAACAAATTAAAATGCAATGCACAACGTAATGGCTCAAGAGAATCCCATGAAACAGAATGACGAAACTGAAGTTTACACCGTGAACATAATGAGTCCATTTTTTGGAGCTCATATGCCACAAGCGGGCAGCTGAGAGAAGTTTTTTAGTCAACATGCACGTGAGGAACATAATGGTATCTCTCTTACCCACATAAGCAGATTTTCTGATGCATACATATTTCATAACATATTCATATATTTCATGCTTCTTGAATTTTTTGTTTTGCATCAATACTAAATTGCAGTTTCTTTCAAAATAAACGCGATACAAATTTATAGGACATTTTTCTCAGGTTCAAAATGAGTAAAAGCAAGCATTTAAACACACATAAAAACAAATAATTTCAGCTCATCATCACAAAAACTATAAACATATTACCCACCTAGTTACTTGA
>JANIIA010000192.1:40483169-40532913 GCA_027478495.1 Erythroxylum alaternifolium
ACGCCACCCTCGCGGGGCACGGATCCGGGTATCACTGTCGATATCGGGTTCGGGTTTTGCGGGAGTGGGGTGTTACATTTACTCTTCTTGTACCTTTCTTTCCCCTTCATTATTAGATGCAGATTTAGAGACACTTATTGGGTTGTCAGTGTTGGTTTCAACTGTGAATATGATTTCGGGGGCTAACTGTGAGTTCCTTGTGTGTTGCTCCATATGGAAATCAGTTGACTAGTCTAGATTCGGAATTTGATACTGGGCTGGAACTTGCCATTCATAACAGTGATAATAGAATAAAAAAACCTAGAAGATTACCACTACTATGGAAAAGAAAAGAATCTTAGATGTACCATAAAAGACAAAACAACTTAGAAATTATCTCTTGACCCTTCCAAAGACAACCTCTTTTGTTGCGTCCTTCTGTATGGCAGTGGCTACATGTAATGATCATACCCCTCCTAGACACGTGGTTAACAATTTGCTTTTTGTTTACTTTTGTATTCTTTTTAGGCTCATCAATGCCCTTTTTTCGTGCTATTTCGGGCCTTCTAGGCCCTTGTTTGAATTCTGGTGGCCTAATAGTTTCTTCATTGCTAATAGGTCAGTCCTTCATATCAGGCATCGGTTGAATTGCTTTCCTATATGCTTTCACATATTCATTCTTCCATAACCAACTAGAAGTGCACTCTTTAATATTAACTCTACTATCTCTAATAGCACATATGGCATGTGCACAAAGAATGCCAGAGAGGGTATATCTCCTACATGAACATATTTTGTTATGAAGCCTTCCCACATATCTGTTCTGTCCATGATCAATCTCATACGTACCTTTTTCATTATGATGCACTGAACAATATTGAGCAATCATGACACTCTTTTCAATTGCTTCCCATATTCTTGGCCCTAAATTACCCTTCCACTTGGCAGCCTCTTTCCTTTTTTTCATAATTCTTTTCATTAAATCTCTTCTAAGATGCTCAGATAACCCTAAAATTGATATTTTCCTTGCATCAACTAGAGTCTTATTGAAGGCCTCACATAAGTTATTGTCAACTAACTCAATCATGGAATCTTCCATCTGGAAAGCCCGCCACCATTGCTGAACTGGTGCATAACTCTCAATATCTTCTGCTACCCTTTGATTTTTAGCTTTAAAATTATCCAAATTTTCTTCATATTCCTTTACTGTCAAGGATTTTTCAATTTTCCAAAAGTGCTCTTTCATCTCTTCCCTTTATGTCCTCTTCTAGGCCAATTGACATAAACATTTTTAGCACAAAACCTGTGCTCAGCATTTAGACACAAATCGTCAATGGCTCTATCAAGTCCCTACAATGGAAAACATAACCATATCATAACAATTGCACTCTCAATGAAAGTAAAAACAAGATTCATGTGAAACTTTTACCTTTTGTTGATCAGTCATTATAGTCCAACCAATTCCGAAGCCTAAGTGAGGTAAATCTTCTTTCAGCCTTTTAATGAACCACTTCCATGTGACTAATGACACAACTTCAACCATAGCTCAAGCAACAGGAAACATTTGATTGTTTCCATCTCTCCCCACAGAACATAAAAGTTCACCTTTGGTTTTGGTTTTCAGCCAACATCCATCTAGACCAAGAAAATGCTTGCATCCATTCATAAACCCATGTTTAATAGCTTCTAAGCATATGTACATTTTTTCAAAAATAGGTGGAGATGTTGGAATTGGTTGAGACACTGTTAATGTAACACTGCTTCCTGGGTTGGTCTGCCTAATCGCTTTAGCATAAGACCAAAGCTTCCCAAACTCCTCTTCAATATTGATCACAACACTATCTACTATTTTTTTCTTTGCTCTTCTCAACATACTCATCATAGACACTTCAACACCTAAACAATCCTTAACATAAAATTGTATATCATAATTCTTCATAAATGGCTCCCTTATAAGCTTATCCTTCAACAAGTCAACTAAGATGCTGGTGTTCATCTCAGGATTTGTATATACCCTATTAAAATCATGATTGTTCCTAAATTTCCTAACTTGAAATGACTGCAACTTCCTATCACATGCTCCATTTATATATCAAGGGTAGTTCTCAATCCTACATTTACCTTGGACAAAATTGGGCTTATTTTTGGTAAACATGACAGCCCTCTTTGTTTTAATGGATAACAAACACGCTTAAATTGCAAATGATTAACGAAAATCATCCCTAATTCAATTTAAGGTTCAGTTGCATTTTCATCATAAACAGGGTATTTCCTTTTCCTTCTAGTAGCATTATCTACATTACTAACAAGTTCTCTATATTCATCACTTTCATAATATTCAGACAAAACTACCTCTTCTTCATCATTTGCATCACCTGCATCAGCTTTATGTGGTCCATTATCTTCATTCGGACCATTACCTTTATCTCCTTGCTCTAAATCCTCTTCAACATCTTCATTTAGACCATTAATTTCATCTCCTTGCTCTAAATCATCTTCAACATGTTTATCCGGACCATTACTTCTATCTGGTGGCTCTAAATCCTCTTCATCCTCTTCAACCTCCATATTTTTATCAACTTCATTCTCCATATCTGCATCATTTTCATTCTCCACATTTGACACATTGTTTACATTACCTACATTACCTCCAACTACATTATTATGTTTACATTACCTACATTACCTCCAACTACATTATTAACATCCTCACCATTTTCTTCAACTACATTACCCTTTTTAACCTCATTACAATCATCCTCAATCACTTCAACAGGGCTATCCACACCAAGTTCAATATAAATATCAATACCACCCGTACCCATCATCTGACCAATTGTATCTAACACACTAGCATCAGGGCCGGTCCTGAGATTTTATAGGCCCAGGACGAAAGAAAAAAAAAGGGCCCCTCATATTAATTAAAAATAAATTAAATTTTTTTTCCAAAAAATTATATTTTTATATGTATTTTTTTAAAAAAATAAAAGTGGGCCCTGGGCAGGGGCCCACCTCGCCCCTACCCAGGGCCGAGGCTGACTAGCATCATCTCATGCAACTCTCAAACCATTACATAGTTCAAAACTAGGCAAATGATAAAATATCTTCTTCACATTGTTATACCCACTTCTTTCACATACATTAACTAGTTCAAAATAGCTCAGTAAGTTAGGAACAAATTTAATTTCATCCACAAAACCATCCTCATATATAACATTATCACCCACATTAACAAAACATCCCGCATGGTGAAACCGCAGAGTTACGTCATCAACTGTCATTATGCCAAACTGAAAAACCAACTCGAGGAAAACGAAAACACTCAATCAGAATGTTGAAAGGAAACAATGAAGTGAAAGTTAAAACTTCAAGCCTAGCAGAGCACATGATGCTTAACATATTCATAACAATTCCATCAACCAACTTACTAAGTTTTAATGGTTTATTATGACTCAATGTTTAAATGCAATCCTTATTCAATTCAATTATTACATCAACTTTAAGTTATCAGTAATTAGAGTCTTTCATATTTAAGTTACTAGTAGAATAACAAAATCAGAACTTTATGTTATCATCAAATAATAGTCAGAGTATTGCAAACAACAACATAAAAACAATACATCAGCTACAATTAAACAAATGCACACTTAGACGACAAATACTCCCACTAGTAAAGCAAAAAGGATGAAGGAGGGTAACAGAATTAAAAGCATCAAATTAAGATTTTGTTAGACCGACTGTTTTTTATTATGCTCTGATTAGTCAAAAAGAAGAATTTTTCTACCAATCAGAGCAAAAAAGAAAACCAATTGGTTCTAGCAACTACCCATTTTGCAACCGACCATCTTCGGTAGAAAATGAAAAATAATACTAGTTTACTTCTTCCTATCTCATTTATATTATCTTCCTCAGACCACGCTAACTTCAGGCTTCTCTAACCTCAGACTTCTTTTTACCACTCCAATCACTTCTCTAACCTCAGACCTTGTTGAATCAAATGTTTACCCCTTTTAAGTCTAATGGCTAATACTTTAATTGTAGGAATTACATTAGTTTCAAGAGATGATGTATGAATCAAGCAAGCCAACCCCTTCAATAAGGAGTGGAGCGCGGATCAGAGGATGGTGAAGATTTGTCAACCAACCAACACAACCCCTTTAACGAATGATAAAGTACAAATCTAGTGAGGGTAACCCTTAGTGAAGATGCGTGAACCAAGCAAGATTTCCCTTGCAGGAATACTCCAACAAAATGGCCGATGGTGAAGATGCATCAGAGAGGGGAGCGACAATGGAATTTAGGGTTTTCTTTAAATTTTTCGTTTCTCTGTTTTTACTTTACAAAATTTACAGAATTAACGAAAATTTACAAAATTTTAGGTTAAAACTTAAAACCTTTTACTCTTTTATACGTGGCATTTTTTAAAAAGGTAATGGTGCCATGTTGTTTAATGTAACGGTGCGTATAAACACTCCCTAATTTTCATCCAAAAAAGTCTTTAATTGAGCAGACTCGTGAAATTATAGCCCTTAAATTAGCTAGTTTGAAGTTAATGTTCCAAATTGATCAAATTCAAAAAGATTAAGCCCTAATTTGGGCTTTTAGCCCATATAACTTGTAAATATGCCAAACTCGTCTTTATGTCAAATAAACTTGGCACCAATATTGTCCAAGACAAGCACCGTACTCTTGTTTTAGTTAGTTAAAATTTTATTTCAAGTTTTTATTTCATTTTAGAACTATAGTTTTAAGGTTTTATATTTTAAGGGATTTATACTATATAAGACTATCTCATGGATTTAATTTGGGAGGTTATCCTTATTTTTGATAAATCAAAAAACTTTCAAGATTTTTTTTTATCTTTGTTGTTAGAGAAACTCTTGTTTTAGATTAACTTTTTAATCTTATCTAGCATACCAGTGGTGGTCAACCTTATAAGTTATCACTCTCAATCCTTTCTTTTCTAGAGTGTGGTGATTCATTTCTTCTTTTGTATGTTTTTGTGTTTAACTTTTTAGATTAACCTATGTTTGATAAAACAATACTCAGTCCTATCACATCTCACTAGTCCTATTAGTGAGGGTTATATCAAAATATACTATATTTGCACAATTCTGTGTTTAGGATTCGTTTTTGATATCATTGTTTATGTATTCAATACTTTTGTATCTTTATTTTCTACATTCAATATTCATTATTAATCTTGTCTTTCCTAAAATATTGTTATAAACAAATTGTTCTTAAGTTCATGTAAAAATATTGTTGTTACTATCATCATCATCATTATTATAATAAGGTTTGTCAATAAAAGCCCTAAAAAGGAGCCATCTCAAGTTACATAAACTTTGTGGCTGTTTACAATACCCATTACAAGTTAGGGTTTAAATTCCTCTTCAATAAGAACAAGGTATTCGATACATTTTTAAATTTTCTATTTATTCATCCTCTTGATTTCATTATTGTTAAATCCAAAATTGTTATATTCTTCTTATTTTCTATTAAGTCAATTGGGTTCCTTCAAACTTAATTGTCTATTGTGAGTTTTCTTGTTAATTGGCCTCTAGTTTTGTTTCTTTATTTGCTTTTTGTCTATATGTACTTCTTTGAGAGTATTTGACATAGGGGTGATTTAAAATAGCTTTCTTGATTTTAATTGTCTAGTTTGCAAAGAATCGTTAATCAAGAGTTTAGGTTAGGAGTTTAATGAGACTTTGAGAGAAACAAGTGAGGAAGTGCTTTTGCTACTAACTTTTCATATAGGTGCCATATGACTCAAAAGAAGAAAGTATGATCATATCTAAAGACAAAGAAGTAAATGAGGGCCAAAGAATGGGAGTAGATTAAGAGTCCTATATGAAAATCATCCAAGGCAATTCGAGTAACGTATTTAACAATTCATAGAAGGTATGGAAAATTTGGAGAAGCATGAAGCTACTGTAGTTGGACTACAACTTAAGCCACCTCTAAATGCTAAGATGGATGACCTTAAGGCAAATGATGGAGCAGGAGGCCTTATTAAAGGTTACAAACTTTGACTCAAGGTTCCAAGAGTGTGGAATATTGTTATAAAGAGATAGAGGTTGCTATACCTAGGACAAAACATAAAGGTAGATAATAAAGTAAAATGACTCAATTTATTACTTGCTAAGCCCTAAAATTGCCAATATTGTGGAGTTGCACCGTTCTGTTAAGTTGGAAGCTACAATTGATATGACAACAAAGATAGAAACACAAATCAAAAATAATAATAATAACCTTTTTGGTGTTTCTAGTGTAAGTTCATCATGGAGGAAAAGAACCAAAGAAAAAGCTCACAATTTTTTCAAGAAAAAAAAATGTATTGAATTAATAACAGAGAGGTATACAATTATTTACATGCTAAAAAATCAACTTGAGAAATCTCACAATTTTACTAATGATCAAAAACTTATTATTCTCTGTAAAAATGGCCTATTTATAGATTACACAAAAAACTAGTAATATGCTAAAAAGAGAATAATATTCTAAACAAAAGTGGAAATAAATATATAAGGAACAAAGCAAAACAGAAAACATATAAAATAATATTCTAGAAAAATATTTTGAACTAAGATTTTCGATGAAACAGAAATTATAAATAAAAAAAATGGCTTGCAAATAAACATCACATATGTGTGTGAGTCATGTGGGATCAAAATTGTCTAAATAAACTTAAATTAAATTAATCAATGCTGGTTTTTTAATTTACTTGAATCCTACATAAATAATAGCTTCTTTCGTAAGACGGTTAAATACATCTTAAAATCTTTTCTTTTCCACGTAATTGATCCAATTAACAAACTCAAACGATTAAAATCAAATTCCTATCACCTTATCTTACTGGTTTCTATTTAATTGTTAGGACTTAAAAGAGTGATTTTGTTAGGTGATTTGAAAGGAAGCTACTTCCGTGTGATGCGTTCCCTCTCTTTGAGCTGGTTTCTTTATGAATTCATGAATGGATTATATCTTCTGCTTGCAGGCTACACTCTCTAGGAATAACTTACCTCTCTTGATACACCCTTGTCTATGCAAACATACTGCTCTTTCATCGTAAAAATCTGGAAATGAGAGAAATAAAACAAGACCATAAATTTGTATTATGGCTTGTATTAAAAAATTGTTTACAGAATTTTCTAAATAAGACCATCTATTTCTACTCCTTTTTTATTTTTCGGCAGTTCTATTTCTGATCCTTTTTACATTGCTTTCTTTAACTGATTCCCATTTTACATTTCCTAAAATAATCTTGACCTGACATGGGAGTTTTCATACAAATACAAGCGTTTGACTTGTCAGCAAGGAAATTGTAAGAATTTATGACTCTTCTATCGTAGATGCAGGATCATTCTTGTCTGATCTGAATATTCCATATTTCATATTCAAACTTCAACAGGATGTTAAGTGACTGCTCCCTGAACGTCAAGTTCTAGTAATCAATGAATTCTTCTGGACCATTGTTTGAATCACTCTCTATACTGAAATAAATTTTCAAGTCTTGGAATCTCATATGTCTGGCAAATTTGCACTCTTTGTTCATTCTTCAAACACGCTCTTCACACTGTTTTCTATGTATTTTCCACTTTTGCTCCCATAATCAACTATTCTTGAACTTCTCGTCCAGCAGGACTTTCATACCATTAACTTGTGGATTAAACCACAAATCGAAATGAAAGCAGATCATAATTATAAAAAAAATTAAAATGAGAAATGAAAACACTGTTAAAAGCATCATATAATAGTCAAAATCCTGAGATAAAACTGGAATAAAAATGATAATTTAGAATAAATATATTCAAAAACATTAATATTCATTTATGATATGAGATTTAAGGGTAGTAAGTCCTAGAAAAGACAAAAAAAGATGCCATGAAGCATAAAAATTAAATTTACATGGAAAAAGAATGGACGTCCATTTTCTTGGCCCTAATTTTGGCATCACTCGTCAATAAATTACTTTGAAGCTATCATATAACTTACTAATATTATACATAAGTTTAAGTGCTAGAAGGAAAGTAAAACAAAATCTGAAATTAACATTGTAAAATGGATGCATTTTCTACATTTTATACTAACCAATTCCTACGCCTTCGAGCTCCACTGTCTAAATTACAACGCTTTTGGAATCAGGTGGATATGTTCGGGTATCTTCGTAAACCAAAGGAGAGAGAAAACCCTGTACAACCTTTTCTACATACAATAACATCCTCTAGATAGATCATTTCGGTGCAAGTGGTCTCAATAGTTCCTTGCGAAGTCATTTCAGTGCAACTGGTCTGAAGCTGACCGGCAACCTCACCACCATCTTCCGCATATCCTCCGGAGATGGCTACCATTATAGCGTGAAAGAGGCCAGCGATTCTAACAGATTCAAGTACTTGCTCTTGTTGAGGACATTCCCAGAACAATGGTGGACTATTCTTTGATTAACTATTGCTTGAATCTTGAGTTTCAAGCAAAATGGATTACATGTATTTTGCCAACCACTGTTTACACATATCAAGCACGGGTAACGCATTTGCATGTAGTGCCTGTAATAAATATAGACGAAGGATATCAGATCGCCCCAAAACCTCGTATGATTAGAAAACACCATAAACAAATCAGGACACTCACTTTTTCTTTAAATGAACTTTTACAAGGGTGTGACTGATTTGACTAGCTCTGCTTTTGTAGTGGACTCAAGGACATAGAACAGGAGAAACCAGAAAACCTCCTAAACATGTATAAAAGTATTGTAAAGTAGGAAATCCTATGAATTTTTACAGTTTATTGTTGCTCTTTTAAGTCTCAAAGAGGCAATATATCAACTCCCATATAATGGTTCCACTTGCTTTGCCTCTCGTGTCATCATAATTTGGGCGACTCCATGCTAATCCATCACCATATATGCTCCATGCTTGGACTAAGCTATAAACCTCAGTCTACTACCAAACCCTAGCTATGTTCACAAACACCACCTCAGTCTACTACCAAACCCTAGCTATGTTCACAAACACCCAAAATACTACTGACGGAGCTATGACCAAAACAAAGTTTACAAAATTGATCTACCTACGCACATACCTAATAACCACAGGATGTATTGGTATAAGGGAATGAATTTATACTGATTACAACAGTGTAACTCCCGACCTTGATAGCTAATTCTTGGAGTGTAGTTCTCCTAAATTTTCAACCATAGCACAGGGTCTTCTATTTGCATCGAACTATTTACCAAAGATTGCATGCTTTCCATGCTTTTATAGTAGTAGATAGAAACATAACGGAGTTTCATTACCTGATGAGCTACGTATTGAACATCAGCGACACTTCCACTTCGAGAAGCAATTTGGAAAGCACTTTTCAGACGACCGCATACGACGCAGGCCAGAACCTTCCTGTTCACAGAGACCAGTAAAAAAGGATACAAACAAAATTAGTTTTTAAGTTAATAAGCAAATCATACCAAAGTCAGTACAGTTGAACAGAAATAGTTCCTTTGACATAACGTTTTAATGTAGATGTGGATTCATGCTCAAGTAAATTACTTCTAGAAATAATAGCCATTCACTCTGGGCATGAAAACAAAAACAAGAAGTGATTGGGCATGATCTTTAAATGTACAGTTATGCTAATTGATTAGGGTTTTTGGTTGCTAGTCCAAATAATCTCCAGGACATTATATTGGGAACTTAGGTTTGGTACCCCAGCTAAATAAAGAGATTTTGTTGTATTAACTTAGGAAATCAAAGCAACGACAGTACTGTCTTCATCAAATGTACACTTCTACATAATAGAAACGGAAGTCTTAAGGGACAATACTGAATTCTTGAATACCAATTTAACCAAGAATTGTTAACTAAATTGTAGAAGAGAGCTATATATCGCATAGAAATGATAAAGTCGCTTTAACTCATAACACAGAATCTTAAATATCCACTTCTCAGGTAACTATCCAAGCATAGAATACACGCAAAACACAACTTGGGAAGCACGTACCTGATTAAGAAAAGAAAAATCAAGAACAGTACCTGTGACTGCTGACTAGCATGTCAATTAGACGGTCAGGGCGTTCTTTGTGTTTATTAGCATATACATTTATTGAAGCCCCCAAGACCTACATGTGATTTTAGCTTAATATAAGAAAATATAGTGAATGTAAACATTAAAAAAATCAACATAATCCAAGGTTCAAAGCATAAATCTGACCATAACAAACAAGAAAGTGGTTATAAGAGATGAAGCAGGGGCAAAAACTCGGGAAAAAAAGGAAAATTTGCATCAAGGACTCAAGTTTACTAGCTTTATCAACTGCTTTCTTGAACAAAATTGTTTGTTTAGCTGGTCATGATTTCCAAAAAAGTGTTATGGAACCACCTACACAATAATGGACATATTTAGGTGTTCATGCAATATACCAATGAGTAAATTGGGCACAATTATATTCTTTAATTATTCTATTTTCTCCATTTTCTTCTCCCTTTATTTCTTGCAATCTGATTTTATTTCTATATATCAAGCAAAATGTTGATAAAATCTACATAGTTTCTCCTTACTGTGTCTGTCCATATTATTACTTGCATAAAGCAGGAGTAGAAAGGTACCATAAAGTGTTGATAATAGATTTGGTGAAGATAGTTCTAATTACTTCATATTTCATTCCATAGAAAATTTATGATGAGGAATAATGATTAGCTCTTAGAAGTTTCTTGGTTATTAATTTTCCTTATTAGAAGAGGGACTGATATATTTTTTTATTAATTTGTCCTCATTAGTTTAGAATTCAAGTCCATGAATAGTAAAAATCCTTATTAGAGTAGTATTCTATTTCTATTTTTAGAATCGGGGTTCCAGTCTCCTGTATAGGTGTTTCAACATTTCAACAATAATGGACTTTCTTTCTTTCTTTCTTTTTTTTTTTGTGAATTCTTAAATTTCATATCTGAAAGTGTGAAACTTTCTCTCTTTAATAGTGATACTCAAATAATTAAGAGTGATTCCTGAACCCTAAAATGATTTGAAGAAACCTAGCATCATTCTAATAGTTTCATTTGCTTCAAATCCTAAGTGCGGCTCAAAATTCTTTACAAACCCTTTGGTTGATTCCTGCACTTATCCCTTTTTCTCAATTCTCAATTACTTAAAGGGAAAACTTTTCAACTAAACTTCAATTTTTGGGGAAAAAAAGGAAAGTTTAGTAACAATTAATAGCCTTTTATCCTCAAACATACTAAAAAGGTATTTATTGTCTCCTAGCATACAATTCAATCATTTTACCTGATCCCAATCATCATCATCAATTGTTCCTTTTATATTTCTGAAAAATTCTGTCAACTGGCCACCTTTCTTTCTTTCAGCAAGTGAAGCAGCAACAGCAGCATATATATCAACAGCTACATCATGTGAAAAGAGGACTTTAAACATTCATAGGACACATATATCAACTCCAATACTCCATGTTAAAGTTAGATTTTAAGAGAGAGAAAGAGAGAGCCGAAATTCAATAACTACCTGGAAGATTAAATTCGTAGATTACTTGGAAAGCCAAATCAAAATTCTTCTCCACAAGGACTTCAGCAATCTCGCATCTTCTCCTGTGAATCAAAGATACTTGCAGATAAATCTTTCCACCGTTATATAAGATGGATCAAGCCATCACTACATGTCATGACACAACAATCTGAGTGTTGCATTGGGTAAACTGTTGGGATTATCTGGACCGAAAACCCAATAATTGTGATTGAGAATTTTTGGCTATCCAAAAGTATATGATAAAGCTCTGAATAGGCATCATGAATCTGCAATATCATTCTGGTCCCCATCAATATACTTTCAATTTTTAGTTGTCGCAAAAGGCACTAACCTGAAGGTTTCAGGATCATTAGGATTTCCAAAAAGTGAATGTTTCCACTGTGGCCCATCAGAATCATTGTAGGCTTTCACAACATCCATCTACAAACAAAATTATATTGAAAGTGCTAAAGAGTGTCAGTAGCAGAGAGTTTCAAAAGACAATCACACAGAGCTTAAAAACCTTCACAGACATACACTTTCAAGTAAGAGATGTATCCTTAAGATCCATATATTTTGTCTTCGGTAATAACTAGTCTCATTGTAAGATATAATATATGTGTGTGAAAAGAATGGCACAGTTACAAAAGTTAACTTGTATGCTGTTAAATTTTGTAAAATTTAACCCAAATAAACTGAGTACATACAAGTTCAAATGAAGTTCCATCCTAAAACTAATTGATGATAAGAGGAGTAACTCACTAGGTTTATATCTATGCTCAAGGCCATATAGACAAACTCTCACTTATATCTCAACACGTCCCTCTCAAGTGTAGGCTAATTTAAGGCCCAACACATGACAGTCTATCATGTCGAGATGGTGACGACTAATCTAAGAGCAACCTACTCTAATACAATGTTAAATTTTGTAAGATTGGGCCAAAATAAACTGAACATATACAAACTCAAATAAGGTTCCATCTTAAAACTAATTTAACACGGTATCAAAGTAAGTTTGGTTCGGATTATTAATTTCTCAATTGTCCGCCTAAATTTCCAGTCCCTGTGGCCTGGTCAGGTAACCGCTGCATCACTGTCAAGCGACAACTGGATGTCCAGTCCCAGTTGCACTTGAGAGGGAGTCTTAGAGTACCCCATATTGACTAAACATGAAAATGTTAAAAAATTTATAAATAGTAAGGGTCAATTATTGAAATGACTAGTTTTAATCATTTTGGAAATGATTGACCCAAGTCAATAGTATCAGAGCAGGTTGCTCTTAGGTTAGTCGTCACCACCTTGACATGATAGCCTATGTCACCTATTGGGCCTTAAATTAGCCCACATATTAGGGAGACGTGAAATATAAGAGGGAGTTTGTCCCACATAGAAAGAATATATGACCTTGAGCATATATATATATATCCCTAGTGATTACTCCCAAATGTCCAAATAACTAGTTCTAGTCATTAGCTCAATTCTTGTTAATGGGCACTATACTCTACCCATATTAAAAATTCTAATATAGTATCAGAACAGGTTTGAATCAGCTTATTAATTTCTCAGTTGTCCGTCTGGAAGTCCAGTCCCAACGGTCCGGTCCGATTACCTCTACGTTTATTTCAAGTGACAATTGAATGTACAGTCTGAGTTGCACTTGAGGGGAGTGTTAGAGTATCTCATATTGACTAAACATGAAAATGTTAAAAGGGTTTATAAATAGTAAGGACCAACTATCTAAATGACTAGTTCTAGTTATTTAGGCAATGGT
This sequence comes from Erythroxylum alaternifolium, assembly GCA_027478495.1. Classification (NCBI taxonomy): domain Eukaryota; kingdom Viridiplantae; phylum Streptophyta; class Magnoliopsida; order Malpighiales; family Erythroxylaceae; genus Erythroxylum; species Erythroxylum alaternifolium. The sequence goes on from JANIIA010000192.1 coordinate 40,496,431, forward strand.
TGACCCAAGCCCAATTCTTGTTAATGAGCTCTATACTATTCATCTTAAAAATTCTAATATATTCCAACATTTATAAAATCAACTGACTAAATTTTGTGCAAAGCAAACTTGATGTCTCAACTTGCATGTCCTTAACATAACCAAAAAAAGTCTAAGGTGAAGTCTAAATTAAAACATTTTGTTTAAGCTTCATAACTCAAATTCCCACTTCTGCTAGTCAAAAGGCTTAAATCTATTGACCTGCACACTGAAACAAGTTAAGAAGAACAAACACATTCACAAAAGCAGATTTCTATTCCAGGTGCAGCAATACATATCCATTTCCAACACCCAAAAGTTGAAGGATTCATCCAAGGTCAAGCCCTAGACTGGTACTTTACCTCATAAGGTTCAAATGTTATCAATTATCAAGAAAAAAAAGACAATCTTAAAAACAATAAGAATAAATTGACCTTATAGTCCCTGGATTTGTTTGAACCTGCAAAAATGGAATCTAGTGCTATGTTGACCATACATAATTACCTGAATTGTTACCCGAGAAGAAAACTTGACAAGACCTTCTTCAGTCAGCTTCTCAGAGGCACTTTTTCCTCTGACACCCTTAGTGACAAGCTTAGTCAAGTCACTGCCTTTGGATCGAGCTGACAGTGCATCATCAAAATGCATCTATTCCCAAAAGGAAGAGATGTGAAATCCAAGAGTGAAAGAATCATGACAAGATTGATAAGAACTTCAGCATGCAAGTATAACCGAAAAAAAGGAAAAAAGAAAAGTAAACAAAAAAGACAACGTCAGAGTGAATAAGTAGTCACCCTAGCATGTTCCAAATGTTTCACAGCTGCCTCTTGTGAAGAAGAATTCATAAATAGCTGTATACAGCAAAGGCCAGCAGCAACATGGTCCTTCTTAATCACCTGAATAACAAGTAAAAGATACCATGGATCAATCATTCTTGAGAATAAAAGAGTAAGGTTATAATAATAAGAGTGATTGCTCATCTATTTTATGGTCACCCATGACATGCATTATCTGTAGAAAAATGCAGATTCCTACTATGCTAATTTGTTCAAATGTAACCTGAAAATCGCAATTCATCAAGGCAGACATGATAATTTAGAAGCTAGAGGGTATCACGCGAAATATTCAGTAACAAAAGCAAAATGACATCCTCCCAACCCCTTCAAGCTAATCAAGAAACCACTCGACCCCAAATTTTAAACCATTGTATTGGCTCCAAGAAATGGACCAAATGTTGCCCTTAACATTTTTATTTTGTGATTATAGTTCCTTGAGGTGGGATTCTGCTACTTTTGTCCATAAAGTGAAAAGAAATCTGGTGCTGATATGGATCGAAGGTATCTCGTGAAATCCTCTAGGCTATTGGACTTCACACACCTTTTTCCCATAAAGAAATACATTAATACTGCCCAAAAGTTTGAAGACATCTCTAGCAATAAATCTCTCCAAAACTTGAGATGACGTTTAGAAAAACAATTAAACTAGCTGCAAAGTGGAAATATAAAAGGAGCTGCATTACCAGAAACTTATATAAATAATTGAAGTGGCGATGAGCTTCACAGTAGCTACAAATCCGAGTGAGGGCTGCTGCAGTCTGCTGGTTTACCACAACATCCTGTTGCTTTTCAGAAGCCATTCTAGTAGATATCACTTCCTCCAGAATGGACATTGCACCATAACCAATGCACAGGTCACATAGATCATCAACAGTCCCATAATCTGTTGCCAAAGGATCTGGTCTCTGAGGAGATGAAGATGAAGTAACTACCCCCATTGTTGAAGGTTGAGGAGGAGGTGGAACAGAATTTGGGGGAAAGAACAAGTAGCAAGCATCAGTATAGCGACCATGCCTAAACATAAATCCAAGCAAATGCTGACGGGCATACTGCAAATTCGAGAACTTATAGTCAATGTAATAGGAATAAACTAGTTGATGCAAAAGAGCTCAAAGTATATCAAAGAAATAAAAGAAGAAAAATTAGTCAACCACAAGCCTTAATTTGGTGGAATGAGGATTGGGAATTGAGTTGACATCAAAGATAAGGGCCAAAATTTAGATTGTATTAGGATTCCTTATTAGATAGGAAGTAGTAGTAAGTTCAACATATCATTCTATTTTAGACATGTTATCCTAGTTGTCTAGGAGTTATCGAGTTTTTATTAGAACAGGATTTAAATTTGTTAAGAACCTTTTCCTACTAAAATAAGGGTTCTAGAAACTTCTCTATAAATGTGTATATTCAACCCTTCAATGACTAAGCAATCTAAAATTTTTTCCCTACAAACTTTAGTTTTCAGCAAGAAAGTGTGATGCTCGATTCTTAGACCCTTGGAGTGATTCCTAGTTTTCTACTCTCCATTATTTGTGTTCCTTACTAAATTCTAACAAACCTAACCGAAATTCCAGTCGTCTTAAATTTAAATTCTAGCCATATTAAATCTTAAAATTCTAAATCAAACCCCAAAACCCCAGCTATATAAAATCTAAAATTTCTGCATTGCTAGCCAAAATCCAGCCTAAAACTTCATATTACAGCAGCATAATATCAGCCATATTTCCTAATTTTGTCGTTTTTAGCTACTAGTTAATGATTCTTATATTTGTCCTACATCAATTTGATATCAGAACTTTGGTTCACTATGGCAGAAGAAAGGCATATAGAGGAATATTCAGCAACCAGGAGTGATGGTGAGAGTGGAGAACTAGTCCAGAAAACAATATCAGACAACAAACTACACTTGATGGTGTGCGTGGACAAAGTGAAATCCAAGACGAAGAGGCTGACACTAAACAACGACAAAAGGGTTAGGAAATCAACGCCTACCAAGAGATCTAAGACAAAGAAACCAATCAGCAGCACATAGAGAGCGCATGCGAGCCTTTAGAGGCCATAATAGAGTTAACGAACAACGGACTCGATGACATTACTAAGAAAATTCATGTTAAAGCCCCTAATTTTGCAAGAAAGATGGATCCACACCTATTCTTAGACTAGACAGCAACAATGGAAGATTTTTTTGACTGTTATCACATGTCAAAAGATCGAAAAGTTCGATTCACAAAGATGAAACTACTTGGACATGCTAAAATTTGGTGATCGGTAGAGGATAGACTTTGAAACCAAGCCAGCCACCAACTGTTGATTGGGAAGAGATCAAGCTGAAGTTATAAGAAAAATTCGTACCATTTCATTGTCAGAAAGATCTTCAAAATCAACTCACAACCCTTAGAAAAGGGATTATGTCCATATTTGATGAACTTTCTATCCAATTTGAAGGGATGGAGTCGAAATGACAACTTATATCTCACTACGAAAATGGTTTAAGGCCAGAAATTCACAAGAAGCTGATAATGCAAAGGATTTACAGCCTTGAAGATGCATATCACTTGACTTTAAGAGCGGAATAATACGTAGGACAATAAGAAACTAAAAAGTTTCGAATTCAAGAAGGCAAATTTGACATGAAGAGAACTACAACATTGCAAAACTTTAAATTAGAACCTAATGCATCAAAATTTGCACCACAAAACAACTACAAAACTTCTCAAGGAGCTAAATTTAACAGCAAATTCATACCTAAGACTGGGACTAAAGGATGCAACAATGAGAAGAAGCATTTTATATGCAATGGGAGGGGCCACTTTGCTTATGAATGTCCTAACAAAAGTTTGCATATGATGGAAGAAGAAAAAGAGAGAATCTGATGAGTATGTGTGTGAGCATGAAATTGAAGAGTTGGAAGGAGACTCTAGTGATGAATTAACTAGTCTTACAAATCTTAATGTACTAAGACACATACTTACAACCCCTAAAGCTGAAGAACAAAAAGAATGGCTTCGTACTGTTATTTTCTTTACTCAAGTTAGATGCAGTGATAAAGTATGCAAGCTTAGCATTGATGGAGGAAATAGTATGTATGTGGTATCGGAGAAGATGGTGAAGCAATTGAATTTACTCACTAAGAAACATCCAAATCCTTGCAAAGTTGCTTAGGTAGATGATAGTACTAAAACAATTATTACAAGGTGATTGATATCTTTCAAATTAGGAATATATGAGAACTCTATTAAGTGTGATGTCATTTCTATGAAAACATCACACATTTTAATTGGGCGACTGTGGCTTTATGATCAAGATGTGCATCACTACGTAAAAGTTAAGACCTATTAGTTTATATTTCATGGAAAGAAGATAATTTTGAAGCTTATGAAAGTAGACAAGGTAGAAAAACAAAGAAGACTTTACAAGGCAGCCATAAATACCAAGAAAAAGCCTCTCAATATCCTTAAGGAGAGAGAATTTGAAGTTGTTAGCAAGGAAAAGGGAATTGTGTTTGCAATGATAGTGAGGGAAGTAACAAAAAATAGCACCTGAAACACCTTTTACCTTAACAAAGTGGGAGAATTGTTAGCTGATTTTTTAAGCCTTATGCCAGATGATTTACCAAGTGAATTACCTCCTTTACAAGATATTCAGCATGCTATTGACTTGGTACCTGGATCTACTCTACCAAATCTTCCAACCTATCGCTTGAATCCTATTGAGAATAAAGAGCTGAAGAGGAGTTACTGAAAAAAGGATTTATTCAAGAAAGTCTTAGTCCGTATGCAATTCCAGCACTACTGACTCCTGAAAAAGATGGAAGTTGGCGAATGTGTATTATCGTGCAATAAATAAGATCACGATAAGGCACAGATTTCCAATACCTGACCTTGATGACATATTAGATATGTTGATTGGAGCTACTATCTTTACCAAGATAGACATACGAAGTGATTATCATCAAGTTAGAATCAGACCTAGAGATGAACAGAAAATGACTTTCAAGACTAAAAAACGAACTTTATGAAGGGTTGTTGATGCCATTTGGACTCTCTAATGCACCTAACACTTTTGTGAGAGTGATGAATCAAGTGTTTCGACCATTTATGGGTAGATTTTTGGTGGCATATTTTGATGATATATTAATATACACCAAGCCTAAAGAAGACCACCTATTACATCTACAACAAGTCTTGAGAGTTTTGAGGCAAGAGAAACTTTATATCAGCTTAAGGAAGTGTTCTTTCATGCAATCAAGTGTTGTATTTTTTGGTTTTATTATATGCTATTGTGGAGTGGAGATAGATCCCAAGAAGATTAAGGTCATCCTTGATTGGCCTATTCCAAAGGATGTGTAGGAGACAAGGAGTTTTCACAGTGGCCTAGCAACATTCTATAGGCAATTTATTCATAATTCTAGCACCATAATGGCACCATTACGGATTGTATGATGAAAGGTCAGTTTATTTAGTCAAAGGCAACAACTAAAGCATTTGAATAGATCAAGAAAAAGATGAATGAATCTGTTGTTTTACAACTTCCAGATTTTTCTAAGGTATTTGAAGTTGCTTGTGACACAACTCATGTGGGAATTGGAGGTAAACTCAGCTAAGAGGGACACTTGATTGCTTACTTTAATGAGAAAATAAGAGAAACAACAATATTGAATCTATGACAAGGAATTTTGTGCAGTAGTGTGTGCTCTTTACAATTGGTGTCACTATCTCTCATACAAGGAATTTATTCTATATTCGGATCATGAATCTCTTAAACACTTCCAAGTCCCAGAAGAACTTGAAAAAAAGGCATGCATTGTGGAGTGAGTTTTTAGATCAATTTAAGTTTATTAGTAAACGTCGGATAGGAGACGAGAATCAGGCAACAGATGCATTAAGTAGGAGGAGTCATTTGCTAAAACACTTTAGCAATAAAACTTATGGGGTTTGACAAAATAAAAAGAAAATATGTTTGAGATTTCGGAATAATCTATTCAAAAATTGCAACTAGACAAAGACACCAATACTTTCCTTTTGTGATCCATGCTAACTATCTTTTCAAAGGATATCGACTTTGCCTACCTAATATATCTATAAGGGAGTATGTGATTTGGGAATCATATGGAGGAAGAGCAGCAGGACACTTTGAAAGAGATAAAACCATAACATTGGTTGAAGATCATTTTTATTGGCCCTCTTTAAAGCAGGACGTGTCCAAGGTCATATGACAATGTCGAACATGTCAATCAGCTAAAAGAAGGAAACAAATTTCTTGAGTATAGACATCACTATAAAACATGGTAGGACAAAGCTATGAATTTTGCCTTGGAATTTATAAAACTATAAGACGTCGTGATTCTCTTTTTGTGGTGGTAGATAGATTTTCCAAGTTAAGTCATTCCATTCCATGTTCGAAGACTTATGATGCTATTCATATTGCCAAAATTTTCTTCAAAGAAGTTATACGTCTCCACGGATAACCTTTAACCATCGTCTCTGATCGTGGCGTAAAGTTTATGAGTTATTTTTCAAGAACTCTATGAAAAACATTGAACACTAAGCTTCAATTTTCAAGTTCTTTCCATCCCTAAATTGAAGGTGGTGAATAGAAACTTGGGGGACTTGTTAAGATGTTTGGTTAAAGACAATGTGAGAAATTAGAACCTAGTTCTCCCTATGGCAGAATTTGCATACAATAGTTATATAAATAGGTCTATTGGTAAGTCATTTTGAGATAGTCTTGGGAGTTCAACCAAAGAAACCTATTGATCTGATTCCATTACCACAAACGATATGAGTTAGTATTGAAGCAGACGATCTTGCATAACACATGAGGGACATCTTTGATGAGATAAGACAAAAGATAAATACCAGCAATTTGTCTAATAAAAAGCATGCTGATCAATACCGTTGATTGGTGGAATTCAATGAAGGGTATATAGTGATGGTTAGGATTCATCCAGATCGTTTTCAAAAAGGGAAATATAAGAAATTTCATTCACAGAATGATGGACCTTATAAGATCATCAAGAAGATAAGTATTAATGCTTATGTTTTGGAATAACAAAGTGACATGGGAATAAGTCATATCTTTAATGTCACGGCCTTAACTATTTATCATGGACAAGATGAACAATTCCCTACTGCGACTGTAAGAATTCTAGCCACTCATCTTAAAGACGAAGAGAGGATGTTCTTGATGAACAAATTGTAGCCACAAAAGATGGAGGATATTGACAATTTCTTGTCAAGTGAAAAGGAAGATCAATTTCTGACAATACTAGAATTCTACAATCAGAATTTTAGAAGTTGAATATAGACTTAACGTCAAGGACGACTTCAGACAAGCTGGGGAGAATTGATGCAAAAGAGCTTAAAATATATAGAAGAAATAAAAAAGAAAAAAATTAGTCAACCACAAGTCTTAATTTGGTGGGATGAGGATTGAGAATTGCGTTCAGATCAAAGATAAGGGTCGAAATTTAGATTGTGTTAAGATTCCTTATTAGGTAGAAAATAGTAGTAAGTTAAATATATTATTCTATTTTAGATATGTTATCCTAATTGCTTAAGACTTATAGAACTTTTATTATAACAGGATTTAAATTTATTAGGACCCTTTCCTACTAGAATAAGAGTTCTAAAAACTTCTCTATAAAAATGTGTATATTCAGCCTTCAATGAATAAGCAATCTGAAATTTTATCGGCAAACTTAAGTTTTCAGTTAGAAGGTGTGATACTTTCTTCTTAGACGCTGAGTGTGATTCTTAGAACCTAAGAGCGATTCCTAGATTTCTACTCCATTGTTTGTGTTCCTTACTAAATTCCAACAAAACTAACCTAAATTCCAGTCATCTTAAACCTAAGTTCAAGCCATATTAAATCATGAAATTCTAACCCTAAACTTCCAACAATCAAACCCTAAAACCACAGCTATACAAAATCTGAGATTTTAGCATTCTTAGCCAAAATCCAGCCCTAAAACTTGATATTCCAGTAGCCTAATATCAACCATATTTTCTAATTTTGTGATTTTTAGCTACTAGTTAATAGTTATTCTATTTGTACTATGTCACTAGTAGTAACTAATAAAAACAAGGAAACAATGAAAGACAACTTAAAAAAACTCAAACATATCAAAATGAGCATATTGTCTATATGATACATTGCTCAGTGGCCCCAATTTGTGCATAAAAAAACCATTCAACCCAAAACTTTTTGAGGCTTTGAAATGATCACATATTTAATACATGCCTTTAAACCCAGTATGAAAAACTCATATCAAATCATAAATCCATTGGAAACAAGTGAAAATCCTACTTGAACCAAGGAACCATTCAACCCAAAAGCATAAGCTCATGGCTCCAATGGCTCCTTAACAGATTCAGGACAGTTTTATAAGAAAATAAACAACTCCTCTTTAATCCTAGAATTAAATCAAGTCCCCCGACTAAGCTCTCGGCCAATATGTAGTTTTGTAACATGTATTTTCATCATAATGTGTCGCTTTGGCCCCTGACTGAACAGATTCTAACATGCTGTTTCATAATAAAATATGCAACTTCTATTTTATTCATTAAATTGAATAAGTTCCCTGACTAATCTCTCTTCCATCATTCATCTAAACAAAGAAAGATGTACAGGATTCTAGTTTCCAGGTGATGAACAAAAAGGAAACATTCAAAGACATAGTATGTTCTGGTCTTGAAAAAAACAGGTTGATATGAGATTTCCTATTTATATCTTCACAGTTGTAGTTTGCATTTCGCAAAAACTAATGGCAAATGGCACAAGCTACGGGAATAGGCTTGAGCATGAAAAATGGAGTGCAGCTTACATCTTGCAAATAACTAACACATTCCATATAGCGAATGCTGTCCAAATTGCTGCGAGGCCCATCTTCCAAATCAGAGTTGTATGTTGACGAGTTATTATTAGCAGATTCTTCATCATATCTGCTTTTCTCTGAGCGTGGAAATGTTGACGGCATGTACAATACATTCAGATATGAATCAGCAGAGAGGGAATCATCCAGGATTGTTGGTGCACTTCTAGCTAAGTGTTCATACCTGCAGTAAGTCTTGTTAGATAGGTTCCAGATGAATATCATTTCGATTGTATCTATCATATTTTCTTGATTCCTAGGTTTAAGGAGGTTAAATGTTGGCTTATACAGCATAAAAAGCCACAAGGTTTAAAACAGAAACTTTTAAAACATTATCAACTAGCTCAACTAATATAGGATAGGAAAAACTACAGTCCAGCAGTTGCAACCTAATATGTTACGATGTCATTAGAACTGCAGTTGTCAGAAATAAATGCAAGCAAAAAAGGGCATTAATTTGTGATGCCAATTCTTGAGCCAGCATACATGTGAAAAACTGATACAACAAGCAGACACAGTAGATAAAGTTGCAAACTATTAGATATTACACAAACAGCAGAAATTATGATCATAATATTTAAGCCCCAAGAGACATAAAAGTGTAACTTTTTCAACTGATGATTATCGATGAAGTGTGGATTCCTTTCCAAATGGAGGTCATAATAACAGAGAAGTAAGGCTACCAAAGAAGCCATTTGGCTATGAAAGTCACCATGTAATGTACGAAATGTAGGAACCATAAGGTCTTTTTGGAAGTCCCAGTTTCCATGTTCATACATAAAAAGATACACTGCATGCATAACTAATATCTCCCTAGGTTGCTACCTATTTCACAAAAAAGAGAAGAAATAAAAGTCCCGTAAACACAGTTACATTAAATGGAGTATGAGACTACATGATTGCATGAAACAACATAGCCAACAAAACTTATAAACCAAGCCAGAATCAAACTGATAAAAGATAAACATATTGTAAACATAACCTGCGCATACAAAAGAATAAGCAGAAAGCCATATGCCAAACTTACATTGAACGAACAGTTGGCACATCAACAGGTGGACCTCCCTCAATTGTATTAATGATCTCAAGGATGACTGGTGCACAGTCACCCTTATGAAAGGGAAGAGCTTGCCTGATACATAATACAAGAAATTAAACTAAGAAAGAAGATATACAACAAAGAAATGTTTTCTTTATGAGTAATAAACATGACTAAAACATATTTCTGTTAGTCTAGAATACTTGAACTTCACACGGGCTTGTGCATAGTGCTCCATCCGAATCAACGCATGTCCCCATGCAATCCAAACAGGAAGGACGTCAATCTGACAAAATCACAGCGATCTAATGAGATCCCTATAGGCAAGACAGAAGAGAAGCAGCATAACAGCATAGTTATGATGTCTACCTTACACTTTTTGCAAGTATAGACCGCCATACTGTACCGTTCATCAACAATTAACCTGTCCCTTAGGCGAGCAGAGGACTCTTTGTCTGCAATATCATCAAGAGACACAGCAATTCCTGAACCCAGAAGGCTCTGAAGCACCTCAGCACGTCCCAACCAAATATCTGTCAGCGACAAGATTTCTGAAATCTCATCTGCTGTCTGACTTCCTATACTAGAACTACCAGCATCTGAGGAGGTATCATCAGCATCTCTATTTCTTTCAGGAAAACTTGACAAATCACTACCTCCAATGAGCTTCCTCAGCAAGGACTTTGCATAAAGTAATCCCTGCAAATGCAAAAATAGTTTTTACAATGAGCAATGCAAACTAACGCCCTATATAAGTACATGGATAGCATAATCATTTCTGGCATTCCAAAGGACATATAAGCACCTAAACATATGCATCTTAACTACAGTGATATACCATGGCAGTTTACAAAATTAAGGACACCTTGAACAATTAGTACCTGTGTAAAAGTCTCTGTTGCATGATATGCCCGACCAATTGTTTCCATTGACGAATTCTCAGGTAACTGTTTTGAGCTCAACACATTCTTCATCTGATTCATGCACAAGTCCAAAGCACTTTTGGCAGAAACTAAGTCATCTGAGCACAATGAAAGCATCGCCTAAAGGAAATAGGAACTTTAGTGGACATGGTACAGAACACTCAAATCTGGAATGAACTAGATGAGAATGAGATCTATATTTCCAAAAGTATGAATCATCACATGGAATAGGGAATCGGGTATAACTACAGTGCATACTAGAACCTAAAATTGTCAAGAACACGTAGAAACCCATAGATTTTCTTGGATGGCAAATGACATTCTTTCAGAGGCAGTGAGTTTAGCTCTATGTCTAGGGATCACAAAACCAAAATATTCTGTGTCTTAAAGCCTTCACATGCTTTTTGAAAAAAAAATAATTCAAGCAATCAATAAAGGATGCAATGATGCAAAACTTCAGAAATTCAAGTATAAAGGATCTACACATTCCTTTCTTTTTTTCCCAACTTGTATACTGCTAACAAAAAGAGCTCTTAATAAGATGAATAATCACAAAAGTAACAATTAGTAAACTAAAATGGTTACCGAATTATGTATCAGTTTGGAATATGTCAGACGCAGAAAATGGTTTGTTTCTCATAATAAGCCCAAGTCTAAGGAAGTGATTTCATAGAAATAAACAGCGTTTTCTTCTCAAAATTCGAGGTAGAAACCAGGCAACATTAGACACTTGACGTATGCTCCATATCATGACAATCACTCCTATACAACATAATCTTACAAATCCAAGAGTTTTGAAGTTATACTAAACAATCAATTTCTATGAAAAATAAAGAAAGCTCTGTCTATAAATATGTAGCATGGATAATATCAGTTCACAGATGCAGACATTGATGGTAAATGTTGTGAGTTTGCTTTCACATATGGATAACCTCTTATCTCAGTTTGCCAAAATATTTGTCACATGAAGTGATTCTCACAACAATACAATGAAGTTTGCAAAAATGTTTCTCATATCGGATGATTCCCACCATTAATACAATGACTACCTTACCTTAAACAGTGTGATGTCAGGGGCACTTTCATATCGATGTGATGCACGCACAGCTTCATCCTTTTTAGAATCACCAGTTAACATCCACTCCTCAGCAATTGACACTGAAGGGAGTCTCTCTTGCCCATCTTGAGAATGTGGCAGAGCACGGTCCTCTTGAATTCCAGCCATTGCCTCCCAAGCAACTCTTTCAGATGGCGGCAATACAGAACTCTTTCTCTTCCGATAAACATCTTTTGGAGAACTGGTTTCTTCAGTGTTCCGTGGCGCCCAAGAAAAAGCCCTACGAGCCTCTTTTTGCAAATTGCTCAAACTGTTAGTAAAAGATAGCCTTGTAGGCCCACCTGTTCTTGATTTTGATTTTTTTCTTGCTCCAGACACAGAGATTCGAGGTTCTTTGGAGGGATAACTAATACTCACAACAATAGCTTTGGCAGCATACAAAATAATCACATTGTTTTCTCTTAAAGAAGGAAAATCTTTAAGAATCTGCTCATAAACATTATCAGAAAATGAATTAGGTACTTCATGGAAAAGAGCTTAGAGTCCGTAGATGAAATAAAAGAAGACAAAGTAGTTAACCAAAAACTTTAATTTGGTAACATAAAGAGTTTATGCTAGGTTTCCTTGTATGATTAATAGTAGTAGTAAGTTAGATATGTTATCGTAGTTGTTTAGAACATAAACCTATTTAAGAATATAGAGTTCTTATCAGACTAAGATTCAATTTTATTTTAGATGTTTTAGTCAGGAACACCTTTCCAACTAGAATAAGGAATCTAAAAAACTTTTTCATAAATATGTGTATACCCAGCCCTTCAATAATAAGATCCTGAATTTTTATCATAAACTTGAGTTTTCAATTAGAAGGTGTGATACTTTTTTCTAAGAGTGATTCTTAGATCCTAGAAGAGATTCCTAGTTTCCTACGCTCCATTACTTGTTTACCTCACTAAATTTCACAAATTTTAATCTGAATTTCCAACAACCAAAACCCTAATTCCAACTATATCGAATCCTGAAATTTCAGCCTAAATTTCCATCAATCAAACCGTAACATTCCAGCTAATTCAAGCTTGAAATTCCAACAACCTAAGCTGAAAACCAGACTTGAAATATGATATTCCAGTACCCTAAGAACACTAAACAGCTATATTTCCTAGTTTTCTGTGAGTTTTAGCTATTAGTTGATATTTCTTCTATTCATTCTGCATCAATTTGGTATCAGAGCATTGGTTCACAATGGCAAACCACAGCAGAAGGGCGCATAAAAGAATACTCAGCAACCAAGAGCGAGATGAAATGCTTTGAGAATTATGGGAAAATTGGACATCAATGATTTCTGATTACAAACTCCATAAACTAACTTATATTTAACAGCTCCCACAAGAAAGTATGTTCGACAATTTTTGGAGAGGCCAGACTGCCTTGACATATATTCCCTAAAATTCAATACTCCCACAAGAAAAAATTATGCAAACCAACAACCTATACTTAGTGCTAAACATGGAGAAGGTGGCAATAAGCAAGAGGATGGGAGTGATATGATACAAAGTGCAAGGTAAAATTTTTGCTAAAAAATCATGAATTCCTCAACTTTAACAGGCCCTACCTCAGAGAAAGTGCTTGTTCTAGGTTGTGAAAGAGGTGCAAGTAGTCAGACTATTGACACCACTCTGTCAACTGATCAATTAAAATCTTTGGGCCCACATGTAGAAGGTGCTCAGGTAATTGATGATATGGAGACTTTGACAATGAAACCCACATGTAGAAGGTGCTCAAGTACTTGATGACAAGGAGAGTTTTTACAATGAGAGATGATCAAAGTGTTAAAAAGGAAGAAAAGAAAAAGGAAGTGGATCCTTTGGAAAATACTAAACTAAAATGAATGAACAAGAAGTTGAAACAATTAAGCAAGTCACTAAAACACCTAAACAACAAATCAACATACAAGCGCACCAGGTTGAAGCAATAGGATAGCAGGCTAATCAGAAAAGAAGCTAAAATAACAAAACAAGGAGTCGAAAAGATTAACCTGCAAACTCTAAGGGTTTGGAAGCTTATTGGTTCAATACTTGATGATATAATCTTGGTGTTGAGAAAAGAACAAATCGGATTGATGCAAATTATTTTGTAGTGGATGATGAAGGAGAAGTAGATTTGAATCAAAATTTGAAATCAACATGAATAAAGGAGAAGCTACAAGTGCACTTGTAAAGTCTATATTTAACAATGATGGCAAGTTAATGCATTTGACTACAAGAAGCTACAATATGTATATTCTTGATGCTTATTATTAGAATTTTTAATATGGGCAAAGTGTAGAGTCCACTAATAATAAATAGGCTTGAGTCAACTATTGTCAAAATAACTAGAACTAGTCATTTGAATAGTTGACCCTTACCACTCATAAACCCTTTAACATTTTCATGTTTAGTCAATATAGGATATTCTAACACTCCCCCTCAAGTGCAACTAGAACTGGACATCCAGTTGTCACTTGAAATAAACGTAGTGGTAACCAGACATGACCGCTAGGACTGGACATCCAGACAGACAACCAGAAAATTAATAATTCAGACCAAACCTGCTTTGATACCATATTAGAATTTTTAATATAGGCAAAGTGTAGAGTCCACTAACAATAATTAAGCTTGGGTCAACCATTGTCAAAATGAATAGAACTAGTCATTTGGATAGTTAACCTTTACCACTTATAAACCCTTTAACATTTTTATGTTTAGTCAATATGGCATATTCTAATACTTGTGTTGTAGAAAAGTCATTTGTTTTTGTTTTGAAACCATCTGAAAATACAATGGTCAATACCTAAGACGCTATCCACATCGCTAAACTCTTACTTCAAAGAGGTTACATGTCTCCACAAATTACTTTTAACCATTGTTTTTTATGTTAATGAGTGAAATATGAGTTATTTTTTAAAAATTCTATGAAAAACACGGAACAATAACCTTCTATGGTCAAGTTCTTTCCACTCCCAAACTAATGGACAAAAAAAGGTGGTGAATAGAATCTTAGAGGAGTTGTTAAGATGTTTGAATGGAGAAAATGCGAATAATTTAGACCTAACGCTTCCAATGGTAGAATTTGCATATACAGTTCTATAAATAGATCAACTAGTAAGAGACCTTTTAAGATAATTTCGAGAGTTCAATTAAGAAAGCCGATTGATTTGATTCCTTTACCACAAACAATACGAGTTCGTGGTAAGGTTGAAGGTTTTGCACAACATATGAGGAATATTCTTGATGAGGTATGACAAAAGATAATGCTTATTAGAGGATTCTTAGACCTTAAGAGTTTGGTAAACAATTGTCTAGAATGTTTTCTTGAAAAGAAAAATATAAAAAAATTCATTCACAGAGAACTAAACCTTACGAGATCTTCAAGAAGATATATGATGATCCTTATGTTTTAAAATTACCTAGTGACATGAGAATTAATCATATGTATCATGGACATGCAGATACATAATCTTCTACTACAGCTATGAGAATTCCAGTCGTTTTCCATCTTCAGGAGGAGATAAAAGATGTTCTTGATAAACAAGTCATAAGAGTTGGTGGATAACAGTTGTGTCTTGTCAAGTGGAAAGGAAGATCAATTTCTACCAACACTTGGATTTTAAAATTATAATTTAAAAAGTTGAATCCAAACTTATATGATCAATATTTGACACATTCTATAATAAGGACAACTTCAGACAAAGTGGTAAAAATTGATGCAAAAGAACTTAATTTTGTAGAAAAAAATATAAAAGGGCAAATTAGCCAACCATAAACTTTAATTTGGTAGGATAAAAAGTGAGAGTTGAGGTGACAACAAGGGCTAAAATTTAGTCTATGCTAGGCTTTGTTGATATTATTAGTACTCCAAAGATAATTAGCTAATCATCTAGAGATAATTAGTTGATATTTTATAAATTAATGGTTGAATTAGTGGGGTAATGCTTAGCAAATAAATATATTCTCCTTGATTTAAAGAGGTAACTAGGATTGTATTTTCCTATATATTCCATGTACTATTTACAAAAGATCAAGGAAAAATTACTTTTTCTCCTTTATGATTTCAGAGACACAACTCTTTCACAATATTTTTGTCTTTCTTCATTCAAATTAGTCATAAATGGACCATTTTTTAAAGATGACCGATCAAGGGAGACTCCTCTTCTTCTAGTAATGATTTTATCAGTTCAAGTGTGACTAATCCCAGTGCAATAATGGGAAATGCACAACATAGCTATGCTTTTCTTAACTCAAACTTGCCCTTTCAATTGAAACGACAAAAATTACTTGGAATGGACATTGTTAGAATTTGCAATGGACCTACAGGCCCACACGAGAAGAAAAGTTAGACCACACACAAGCCCAAGTGAGGTTCTATCCTAAAACCAATTAGCAATAGGTAAAATAGCCCACTAGGCTTATATTTTAGTCTTCTTTCCTCTCTTTCTTCGATGTTGGACACTCATATGTGGGTATTCTCAACATTCTCCCCCCACATGTGAGTCCATTTTTACTTGGGCAATCTGGAGAGGTACGTAAATAATCATCATCAAGGCTAGACTTCTGATTGAGGTCACATAGTCCCCCTCCAGGGCAAACTACTGCTGGGCTACTTGCTCCATGCAGACTTCAAATCTTTCTCAAGTTGCTTAAATAATAGACTCCCTTCTAGGGCAAACAGTAGGCTAAGATCTTCATTGGCTCTGATACCATGTTAGAATTTTGCAATGGGCCTACAGGCCCACACGAGAAGAAAAATTAGACTACACATAAGCCCAAGTGAGGTTCCATCTAAAAACTAATTGGCAGTAGGTGGAGTAACCCACTAGGCTTATATGTTAGTCTTCTTTCCTCTCTTTCTTCGATATGGGACACTCACATGTGGGTATTCTCAACAGACATAAAATAAAAAGTTGCCCATTAATAGTAAAGGAAAAGTCAATTATTTGACTGAAGAGATAAGAAGTTGACTTCAGATGATCCAAATATGGCAATGCGGAGGTTCGAAAATTCTTTGATCACAACTTGGTTGATTAATTCAATGAAACTTGCAATCAAAAAACCTCATATATTTCTACCGACAGCAAAAGGTGTGGGATGCGGTCCGAGAAATGTAAAATTTTTGAACAAAAAATGAAACTATAGAAGGCAAAGCAAGGAGACCGTGACGATACTTCGTTTTGCAACAAACTTGTAACCTTGTGGCAAGAATTAGTTTTATGCTATGAAAATGAATGGGTTTATTTTTTTCTTGCAAGATTGAATTAAGAATTGGATGAAGTCAAAAGTTGAATTTCGAGAAGAAAGCCAGTGCCCTTTACTAGAGAGGTTTTCTTGGATGTAAGGACAGAGGAGATGAGGCAGAAAGTGATGATTGGCAACACCATATTAGAGGTTGAAGGTTCTCAGCACTTGTATTGAAAAGAACAGAGGCTAAGGGAGAAAGGAAAAGCAATAGAAACCTTAGTGTGATCACTGTAACCAAGATTCACAAACACAGAAAACATACAAAGGAAACATATAAAATTCTTCATTCTCTAAATTTCTCTAGTTCAAATCCTTCCTGATCCTTGGCTCAAAAAGGTAATTATTTAGTTGCCTCTTGTTTTAGTGTCAATTAAAATAATTCTTAAATAATTGATTATGGGACAATAAATCATATTACTAGGTCCTCTAAATTATTTTCTTCCTATAGTCCCGGTGGAAGAAATCAAAAAGTTAAAATATTAGATGGTTCCTTCTCATCAGTAGCTAGGAAAGGGCCAATTGTATTTCCCTTGATCTTACACTCTACAATGTTCTTTAAGTTCTTAAATTGTTCCGCAACTTCTTGTCAATCAGAAAAATAATTGTTGATAAAAATTGTCAAGCTAATTTTTCTTCATGTGATTCTCAATTTTTGGATTTGAACATGGCCAAGATGTTTGGCAATGCTAAACAAGTTGCAGGTCTATATTTCTTCAAAAATGGATATGACTCAAACAAGCATTCCCAGAGAACTTGTGTGACAATTCTATTTCAATACTTCGTGATAATAAATTTATATCATAAAATTTTAGAATAGAAGATCCAAGTCTTCATTAATTGCAATAGTAAGCAATACTGGTCAAATATAAATGGGTGTTCACCATAAAATATAATTCTGATTAGAGATCCAAGTTTTCATTATATGAAGTTTTTATGTGATAACAAAGCAATTGTCAATATCACCAATAATCATGTTCAATATGATCGGACGAAAGATGTGGAGATTGACAAGCATTTTATAAAAGAAAAACTTGAAAGTGGACTCATTAGCACACCATTTGTACCTTTAACACAAGAAGTTGATGTCTTCAACAAAGGGCTACCAAGGCAAAATTTTGAGTTCTTTATAAGCAATTTGGGCATGATCAATATCTATGACCAACTTGGGGAGTTTTGATATTCAAAAATTAATCAGTTGATACTATAAAAATAATTAGTTGATCTTCCATAAATTGGTGGCTAAATTAATGTGATTTTATTGCTTAGAGAATAAATAGATTCTCCTTGAATTAAGGAGATGATTAGGGCTATATTTTCCTAGACTTCCCTGTACTATTCACAAAAAGATCAAAGAAGAATTACTTTTCCCTCTTTCGTCTAGTTCCCTAATTAGATAAGAAGTAGCAAGTCAATTTTTGAACACCTTTCCCACTAGAATAAGAGTTCTAAGAATTTTTTTTATAAATATGTGTGTACTCAGCCCTTTAATAATAAGATCCTGAACTTTTATTTTCATAAACTTGAGTTTTCAATTAGAAGGTATAATGGTTTCTTCTAAGAATTTCTTAGACCCTAGGAGTAATTCCCAGTTGCTTACCCTCCCTTACTTGTTTACCTCACTAAATTTCAGCAATTTTAACTTGAGGTTCCACCAACCAAAACTCTAGATTCCAGCCATATCAAACACTAAAATTCCATCCTGAATTTCCGTCAATGAAACCCTAAAATTCTAGCGAATCCAAGCTTGAAATTCCAACAACCTAAGCAAAATTCAGACCCCAAAATCAGATATTCCAGCAGCCTAATAACAGTCAAAAGCCCATAGTTCCTAGTTTCTATGAGTTTTAACTACTAGTTGATATTTCTTATATTTATCCTATATCAGTACCAGTAAGAGAAGCATGGAAATAGGGCCCTAAATAATAATAAATGATCAAGGAATTTAAACTTCTAATGAATGCAAGGAAAGGCATTAAGATAGCAGTGAGTTAGAATACCATAGCAGCAGATTGAAGCTGTTTCCTCATCAACAGAACTTCCAAAATCAGATGTGGGTGCTCGTGCAATGAAGAACATCTCTGCTGCCATGGCAATGGCAAGGCAGCAAGAACGCGAAGGCCCAAAGCCCATGAGTTAAGCCGAGTAACTTCAACATCAGACAAGTTTCCATCTCTACGTTTGAGGAAGAAGTGAACCTGGATCACAAACTCAAAATGGGTTAACCACATTTTACCAGTTATCACATCAAATCTCAAGAGTGAGGAAAACTATTAATTACAAGAAGCTGTTTTGAACGCAAGTTGGGTAACAACTGCATGGCACCCATTGCAACTGGTAACGCATCATCAGAGTCACGAAGTGAAGAAAGAAACCGGGAAGCTTCTGCTGGACCACCACCATTAAGAGGTTCTGTAGTGAGAAGCTTCACAAGTTGCCGACCTTGCAACTCCCTCCGTAAATCTATTGATAACCCAGCACTTTCAGCTACTTCTAAAGCAGCAGAAACAGCTCCTTTGCCAGCTAACCTAAGTGCCAAGCCCTCAGGATCGTCCTTGCACTCTGCCTCAACCTAAAATTCAGCAACGAAAAATAGAAAATTACCTAAGAAAAAATATTCTTGTTTTTTGCTTTAAAGCAATAATTTTATCATAAAAAGGTATTAGATAGGCTGTCGATAACAAGTGACTTAATTTCCAGAACTTTTTTCTTCTATCACATCAATAGGAAAAAGAGAGTTTATGACTTAATTTCCAGAACTTTTTTCTTCTATCACATCAATAGGAAAAAAGAGAGTTTATAACCTCTTGCCAGCTGCTATATTGGTCATCTGCACTCAATATGCGCCCATACCTTTGCAAGGCATGTCTCATCTGCAAGATCTGGTTGAAAGAAAAATAGCATCATCGCATAGTCAATATGCAGGTTAACAGGCAGTAAAATTAATGATTTTAAATACAGGAATACAGGAACTTTATCAATATTAACATGTTCCAGATTTGATGGAATTCAATTAACATATATGCAAAATAGAACCTCATTGCTAACAGGATCACTCTTAGGCAAGTGACAGCTGCACATGGTAAGTACATCTAAAGCAGCATCTAGTTCCCATCTGTGCATATACCTGGAAGAAAATAGGTGATAGTTGAGATCAAATTCTACAGAGAATGCATCTAAATGGCATAAATATGCTAATATAAACATGAATCATAACATCAAAAGCACTCATGAAATTAAGAAGCCCAATGAAACAACGGGAACATTTAAAGGCATCATCTTCAGAATCAGTTCCACATCCTCAGATTGGGGCCAATGCAGACTAGAATAAAAATTAACCTCCAAGTCCTCTTCCATGGTGCATAACAATGATACTAAATAAATTTAATTTCTTACCAGTACTTTTACCATTTTTCTAGTTTCTCGCCTTATGGATCCCCATAGAGCTTTGAAATGAAAAGACAATCAATTTTTAGCCAATTGCTGTAGCTGAGATCCAGAAATCTGTAAACTTTTCAGACCAGCAATTTATCATGTGTGCCTTCAGTTGTTTCTTAAGGTTCTGATTACAAATTGTTACATAACCTAACAGCACCGGTAATTCCTTGATAAGAAATCATACAGTACATATAGTACTGCAATCCAGATACCAAGCAAACACTTGTCATCTCACCCTAAACCTGGATCAGATACCTAACGAATACCCCAATGACTGAATCAATTTGCTGATATTTTGACAATTTCAACCAAATTATAGCAATTTGAACAAACCACTTACAGTTAAAATATCACTCTTAGAAAGCTGCAACCACTTACAGCTTCAAATTTAGCTTATTAGCTTCTTTCACACCTCCAAAAATAGAAGCACAAGGAGAAAAGTCACCATTGCAAAAGAAAGGCAAAGTGAAGTTGACGGACAGACTATGCAACTATAACATGAAACTAGAAGAACCCTGAATAGCATCAGAATTAAAACTGTCGAGAAGTAGGATAAAAAAGAGAAGAATAGAGTCAAAGAATGATCAAGACGATAAACAAGATGTTTTAAGTGTTTAGACCGTAGGGCTTATGTCCATGAATATAAAGCCATTAAGGCTACATGACTATTAGAAGACTTGTGTATCTTACATGGTACTAAGAGTCCCTACTATTGGGATAATAGATATTCCATTACAAGGATATTCCTAAATAAAAGGATACATAACATATTCTCAACATTGAACACAAAATATAGAAGATGACCAACACAGAAAAATATGGTGCATTTAAAAAGAAGGGAAAGCCAAATGAGAAACCAAATTTGTTCCTTATAGTGCAGCATTAGAATAAATAAATATAGATGTTGCCACAGGTAAGACCGGTTCCACTGACTTGACATTTGCTAAGTTATTATCCGAATAAAGAAAATTAAACATGATCAGGTACGTACTTAAGGGCAAGTCTGGCTGCTAAATGTTTATCTTTTAATCGCAGGCAATATTCCCAGCTGTTGCTCCAGATTCTATAGCCTCCGTAAACTTGAGGTTGTCCAGAAACTGGGTGGTTTAAACCCTCTCCGCATTCAATAAGGAGTTGAAGTAGTTGATCAGAGGTTCCATCTCTCAAAAACCGATCAGAAAGTGCAAGAGCATCCATTAACTTTCCCTCATTAATTAATCTGCGTGGAGAAGAGCAATGAGTAACAATAAGCACAGATTACATTGCATAAATACTATTATAATGAGAACAAATACCACCAGGCTCACATAGCAAATATCCATCAAGGCACATAAAGGACTAAGTAACCGAAACAGTTGAGAGATTTTGACATATATGCATAATCACATATAACAGACAAATCCTAGACTCAAGAATTTACATCAATTTAGAGAATAGAACTTGAAGGTGTTTTAAATCAAGGAAGTATCAAGAGTACTTTTCCTCCACATGTTCCTGTTTTCTGTTGGGGGCAAGTTCTATCAGCAAAATGACAATAAATCATTTTGCGTCGAAGACCTCAGGGATTTGTACCCCCTCTGGGAAATGTTCAGGAGATCAGAAAGAATACCTTTCAACAGCTTTCGCATAAGGTTCTTCATTCTCCCAATCCAAGGAAAGGTAGACAGATGTGTCAAGGTCAATTCTATCAAGTCTCGAGACATCTTGTAACCTATCAGGGGCTGTACCACCTTCACCACTGAGGTTTGGCAAAGCTGTTGAAATGTTACAGCTTCCAGAAATTTCATCAGCTTCAGGTTCAGCATCACTATCATGGTCACGCAACCTCTTAATAGAAGCCCTTGCATCAGCCCTAACATCACCATCATGAACTTCTTGCTTAGCTGTTACAGCAAATTCTGAAACTCGATGAAGGTTAGTTTGCATTTGTATCCACCGGTTCAAAGTTGGGAATCTGTTGCAAAAACCAAGACATAAAGAACGGATTTAGATAAGCACTGTAAAAGTTACTCAAGCGTCTACGGTCTGCAAAATACCTTTCAGATTGATCAAGGGCGAACTCATAAAATAGTCTGTCAGCATCAGGTGCCTGCAATAGTTCGTCATCTAACGAGCCAGATATCGAAGATTCACTGCAACTATACATGATACCACTTCCAAAAACACATGCTAACACAGCCCTTACTGGAGACATTTTAACCAGATGTTTTACAATATCCAACTTGAGAGGGTACAAAGGAACTCCAGGAGTTGCTGAGAAACGACTGTATGAATTAGGCTTAGCTTCTTTTGACGACGGGGAGAGCATTTTATTTTCAATGCAACCCCTGGAACAAGTAGGAATAACAGGAATACATGCCCATCCATGACCAGATCGAGGTGGATAAACAGGAGGTACACATGCTGAAATAACCTCATGGACAAAATCGGCACACATTATGTCAGCTACCTTCGCAGCTGCATCAGTGCTACCTCGTTCAAAGACTAAACGAGTTAAAAGCTGAAACACACACTTGAGAGAATAAGCACGTCTCTGATGGCATCAAATGAATTCTGCCAAAGTCTCAAACATCTAATATATAAATCATTACCATGTATTTGACCAATCAGATTCTAAAGTAAAAATTCATTATCGCAATGGCTCAAGTCAAAGTCTAAATCATCCAATATAAAAACATGCTTTGATAACTTTTATCTAGGAAAAAATAAAAATAACGACTAACAACTTTTCTGCATTCAATTGTGACATATCCTAGATATTAGATACTTTTCCTTCTTTTCCAAGTTCAAATAGATGTAAAGATCTACGCGTCCCAGTTCCCCAATTCCCATAGACTGAAACCCTTTCAAAATTGTTGTTTGAGTCACAACCATTTAAGACACGGAGGACACTTCTTTGTCAAATATACATTACATAAAGGTCCAACAGTAGGTTTTTGAATAACACGCATAGCAATACATATCAACACCCTCTGCTATTATGTTTAAGTTTCTCCCACGTTCACCGAACTCATCCTTGACATTTCTGAAGACTTCAGTATTATGATGCTTGAACTTTGTATTAGCATAAATATTTGGCCAGTCCATTTCATGTTTAATTGAAAAAGAGAACCTTCTTCCTGCTTCAATTCCTTAAATCCCCAATTATTCCTCCTGACTAAAGATGCTTATAGAAATTTCACTTTCCTAACCATCAAAGCACACTTGAAGAGCACCCAACTGAAGAACAAAACCACTTCCAACAAAATAAAACCATTTTACGATATAATGATGCTTACATCTTTTGGCCACTCGTAAACAAGTGAAAAAAAGTTGAAGTCATGGGTCGTGTCAGTCCCATCAACTATGTCACCAATAGCAGCAATATGAAGAATAAATTGTGACAGATAGGTTGTGGACTTTGAATTCAATGGACCAAATAGTCTCTTGCCAGTATCTTTCATATCATAACCAATAGGTTGTATGCTAATTTCCCCAGAACCTGAACTCATAGGCATTGACTTGGAAATTTTTAAGCCAAGTCCAAGAATCCCATCCTTGTCTAAGTCGGACAAAATTTTCCATTCAATGTATTGGCTATCACCTTTCATAACAGTTGGCTCTATTTCTTCGTCAACAATAGCTCTGGCAAGATTATGAAGCTTACCTAGGAATGGTGAACAATATACACATCAGAACCACAACACAACTTTGAACAACACCAAGGAAAAGAGAATTCCACTTCAACTAACCCAAAAGAAAGTGTTTTTTACCGCTAAGAAACTGTCGCTTGCCCTGGTGGGCA
This sequence comes from Erythroxylum alaternifolium, assembly GCA_027478495.1. Classification (NCBI taxonomy): domain Eukaryota; kingdom Viridiplantae; phylum Streptophyta; class Magnoliopsida; order Malpighiales; family Erythroxylaceae; genus Erythroxylum; species Erythroxylum alaternifolium. Next base: position 40,520,663 of record JANIIA010000192.1, read on the forward strand.
TCTTCAATCATTTGATGGAGCATAGCAAGTGCTCGTTCCCTGTGCCCCTGTCGAAGCAACTCCTTCGATGATGAGATGATATTTTCCCCAGCAAGAATTACCTGGACTCCAGGACTGTCCTCCTGCAAAAGGATCAACTAAGCTACGTGATTTAATGATGTGTAAATTACCAGTTCGGTAAGTATTTACACTTTTGGGCATCTCAAGAACAAAGCATATCAATTGTCTTGTCTAAATAGTTCTGTTAGACCTCATTTTCTTAAGACTAATCATAAATATTTGATCATTTTTAATCCTAAAAACAGGCAAAACTTGTCCGTCATACATGCAGAAATCCAAGCTCATTTGGTGCATAAAGACAAGAATGACTTTAGTAATCCCCAATAGACAATTAAAGCAGGCCGTCTGCTGACATCCTTGAGCTTGAGCCCATATGGATGAGGGTAAGAGAATAGAAATTGGATGAAAAGTTAAACACATGTGCAAAATGCAGGAACCATTAAGATCCATAGTTTATAACCATTTAAGAAATAGCCTATAAGCTGTAACAGGATATGTTGACAAAAACTCTCAATGTTGTACAATAACTCACTTGCTCCAAGAACTCATGCAAAAGCTTGAGAACACGCCGTGACACAGAAATGATTCCAACTTCGTGGATCTGATCCCAATAAGTGGAGCCTATTTTCGGAATACCTCCCGGATAGATCTCAGACAACATAACTTGAGCCTGCATGTGACACCATTAATCACAAAATTAAAACATTTCTGATCATAAGGGAGCTTACTTTACAATTGCAAGAGAGAGATAATTCTGAATGTTCTATCGTCAAGTAAAAATTAGATGCTCGTCAGGACTCTCAGTAGCTAGATTAGTTAGAAGTAACTAAAGAATTATGTCCAAGCATATCAAACTTATTCAAGGAAACAAAACATATATAATAGGAAAAGCTATATGAAGAGCAGAACATAACCTCATTAAGGATTTCAATACAATGTCGTGACGTGTCTTTTTATTGCAATTTTATCAATTTGAATAGAGCAGGTTAGGGCTGAATAAGATATCAAAAATCATGGGATTGTAGGTTTAAGTAGTTTCCTTTTATAGGCTGCCATTTTCATATTTTGTATACTTTTATAATAAGAAGAAATCTAATATTTCCCTTAATTTTCTAACATGGTATCATAGCCTCAAAATAGCTGGGCTCATTACTTCCAGAAAAGCTAAACAACAGCCTTCACTGCCAAACTCTAAAATAAACCTAAGATGTGATTTCTAGATATTGTTACTGTGAAGCTAGTAATATTTATGTAACCTAATTTAAAATTTGTCTTCTACATTGATATGAATAAATAAATGTTTAGATTTGCTATATATGTTTAGATCTTATTGTAGTGTAAGATTGTGTTCAGTTATTTTGCAATTACTTTATTCTATAATTGCTCTACCATATTATACATGGTGAGAGTGGGGATTAAACCTATTCAAGCACTTACACAGGTGAATGGAGTAGGAACCTTTCTGAATTAATAAGGCAATTGGACATAGATTTTGTACACAATAAAATTAAAATAAGAAAAAACAAGCACAAGCCCACTAAATACAACTCCATACAAGGTTTAAAAAAAATCATAGAAAAGAAAGAATTGCCTGATTCAAAAGTTGTTGGGACATCTTTGCCGACCTTGCAGAAGTTGCAGCAACATCAATACACAGAAGAATCTAGCAAAAAAAAATACAAATTCATCAGCCCACAGAAGGCTTCATGCAACAGGAAGAGTAGGACAATATGTTTAGCATACGGGCACTTACTGCAGCCAAAGAGCCTAACTGAGATCGTAGAGAGGAAAAATCTAGGTCTTGAATTGCTGAATTTCCATCAGCAGCACGAGATACAGCATTTTCTACCTGATAATGATAATGATAATAATATCTTTGGTAGAATATTCAGTAAGAAAAAAGAGGATGGTCACCCTCACAAGCAAATCATCATATTAAGAATCCCCACACTCAGAATCAAGATCAAGTCTCATCAATGATAATAATACTATCTTTGGTAGAATATTCAATAAGACAAAAGGGAATGTTCTCTCACTTACAGGAAATTTATCCAAACAAGAACCAGCACACTCAGACAGATAACAATACTATCTTTGATAGAATATTCAGTAAGATGAAAGGGAACAATCACACTTGCTGGAAATCGTCAGATTCAAGAATCAGCAGAGTCAGAATCATGATCAAGTGACAGGGTTATCAAAATTCAGCATCATCCTAATATTTCTCAGGTCACTTACTACAATATGAATATTTACCAGCTAGAAGCAGCTATAGCACAAAATTAAAATTACCACAAATTGAGCAAATAAAAGGTGTCAGGCCACTAGTAACAGTAGATCCAGATGTTTATTTTCCATGTTTGTACAAATTATTAGTCTAAAACAAATTTACATCAAGAAACCAATGATGAAAGGATTTCAGTGCCACGTTACTAGAATGATTAGTAGGGACATAAAATCAATACAAAGACTAATAATTTAACATAAATACTCACCAATCTCGATTCAGAGGCTCTCTTGAAAGCACCATCCACCCATTCAGCTAATTCAAGGGTAGCTTTATCTTCTGCAGATAGTGAAAATCGATGAACTGCCTCTTCTCCAATGTCATATTTAGCCCTTTGCATGCAACTGAGTAAAAGGACTTCAATATATTAACAAAAGTTTCATCAAAAGAACAATGATTCCACAAGAGGCACAAAAAGGTATATCCTTATCCCTTTAATGGGAGAGTCTACATTCAACTCAGTCTCGATGTTACAATAAGAGATTTAAGAAGGGAAATCTTCATAACCGATATCCATATAAGTCAATGTTTTGGTATAAAGTTGATGCCAACATCAAGAAGAACAACACTCATTTAAGCCCTTGGAAGCGCATTTCCCAGTTGGAGAGAGGAACCAATACTCTCTGCAGCTATTTCATGCCTTCATTACCTTGGAAATTTTAAGTGGTCTGTTTCAGTTTCCATTATTATTCAGGTTCTCAAATTTTTGTCAGCCTTGTTTCATTTTTATTGAATTATTTGTAAACCAAAATTTCAAAACAGAAGTGGTTTATGTACAAGGGCAACACCATATCTCAATTCAAAACCTTATGGTATTGGATTATGATCTCATTCTTGTATATTATTATCATTATAATTCTTATTCCTATTCAGTATGAGAAATAGACACGTAACACCCACCCCTCATGCCTACAAATACACATCTAGTGTGTGAAGTTTGCAGGAATAAACATGCCACACAATCAAATTGGGCTAATTTTGATACAATGTTAAGTTTTCATTAATTTCCATTTTGGAGCAGGAGTGGTTCATACACAAGGCAGAGCATTATATCTCAACCTAAAACTTTAAAGTGACATTGAAAATTTTGAAGTTTTATCTTTAGCTATTGTGCATTTATCTTGTTTCCTAACTGCTCCTCAATTTTCTTAAGCCAGTCAAGTTTCACAGTGAAATTTGTGACCAAAGACAGCCCAATTTTTGGTTAGTGACCATGATATGATTTATAGCAAGTTTGGAGACCAAATACAGAATCATAACCAATCATTAACATATATTGAAGTGAATAGGATATAATGAGATGCGTCCTAATAGAGCTTGTAGAGTGCCATTCAACAGATCTTTATCAAGTCAAATAAAACTGTTTGAGATCAACTTTGTAAACTTACAGGTTAAGCAACTTGGATGGAGCCGCACGTAAAACTGTCAATGCCTCCTTCCATCTCCACTGGTGTTCAGATAATGGAAGAAGATGCTGTAAAATTGACAACCTCCACTGCCAGTCCTCAATGAAATGTTTAGCAATTGATACTCTCCACTCTAAGGCTTCTTTGGCATCAACACTTATGCCATTCTTCAGTGCAATTTCTTCAGTTATATCTGGAGGAAGATTGTGGTGTAATATATCAAGTACCAATTCTATAAAAGAAATAACCAGTTCGTTTTGCCCATCATATGTAGTCACAGTACTATCTTCCCAAGCACATGAAGAGGATGGTTGAGAATTGCTCCCTGATGAGGAACAATGTGTCAAATTGAGAGAGATATCATCCATATGTAAAAGCGAAATTACAACATTCACCATCAATATCTGCATCAAGGAATAGAGTGAAAATTACATGAATATTATAGCATGAACAGAATGAAAATTAAGTATAATGCCACAAAATGATACCAAGAATATTAATCAAACTGGGAATAAAGTCCATTAACATGAAAAAAATCTAAGGAATCCCATGCAAATAAATCATGTCTGACCTTTGGGATTTATAATGTACAGAGATTTGACTGAACTAACCCACAATTCTATACAACTTATAAGGAGGTAGTTTCTTTTTTAACCACTGGATATTATCTTGAGGCAGATAATTTCCAAATTTTGGTAAAAATAAAGCAATATTAAGTCAAATAATCAAATCCAATAAACTTCAGTTCCATCAAAACTCTTTCAGAAACTCCTGACAAGTTACTCAACCAAAAAATAAACATTATCCTATCCCATAATACGATTTTTCCATACGAGGTGGAAAAGAAAACAATTAAAAAATGAAATTTTCCCAAACTGCTCGCCCACTTTGAAGAATTGAAAAAGGAAAACAAAATTAAAGTGAGTAGACAACCTTGCGTGGAACACTAGTAATTGCCTCCAAATGATTGCTTAACTCTTTCAAGTGACATAAAGCTCGTCGATGGTGACTCTGTCCTTCAACATTGGTACATCTTTCCATCACTCCTATCGCAAGAACAATTGATTCCAAAGCATAGCGCATGCGCATGAGTTCAATGTCCTGCAATCTATCATAAACAAAATGGAAAACAAAAAGATGAAATTGAAAGAAATCAGAAAAAAATAGAGGGGTTTAACTAATAAGAAATTAAAGCTCCATTCTGAAGTTGCAGTTACAAAGAGTTAAACAGACATCCACAGCAACTCTAAGTTCTTGAATCGAAACTATAAACTTTAAAACTAGAGGAAACAAAGAAAGAAACCAAATTATTTGACTATTAATAATTCTAGTTGAAATGAATTATAGCTTCCCATAATTGTTTGATATTATCATCGACAAGCATATATAAGCTAACACAAATGGCAAGTGCATCTCTAATATCCATGTGCATAAATTTCATCCTCAATTGGATACATCTTATACAACAAGCTTCCAAGAATCACTTGAGAGCACAAGAAAATTCAACAATGAGATTTAACTTCTTTGAAATGGAAGCTCACAACTCAACATCATCAACAATGAAGGTTATGCTCAAGTACCATGAGTCAACAGGAACATGCTAACACATCATAATGACCTAGAGTAAGAATCAAACTTACTTTTTCCAAGCTTCTATGGTAGAAGCAATTGGCTGCATGCTAATTAATTCAACAGCATCTTGAAACTTAATGGTTGGCACAACATCAAACAAGACCTGCAAAAGTTATCATGTTGTTATGAAACAAAGTTTAAGTGAGAAGCAAATACTCTTCAGAGTATTGAAGTTTTATTAGTACGCCACATATAACTTTAATCCTTTACACAAACATAGAAAGCAATCAAAAGAGTGAAGCAATGAAATGGCAATCCAAATTTCATTAATATATATTGCAATCATACAGGGTACTATCAATGAATATGCTTGTCTAACAAGGAATAAATATAGTTGAACTTACAAATCACAAATTCATTTCTTCAAGCTATTTTCAAAGAACTTAGTATTATCATATTATGTATGCTTCCTTTAATACCTTAACTATTATTGTCACTATTCTCCAAATTATAACCATGCATCTCCAAAAAATAATCCAATAAGTTAGTAAAGCTACCACCAACTAAGGGAGCGCTATAGATTATGTGTATAATCATTGGGATTTGCTGTTAGGATTAGCTTGATTATAGGGATTAATTATAGGATTAGATTAGAGACTAAAGTCTCATCTTATAAAACTTTAAATAGAGGACTATACAACAAACAAAGTGTGAAGAACATTTCCCTTCCTTCTGTGATTACATGGTATTAGAGCCGAGAGTTTAGTTTTTTTCCCAAGTATTTAAGTCACTATTCATATTGACTTTTGACACTCACCATCAACATCCCTAAACTATCCAGCCATTCATCGACCTCTCCTAGAAGACCGGTAGTTGATAGCCCTACGAGTGAGCCACACACGCTATCTAGAGATTCTGCCATCTACTTCATGCATAGGCGCGTGGAAGCGTGTATGTCGGTGTTGGGTCTCCCAGTATCGCCTCTCTCTTCCACTTCCCTAGGTACCTACCTTCTTCAACATCAACTTCCAAGCAAACTTCTCTTCTGTTTTGCTATTGAACCTATTCATACCAAGTTTCCAACCTTGCTCCTTTGAATCCTTGGACGTGTTGATCACTTTACATCACTTGTTTTTGAATTGTTGGTGTGGTTGTTGATTTTTTTTATAGAGTGGACAATTAGCTTTAGATATGGCCCCTTGGGATTTTTTTTTTTTTGGGTGGCTAGTACCTTAGTAAAGCAAGCTCCTTGGAAGAGTAGACAACCAGCCTGGCTGTGTTGTTTTTAAGGACAAATTTCTAGCTAGTAACTTGGTAATTTAGCTAGTCATTTATGCCATTCCTCATCCTCTTTTGTTGCCTCTCTTGACTATATCTCTTCCCAAAACCATTCATGAGGCCTCATCTCATCCTATCTGGTAAGCAGTAATGATTAAAAAAAAAAAATCAATGCTCTAGATGCTAATGATACTTAGAATTTAGTGGATTTGCCTACAGGAAAAAGGTTATCGGATGTAAGTAGGTAATTGCTCTTAAAATCACTCCTAATGGCTCAGTTCGAATTAAAGCCCTTCTTGTTGCTAAAAGCTATGCTTTGACTTATGGTGTGGACTATTCGGATGCTTTCTCTCTTGTGGCAAAGTTGACCTCAATTCGTAAGTTTATTTCTACGGCAGTTGCACATTGCTGGCCCTTGCATCAATTAGACACCCAAAATGGATACTTAAATGGAGACTTGCAAGAAACATATGGAGCAATCACCTAGGTTTGTTGCTCAAGAGAAATATGTTAAAGCGTGAAATCTTCGAAGATCTCATTATAGTTTGAAACCGAGTCCTCGTGCCTAGTTTGGCAAATTTAGTCAAGCAATTGAACAGTATGGAATGAGCAAGTCCAACCACTCAATCTTCTACAAACACTCTACACCTAGCATTATTATTCTTGTTTCGTGGTTGGATAATATTGTTATTACTAGCAGTGATGCCACAGGAATTTCATCTCTAAAAATGTTTCTTGATAGCCAGTTTCAAACGAAGGATCTAAGAGTGTTAAAGTACTTTCTGGGAATCAAGGTGACAAGCAAAAAAAATGTGCCCTTTATCTCAAAGGAAATATGTGCTTGACTTGTTGTTCGAAAGTGGGAAATTACGGGCCAAACCATGTAGTGCTCCTATGTCACATAATTTGCAACTCACAAAACATGGAGATTTGTTTGAAGATCTTGAGAAGTACAAAAGATTTGTTGGGAAACAAAATCATCTTATGGTAACTCGTCCTAATATTGATTATCCAGTTGGCATTATGAGTCAATTTATGTCTTCTCCAACAATTCATCACTGGGCCGCTTTAAAGCAAATCTTGTGTTACTTGAAAGGAGCTCCCAAACAAGGCGTATCATATAAAAACCATGTCACACTCATATAGAGTGCTTTTCACATGTAGATTGGGTAGGATCTAAGATTGATCGAAAATCTACCATAGGCTATTGTGTTTTCTTTGGAGGAAATTTGATCTCGTCGAAGAGTAAGAAATAGAATGTTTTATCTCACTCGAATGCAAAATCATAATACAGAGCTATGGCACAATCTATCTGTGAAATAATGTTAGTATGTCAACTATTGAATGAATTCAATGCCAGCCAGGTTATGGAGTGATAACCAAGTAGCTCTTGATATACCTTATAATCATGTGTTCCATGAACGAACTAAGCACATTGAAATTGACTATCATTTCATTCGTGAAAAGGTGCAACAAAACTTGATTTCTACAGGACATGTGAAGACCGAAGAACAACTAGGAAACATGTTTATAAAAGCTCTAAATGGGACCTAGGTTGAATATCTTTGTAACAAGCTAGGCATGATTGATATCTGTGCTCCAACTTAAGGGGGATTTTTATAGATTATGTACACAATCATAGGGATTCACTATTAAGATTAACTTGATTATAGGGAATAATTATAGGATTAGATTACAAACTAAAGTCTCATCTAGTATTAAACAGAGAACTATACATAATGAAAATTGTGAACAACATTTCCCATCCTTTTGTGGTTACAGGTAGAAAATGCATCACCAAGGAACAATTTGTAGGTTGATTCATCTCATAAATGACATGTCTGTCACAAACTCATCTTCTAATAGTGGATCATTCAGTTCATGATCATTTCAAGAAAAGAAAACCTAATGAAGGATGATAGCCAAGCATTTTAAAGAATTCAAAGAGATCAGACCTTGAAAGGTATTAATCCTAAACACTTGATCTCCACCTCCATACACTAAAACTTTGTTTTTACACTGCATTGCATGATTATCAGTTTCTTATCAGACATATTTCATTGTCCAATATCTATGGTTCAAAAATAATTTATTTCTGATAGTTGCCAAAAGCTTTGACAGGAAAATCAAATGTACATCCAATACATAAATATAACTACTAGTTGTAATCTTTTATTGCTCATGAACCTCAAGAATCACAACTCAATCCCATGAGTCCTTGTCACCAGCTTGTCTATTAATGACTACCCTAAAACAAGATCTAATAACCTAAGGATTGTTTATGATTCTGAACCCACAAAGCTTGAGAGCTAGAACTATATCCAATTACCAATTGAAAACGTGCAAATCTAAGGAGTTTTATTATTTTGATGTTTGGAAAAGAATTTGCTTTTTAAATATAAACCACATTAGCCTAACATCAAAATTATCCAAACTATCCCATTATGTCAATGGACATCATTTTGGCAGAAATTGTAAAGACACCAGTGAGAGTGAAAGATAGTACCCAGTGCCAAAATAGAACATCTTACGGCAACTATAATAGCAACATCAGGACGCAATCCCCTTGAACATAGTTTGTTGTTTAAAGGGTGCAAAAAATAGCCTTTTCAACACAATTTACAAAAGAACTTTAATATAAAAAAGAAGGCTTACCCGAAGAGGACTTTGAACAGAAAGCCTCTCCAACACAAAGTTTTCAACAAAGGGTTCGAGATGAGTATCATGAGAACCAAATTCCACTGGATGCTTTCCAGACAACAGCAATGAGAATCTTGAATCCCATGATTGACCAGAATTGACACAAGCAACAAAAGAGGCTAGATCAAGCTGGTAACATAGTGAATTACACAAGTATTGGATGCAAGATATCTGTCAAAATCATAAAAGGAAATAAAAGTCATATATAGAAACCATGACCTTTCCGAAACCAAAACTTTACCCAATAAATTATTCTCAAACTTTTAAACCACCTCATCCAATTGATTACTGCCTAGTGAAGATTCTTCCAGCCAAAATATTTGTGACTTGCTACTTGTCCAAAGAAGTTGCATTAACTTCCTTCTAGCCATTGTTTTATTGGGCAACAGATCCCAACCCATGGCAGCTACCAGGGGCCGAATTCGGGGAAACAATATAAGAATCTGAGAATGATAATTAATAAGTAAGAATTCTAAAAATAACAACTGAAATTTGGAGATAGTAAATTGGCATCTCAATTTGAATTCAAATTAATAGCAAGTATGCATACATTACTAGCATCTTGGAGTTGCTCTGCCTTGACAATAGAGAGAGTTGTATCCATGAAACATTCAAGTACATGCAATCCTGAGACACGAGCATAGTGATATTGGTCTCTCAAGCAAAAACTGATTGCCATGGTTAACGTTAAAGGTGGGTCATTTACATCATCATCCAAATTCAGTTGTTGAAGATATTTCTGGAAACATTCTAAAGGAGGTGGAATTAGGTTCTTTTCAAGTGTTCGTGATTTCTCAATTTCTTGACAATATAAGCTATCCTGTATAACCTGCAAAAACAACCATTTGCTCAAATATCCCAAACTATGAATAACATGACAAGCAGAGGATGTTGGTAACAACTTAGAAAGCCCCATCAAAATTACAAAAGGAGCTTATTTAAGTTCGTGCAATTGACCAACCAATGTTTAACTTCTTAATGCAAAAATAAAAAATTGTCACTCAATCTATCTAATTCCATACTTGAAGAAAGAATTATAAATAAAGGGTAAATTTTCAATGTCTTTTGAGATGATAGATTCTGCATAACCAATAGAATTATTTGAATAAAGGCTCTTAACTCTACTTTGGTGCTTCCTACTAAGCTATCCCAACAGTTAATCAATACAAAAACTAAGCTATGCTAACAAAACTCTAGATGCATCACCTATAGGTTCATTAAGAACTTAGTGCTGACTGAGAATTCTAGCACCAAACCATGAAGGAAGCTATACCTGAATCTTTCCAACTAGATGCCAGCAATTTGACTTGAGAGCTTCTCCGTAAACCCATAGTAGTCTCTCTTGCATGGCAAGCCAAGTGTCTCCATATAGGCCCCTCCTTGACAGAACTCTCACAAGGAGATCTTGCAACAGCGTGCTATTACAAGTAACAAAAGGGAATTCAAAACCCAAAAACTACATAAGAATAGAATACAGAAGGTACAATACTGCCATTATTTTCTCAAACTAGCAACTAAGAAAGAAAGGATAACTTTTACAAATGCAATCTAATACAAGTAAGATAATCAACTAGCTAATAGTGACTTAACAAGGAACTCAAGCACATGCAACTCAAGAGCAAATGAAAATAGTTGCAACAAGATAGTACTCACTAGATATGTCAATGACAAATCTTTTTCATTAACAATATTAACTAAACCAATGAATTGGAAAAAGCACCTCAAACTAAATCTAAGCATTGGATAAAGGAAAAAAGTAGAAGCAGAAACAGAAAATAGGAACAAAAGTCATGTAGATAACATTGAAGAAGAAAGGGCTCCGTAATTGCAACTTCTTGGGTGTACAACTACAAAGTTAATATTATTCCCTACAAGTATGCCAATAAAAAGGTCCAAATGCAGACACAATGCTAAAGAAAGGGGAAAAAAAATTCTGATACATGACAATCGCTGCTAGTTATTAACTTCTGAGCTTGTTGCTTTTAAATCCAATTCCGAACATCCACATTAATGAAGCCATTTTTGGAATAGGTAAGTAACATCCACAAATCACACATTCCAATAGTTGCTTTGTTCAGTGTCAGCCGGTTTTCCACTACCTAAATTCCAAATTATTCCCTTTTTGCTAATTTAATAGGTTTACTATATCAGCCTTCTTGGACCCGAGTACTTGAATGGTGACATGAACGATCAGTTTTCACCTTCAAATAAAAGATGAGAACCATTTTCTAACATAACAACATAGAGATGGAAACAAATCCAAATCTAATTAATGCTACACGAAGACCAAGAACAAGCAAGAAGATTAAAAGTGATGATTCAACAATCACTATTTCAGCATCGAATGCAAACATGTCTAAAATAGAGCACACGTACTGATATTCAGCCTCCTCCACTCCATGATCCATTTGAAAATATCTAATATGCAGAATGGCGCCTTCCTCATTCCCCTCCTTCAAGCACTGTTTCACAGCGTCTAAATGAGCTAACTGAACATTTTTCTGAATCAAAGGAAGCACCTCCACTCCCACTTCCTCCAATGGTTCTAATCTTTTCTCATCCCTCAACACCGCAACGGCCAAACCCGAATTCTCAACCTCCCTGCCCTTCACTTGCTGTTGTATGTTACAACATAATGCATTAAAAATTTCTGCATAATCCAAAATAGCCCCCCACAAGCACCTCAATTCAACTTCCTCCAACAATACCTCCCCCGAATTCCCAACAGGAACCACTTCCGAATCCGCCTTCAGTCTCCTCACTCCCAACTCCAGAATCTTCTCCAAAACAGCCAATTCCGCACTACGATTCTTCAAACCCTCTCCTTCCTCGTCAACCCGTGCCTTCACGCGGTCGATCAAGACCTGGACTAGCAATAAGAATTCGGCGCGCAACTGGAGAGAAAGAGGATCGAAGCTCCACGTACCGGATGTGGGATCATCGAACTG
>JANIIA010000192.1:40553213-40575249 GCA_027478495.1 Erythroxylum alaternifolium
AGCGCTACTCCTGTATCGGTCGGCCCAATTTTTTGACGATTCGATTATGTATAAGCTGGCAGATTGCGTGGGTACGTTTACACTCACCCGTAATGACAGAACCAGTACGGAAATTGATACTCCCTGGCTCATTAACGGAGCCGCTGGCACAGCCGCTATGTATGAATCACTGCATGATGTTAGCCAGAACCATAAATATATCCAGGCTCAAGAACAGTGGTTAAGTATTGCCTTGTCTCTGCTCCCTTCCAATGCCGACGACGCTACCATAATTGACCTACTCAACGGACATCTGGGTGTTTTCTTGTGCCAGCATACCTATCAGAAGACGTGCAGTCCTGCCTGGCGGGGTTTATTTCTCCTGTAGACTGGCGGGTTTGAACCGCGCCCGATACGCTGCTTGCCCCCGGCGGTATAAATCATAAATCTGTAGCTCTTCCATACGCTGGGAATCGGCGAAAAGACGATTAATCGCCATGTGAATCTGGCTGGTCAAGACCGAATTCAGTAAATCAGGTTGCTCATTAAGCATCACTATCAATTGACTGACGCATCGATCAGTTGCTTCAACAAACTCCTGTGCTAACTGAATCAGCGCAGACGCCCAGGAAAAGTTATAGTCAATTCGATTTGTCAACAATTGCAGAATGACGTTCTTCTGCATTCGATAATTGTCCGACATCTGGCTTTTCAGAGCTTCACGCTCCGCAACCGGCGCTTCAGTTAGTAAATAAGCATAGGAATCTTCAGCCAGTTTTAGTTTCTGCGTTGGCATCAGGGCCGCCCTAGTGAGCAAATCATCTATGAGCATGATCATAGCCTGTTGCTTTATCATTAGACTTTGCATGGGATCTTGCCCGACAATAAGCTTCAGCAGGTCCAGCGTAAATTGACTACTGGCATGAAACAATGACTCCGACAATTCGATCGTCTGGTGCCCGTAGCGTTCCGTTTCAGGAAGGTAGGTATCGATACAAACTCTAGAAACCAACCCGGCCTTCAAATAAGGTTCCAACGCTTGATTGACAAGTTGGACAAGTTCACCTAAATGCTGCAAAGCCGTCAATTGGAAGCGCAATCGGAGGTGATGCTCAGCGTCAAAATAGCGCACAAAAAACCACTTTGTTACCAGTTTAGCCGCTGTAACGTAGTTAAAAAGCGGTTGAAATCCGTTTACCAGCAACTCGTCACCTACGGATACGCCTGCGTAGATTTTGAAATAAGCCCATTCACTACCCGGAAGGTATTTGGGAGGCAGGCCTGAAACCGGTTTCACATGTTGCCTTGATTGAACGGGATTTGTATGTGCAAGTTCAGGTATGCCAACAAGCGGAACAATCATTTCGGCCGCATAGCCGTTTTGCTCAGCGTCGCTTACCCAACGGTTATCAGGATCGTAGAAGCTCTCTTGCACGGTTATTATGTCGTGACCACGGCAACAGTCGAGCAGCAAATCAATACTGATCGCCTGAGTTAGGTCGAGTATCAGGCTATTATCTCCCTCACTCACCATGACGTATCGAGGCAGGTTATACGTATTTTTCAATTCAACCGCGGCATTAGGCAATTTACACAGGGAGGTAATATCGGCTAGAGTTATATTCCAAGTAGCGGGCTGAATAATAATCTGTTTATAGCGTACACGCGGCAGAAAAGGTTCCTGACTTAGGTAGCCCCAATTCCACTGTATAGATTTTGTCTGCGTAACACTGTATTGTAAGTGGCCAAGAAATCGGTATAAGGGCAATGTGTCGGCGTGGTTAAAGTTGTGCGCATTACCTAGAATCGGAATTACTTCTTTCTGTAAACGCGTCGACCAAAGGCGCAGCCGGCCTCCCCGGTATTGCAAGACGAGCTCATTTGTGCTGATAACCTCGTGGAGTTGATGTTCCGATAAAACGCCATAGGGAATTTCGTACCCCCGGCTGGTTTTGCGCATGGCAATATTACCAATCCTGTCCTGTGACAGGTGAGTTAAGTCAGCTAGCACCTGATCGGGATGGAGTTGCTGTTCCGTACAAAGCGTATCGGCCACGGCTTTTTCCAGCTTTGCATCAGCAAACGTGAATCGTGCCAATAAACTTGTAGCCGATACGCCACTAACGCCTTGCAACTGTACAAATCTACCCCTCTGTCCAAATCCAGACTGTCTGGGTCCCCCTGATGATCTGAATACTCTGCTCTGACGTCTACTGACACTCCTGCCAGAACCAGCCTGACTGTCATTGGGCCTCTTCCCTCGAGACCCCTGTCCAGACTCTGCCTGAGTAGCCCTCATAAGCTGCTCAATCCTTACTGCAGCAGCTCTGAGCTCAATGAAGGTGCTCATATCAGATCGGGCCAATCTGGTTCTGATGTCCAGATTCAGCCCATTCTCGAACCTCCGACACTTGTCTGCCTCCATAGGAATCAGTGCAGTAGCGTACCCCATCAGCTCATTGAACCTCACCTCATAATCTGCTACTGTCATCCTCCCCTGTCTCAGCTCCAGAAACTCCTGCATCTTCATATCAAGGTATATCCTGGGCATGTAGTTATCTCTGAATGCCCTCAGGAAGTCATCCCACTTCAGCTGGCACGGTCTGGTGGTACTGCCTGGGACAGTCTTCCACCACTGATAGGCAGAACCCTGTAAAAGAGAGACTGCATAATCAAATCTCTCATCTGGATCACAATCCATCTGGTCCAGGACTCTCTCAGTCCTCTCCAGCCATCCCTCAGCCTCTGCAGGGTCTGTACTGCCATAAAAATCTACTGCTCCCTGCTTGCGCAGCCTGTCATACCTCCTTTCCCGCCTCTCGGGAACTCTAGGAGGTCGCTCCTCAAATCTAGGTACCGAGGACTTCCTACTAGCTCCGACTGATCCCTGGTCAGCTGGTTGATCAATCTGATCACCTAAGGCGGATGGCCTATAAGAAACAACAATTCCAATCAATTTCCTCATTTTTCAAATTAATTCAAGCCTAAACAGTCTATTAACCCCAATAGATGCCAAACCATACTCTGATACCACCTAAATGTAACACCCCATACCCTAGGGTATGGGGTGTTACAAAAAATATGCTCAATTATTGATCTATCAGTTAAATATTTGTAGTTTCTTAAGTGAGGTCAATACTTTCTTACAACTTAAGGATCTTATTCCATTTATGACTAGTTAGAAAACTGCTTAGTTAGTATACTAAAGATGAGTTATTGGCGTTTGCTTCTAATTCCTCTAATGCTTCCTCTGACAGGGACTCTATCACTTGGACAAATCATCCTTCTAACATTTTCTCCATCTTTCGTGTATAATCATGTATAATCTCAAATATTATCAATCCTGGTATGTAGACCAAATAATACAATGCAAGAAAAATTTGTAGGGCTTTGTTGAGGAACATAGCTCCTAAACTACATTGGCACAAGTTAATTTAGAATTTGTAAGCAATCCCTAAGTTATCATTTATCCTCTAGCTAATAGTCAATGAGAGACTCTTCACATGTAACAAAATTCATGGAGCAATATGATAACCTATGTTCTTTAAGCATCTATTGCCACTAATTTTTTCATTATGGCTATACTACCTATTTATGGAGTGATGTCCTTAGTAAATTCCACATTACATGTTTACGCACTTGGTCCAAAATTTTGCTCCAAATCACTTAAAAGGAAATGGAGTCGTCGAAAGGAATACCCACCTTTAAACTTTTCTTTCACAGATTTGTCTATGAAATTTGAAAGAAAGAAACTTTAGAATATTTCAAGGTAAACAAAAGTACAAGCATCCGCTTTATTATGGAATCACTTGCACGTAAAAGAGAGCCACTAATGATAATGAACATGTCACCTCTCCCAAACTAAAGTCTAGAATAATGAAGGCAATGAAACTCTGCGAGACCTTACAACAGTGGAATGGAATAGCTTATCCTTACAGCTACGCTACCTTGGATTCTCTCCAAAGGAAATGGCAAAGGTTATATTATACTTTAAACTACAAATAACACTTAGAGCTCAGGCCCATTATAACTTGGTCCGAAGTTAACAAGTTTGGTCCAATTTAACTATAATTTGAGCTAAAATTGGACCTTTTTTTTTTTCAAAATTTTGAGTTTTGGGTTGCTCTCGAGTTTGAGCACTCAGGTCTAACTTAACTCAAAAATTAAAAATTATATACAAAATAATATTATTTTATTTTTTTAATTTGTTTAAAAAAATTAAACCAATCAAACTTCGGATCAAGGTCAGGCACAGGTAAATTCGGCACGGCTACAAGTGTACTAACCTTCTATTTCTTTTATAAATAGAATTAATTTTTAGTGACTTTATACGAAATTGAAGGACAATACAAATTATGGGCAGGAGTGAATTTTTTGTCGATCGGGTAGATTTGGCGGGCTCAACTCTCTTCCGTTGCTAGTATATCCCTGCTCATTTTATCCACTGGAAAGGAGGGTAAGAGATAAAGGGAGAGCAGAAGTCCCAAAACTGAAAACAGAGTTTAACGAATAAAAGAATGGCATTGACGTCGACGCGTGCCTATTCTACCCTCAATTTCTGTGTCACTTCTCTTCCAACGCCGAGGAGAAGAAGCAAACCTTTGTCTTTCCCTCTCATTCGGGCATTTTCGTTTTCCCATGGACCTACTCTCTTCCATGCAGCAAAGCACACAGTATTTTTTATCTTTTCATCCTGAAACTTTGCTACCATGTCCATTCTTGTTTGTTCTTTGCTTGTTCCTTTTTAATGTCCCTCCTTGAACTTGAAGTGCTCTTCTGTGAGCTTTGAGTCGGGCTTTGGAATTTTGCATTTATGGATTTCAAAAGCTGCAATCTGCATTGTCTTCCAGTATGAATGTTGACTTCACAGGATGTATGCAACTTCTTTGGGTTAAAATTGATTCTTTGATTTATCTGTTTAGTGTTTCTTCATTGGTAAATACATTTTCGGTGGTTTTATTGTGTTTCTCGATCGATTCTAAACCTAAAGTATATAGCTTCCGCAGTCGTGTAAGCTGTCTTTCTAATTCCTTGTGATTCTTGATTATCAAATGCATTTATAGTGGCTTTGGCCCTCTTTTTGTTTACCTTACAATTGCATTTAGTTGTTTAGGAAAAAGTTCTACTCATTGTGCAAGACACCTGTGTTTGAACTTGAATTCTTGCATTTTCATGTTGAACTTCGAACTTATTTTGCCGTACGGATGTTAATTCTATTGGTTAATTACAAGAAAAATCATTTGGAACTTGCTTTTCTAGGTTGATACATACATAAAAAGTGGCATGGTTATTGGTTTAGGATCTGGACAGGCTTCTGATATGGCTATACATTATTTGGGTCAGCAACTTCAGGCGGGCACTCTGAAAGACATAGTAGGAGTACCCACGTGAGTTTGTATTCTCCATGTCATTGTGGATGGTATTTTTATTCTCTCCTTTTTTCTTTAATATGACCTTCCATATCTACTTACAACCCTCGGTTATTAAGCTGCACTTTCTTTTGTACATGGAAGATATAGTAAATAATACCCCAATAAAGACATTTTGTATATTATCATCAGTTCTCTTTCAGTTAATATGACCATCAGTACCAACGCAGGAAAAGTTCTGGATGCTACTTTGCAAATATATTCTACATTCCTTTTAGTAGTTCTCTATGAAGGAAAAGGTTTGAAATTTCCAGCTTGTCTGTATTTTCCCAATGTTTTTCTTTGATAGTTTCCTATACCTCTTTTTCCGTAGTCCTTCAGTTGATTTTTTAGGCGAGTATTCAGCTATATATATGACCGTAAAATGAAATTTGTTCCGTTATTACTTTTCATTTTGTCACTAAAATATATGTCTTGCTTTTAATTTTTATGCAGGTCTATGTATTCTGCAAGTGAAGCAGCAAAGGCAGGCATCCCATTGGATCAATATCAATATTGTTCTCGTGTAGGATGGACCTAACATTTCCTTTTATTTCTTTCCTTGTTTATTTGAAAAACATCAGTTAAATAGTTATGCAGTTGCTAATGCAAATGTGAAGGCAAATGTGGACTAGGCTGAAATTTTTCTTAATTTAGGACCTGCTAAATTAGCTTGTCACAAAAACATGAAAAAAAGAATTCTCTGAATTGTTAGGATTGAGTATAGATTAGAGTGAGTATTGCTGAACTTGATTTGGGAATGCTGTACAACATATTTGTTCCTTGCTTGATCCAAGAAATTCAAAATTTGAAATAATATCATTGAATTATGTTGTTTTGATATAGATTGACTTTGCATTCGATGATGCTGATATTGTAGAAGAAGAGACACTTATTGCTGTCATTGGCCGAAGAAAACCGCAAAGTGATGAGTCCATCATTCAGGAAAAGGTGAGTGCAGCCTTCTTATGTCCAACTATATGGCCCGGGATCTTTATCAAAGACATGTTCAATAACTGAAATTTAACCCTCGTGCAATCGTTTGATGTTGATAGAATTTCATTTCAGAGAATAAAATATTTGTCATTTATTTGTTTGCTTCTGTGCAGTCAATACTAAATGTAGCCAACAAACTTGTATTCATGATCACAGAAAAGCAGTACAAAGGTGTTCTGGACGGTTCTATTCCAGTTTTAATCCAATCCGTGAGCAACTGTTACTTTGTTATATGTATGGCATTAACTTCTGGTAAAAGAAATCATTAACTGCTGAAGACTTACTATTTCAGCTTAACTGGATGGAAATTGCTGAAGAGATTGATGACTTGTTTTTGGGTGATGCTGAGGTATGATCTTCACAATGCAATAATACTAGATATATCCATTATGCATCTTTTGAATAAATTCTTGTCCACTTCCATTGAGAAATCAAGAGAGATAGGACTTGTTCTAGTAGTCCTGTTCAAGGTTAGTAATTGACTGCGAAAGTTGATAATTTATTACCATTGTAGAAAAGTATTAAATAATTTGCATCAAGTAGGACTCCCACTAGAATAATTTGCATCAAGTAGGACTCCCACTAGACTCTCAAAAAATAACAGACTGTATTATCGTGATGTTCTGTATTATTGTGATGTCTAAGAGTTTTCTGGTAAATACTTTTTACCTTTCAGTATCATGACATGAGGAGCTTTTCTTAGTTTTCGAGTCACTAGGCCTCCTTTGAAAAACTAACCCTGTAATTTGATTAATTTTCCTTAACTTTATCGAATTTTGACTTTCAAATGCTCTTTCCCACCTTCCTACAGGTATGGAGGAGACCATACATAGGGCAAGCAGGTCCTACGGGAGGTGATTTTCCAGTAGTTACGACGGAAGGTCATAATATTCTTGACGTCATCTTTACATCTCCAATACAAAGCCTTGGTGGGTTTTGTAGTAAGGAAATTTTCTTGCGGCGTCTCTTTGTTTCAATATTTCTTGTTTCCTCAAATCAAATAAAATTATGAACACTTTTCAAGGATAAAACCTCAATTCTGATTAATTCTCTTAGCATTATTGGGTAGTTGCAAAAAGCCACTTTGTTAGAATGTCTAAGTCTAGTATCAAGACAAAATCTGGGGGAACTCACAAAACTAATTTCAGAAACTGGGGTTGAAAAGTCTCAATAACTTGTTAACGCTATGTTTTCCGTGATATAACGATCCTAATTGCAGCTGAGGTGGCTGAGAGCCTTGCTAAAGTTAAGGGGGTCGTGGATCATGGAGTTGTTTCCAAATTTCCGTAAGTTTCTTTTTTTCCTTCTGAACTCTTTGTTTTTTTTCACTATAATTCTACATTTTAACTCTCTGCATTTTGGAAGATTTCGTGTATTTTATCTGATGAAACCACTCAAAATAATGCTTAAATGTCCCTTTACGCTAAAACTATTAAGTTGAAATAGAAAAAAAATTTCTCCCTTTATATGTTATTCTTGACATTGAGAGTTGGGATGACTAAACTGTTGGTTAATTAACATTTAAATTGTACATTAACTCTACTATACAAGTTAATATCTAGGATTTGAGTAACCTGTTGTTATTAGTTATCCTATTAAAGAAGATGAGCTTTCGCAGAAATGATCAGTCATGGAAACCATCCAATGATACTTAGCAGGGCCCATGTTCTTAAAGAAAACATTTCATTTTAGGAGGATGAGAGCTTTATCTAAAAGTATGTGAGGGTTTAGGGTTTAATATATTTTCTGTATGTCCAAGAACAGGAAAAGACTTCCCCTGCTTGTGTTATGCTGAACAAATTAAGCTTCATTAAAGTCTAATATTGTTACGTGGAGAAAATTTCAACTACACAGATGGAACAGTGATAGTAAAAGACTTTTGACGCAATACTAATAATCCAAGGTTGTCAAACCATCATGGAACCCGAGATGAAATTAAGTATGGCAGTTAGGAATGCATTTTTGTCTTTTGACCCACCAAACTTTTGGATTAATGCAATTGCCAATGCCTGAGATTGCTTCCACTTTCAGTTCCATTCTGAAATATCTTTCCTTCAAACTTTGACTTTGAGGACAATATCAGGGCTTTCACTTCATCTGCTTTACACGGCATAACCTTAACTTGCATCTAAGAAAGGCTTAGATTCTCCTTTCAGATCTGTTGCAGTGTTATTTATGGTATTTTCATTTGCATACTGCAGATGCACAGCAGTAATTGTTTCGGAAAGTGGGCTCTCCATAGTTGACAACCTCAAAATTAATGCGGCCAGTGATGGAATGTGATTGTTGTTGAACTCTGTCTGTACATAACCTTTGTGTAAAGTTAGTTGGTGCTTAGTAAGAAAAGAGGCATTGGATTACAAATCAGTGAGAAAGGTTAAGCCGAAAACCGTTTCAACAAGGTATCTTTTTTGTTTTCATCCTCTTTCTCACTGTATATTCTTGGAGTCTATGTTTTCTCACTTCATCACAAAAATGTCAGTACCGTATCTATCAAACTAATACTCTATGCTTGTGCTTTCTGATCATCTTTTTATTATGTATCGAATATTTTAACATTTGCACAACTAGTTTCTCTATTCCCCTTTTGGGTCTCAACCAACATAACATGTTGGAAACAGAAAAGTAGTATGCTTTTGCTTTTAGGCTTTCGGTTCCTTCTTTTCGCTCTCTTTCTTTCTGTTTACTTTCTTCTGACTATAATATATGAAATAAGAAAAAGTTACAAGCAGGGAGAATCACGTTTAACCAAAAGAGAAAGAAAAAGGTACCTGTAATATATCTTAGTGAACTAATAATATTTGTTTACAGCAGCAATTTTTGATTCGAAGTCGTTTTTTGACATGGTGGAAATCCAAAAACGGTGGTAAAGAAAATCGACGTATGATCTTTAGCAATAGCAAAGCCGATTTTGGCATTTGTTGCCCACAAAATTGTGAACACAACAGCAAAGCCAAAGACACTTTTAGAGGTAAAATTCCGAGTACAGACGGCATTGGAATATGTCGATATTATCTTTAATATTAACATTCATTTTAGCCTCCCAATTTAAAGACATGCTGTTTAAAATGTGCATCCATAAAAATGTTAAACACATCAAAAACTGTGATTCATGTAAGACAAGTTTTATTAAAAACATTTTTTTATTTACTTAAATGCCATATTAAAAAGACTTTATAAATCCAAAAAATGACAGATACTTGAGAGTAAGTGATGTTATGGCAAAGGCAGTCAAGTTCTTTATTGTGTAATATAATATGTCATACCACATAAGGTAAAAAAATGTTATACTAATAAATTTAACTATAAAAGTTATTATTTTTTAGAATATATTTACGAGCACACTTATTTGACGCTAGTTCATTCTAGATGCATGAAAAGCAAAATTTTAAGCTTTAATTTTGTTGATGACCTCTTTATCTTCTCCAAGGCAGATGATCACTCTTTATCTCCATAACAATAGCTTTCAACATATTCTTCAATCTGTCAGGCTTGATAGCTAACAAAAGCAAGAGTGCTATGTAACTACCAACTAGTGCTGCTGATCAAGCCCCCTGCATATCCTTCATCATTAGCTTCAAACATGCTCAGCTCCCTGTCATATATGTTTGCTTTCTCATTTCTTCCACTAAGCCAGTTGCTGCTGATTTTAAACCACTCGTAAAAAAGATTCAAAAGAGGCTCCACAGCTGGAGCTCCAAAGCACTGTCTTTAGCTGGGGTCCTTTGCTCCTTCAACACCTACTGGACCTCAGACCTTGTTCTCCCTATAATTATTTTAAAGGAGATTGATATGATCTTTTGAAGATTCCTCTGATCAGGTACCAAGGAGAAGGAAACTAAATCAAAAATCAAACAGCAACAGGTATGCTAACCAAATTCACGAGGTGGTCTAGGAATAATTTCACTTAAAACCAGCAACATGGTACTGCTATCTAAAAGAATATGGAGGTTATGAAAGGGTAAAGATGCATTTTGGGTTAGGTGGATATATGCATACTATATAAAAGGAACAAACATTTGGAGCTAGAAGATACCATCTGCCGCATCCTCCACAATGAAGTCTCTAACTGAGCTATGAGACAAAGTGAGACTTCTATGTTACATGATAATTGGTGATGGCCTCAACACATCCTTTTAGTTTGATAATTGGTCTTCTTATGGCCCCCTGGAAAGCATAATTGAACTATCAACTCTTGCACAGCTCCTTACCAAGGAAACCTCAGTAGCACAGGCTGTCGTGAACTGGAATTTAGTTATTTATTTGGTTCCACTCTCCACCATCTCCTCTGTCATTGCCACCATTGTTCTTAGGCCTAGACAACAGGATAGAATCACGTGGAAAGACTCAAGCTCTGGCAACTTCACCTACAGAAACTGTAGACTCATCTTCAGTCCATCAGTACCTAAGTTGCTTGGCATGGTCTTATTTCAAGCAAAGATACCCTGCCACGAACTACTGACACTCTTTGGATGGGAATAAGACGAAGGTTGCCTATTCTGAATAAAGTTACTAAATACATCAATATCCCAAACTGGTGCACTTTTGCAAAGCCTTTGATAAAACCCTGGACCACCCAATTTTCCAATGCAGCTTCATCAGCGCCTTTTGGAAGGAGCTATTATCCAGATGCAGATTAATCAATGTTGGGGAATAGATGAAAAAAGACAAATGAAACATAGGAGTAATTAAAGATACTACACAAAATACTTGTCGTTTTCATCAAATAAAACCAACAGTTTAACTACTTAATAGGCCCAAAGTAAACCAACTAAGCTAAAATCAAGCAATTAACTAGGAAGTGGGTAAGCAGCCTACGTACATCACTATCTACTTAACATAAAATAATCATGCTATTTGACTAAGAATTTACAAAATCCACAAAACTCACTAACAACTAACTAACAATGTTGAAGCATTTGCCAAGACTCTCTCTTGCTTCAAAATTTCATGAATGGAGCACTTCTTTCCCAATGTAATACACTTTTTATCACCATCTTCAAATTTGTTGATGCACATTATCATCAACTTATAGATATTGGAGCACATCTCTCCTTGGTGCACTTCTCACCAATAACTCTAAAAATGAGTTTCTTTTTGTGTCATTTGTGCCATGTTTGTTTTCTTTTCATTTTGAAATTTGCAGTATTTTTATAAATGCCTAAATCTCTTGCACTTGAAGCACTGTAGTTTTCCTTTGTGCCAACAATCCTTCTTTTCATGGCCGACTTCCTACAATTTGTAAATTGGAGAATTTTACTTTTGTCCTTTGAAGAGGAACTCTTGACCATATATGCTCCTTCGACCTTATCACTATTTTCTCTATCCCTTATTATTCTTCTTTGGTCTACAACTTGAAGAGCATTTAATAACTCTGCAAAGGTTATATTTAATAGAACTTTAGTAACTTGAAGAGATGAAATTTTTGACTCGTAACTTTTGGGAAGTGTCACAAGAAACTTTTCTACAACTCTTTGACTAGGAAATTCTTCACCAAATAACTTGATTTGATTGACAATGAACATAAGTGTGCTCCTATAATCTTTGACATCTTCAAAATTCTTTACTTTTTACATCTCAAATTTTCTTTTGAGATTCAAAATTTGCATCATCTTAGTTTGAGTATTGCCCTCAAATTCTTCTTTTAGTTTCTTCCATGCTTTTTTAGGAGATTCACATGTTATTATACCCGTGAAAATTCTTTTCATCATGGCTAAATGGAGACAAAATAGAGCTTTTGGTTTCATTGTCCTTTCTTCATCACTCTTCTTAATTTGTTTTAGGATTGGATTTTGCGAAAAAGGTGTAAGCTAAAGCTCACTTTTAATAACCTCTCACAAACTAAAGGCTTGCAAATATGACTTCATTTTATATATTTTCCTCTTTCATATAGTACTTTGGTACTAGGTTTTGAAGATATACATGTAGTAAGTGATTAAAGATACAATTTAGACTTTCGGTTTTGTGAAGTGAATTGAGGAAAAAAAGTTGGTTTTAAAATATTGTGATTTCCTTATGATGCTTTATAAGTGAATAATGATATGATACCATGTGAAGTAAATGTAGTGATCGATAGTAGCCCGCTCTTATCGTAAGATATGTACCGAAATAACCTTCGGGTGTTCCGGTGTGTACCTTGTGGTAAGGGAGCGCTACACAATATCTACCATCTCTATTGCAGTCAATACATCCTCTATCTACTTCTTCACATTGAAGCTAATTAGCGTTTTAATGGTGGCAATGATATCGTTGACATAAAAGGTTATTGAAAAATGACAATGTAACAATCAACACAAATGTAAGATAATAGCGATACTTAAAACCTGAAAATAGTATATATATCGAAAATCTGATTACACATATCATGAAACACTTATGGGCCGAATATATAATATATGCAACCAAATTTTCATATATAAGCGATCAGAGTACATACTATCAACTCTTATAATACTATCAACTTTAGGCGAATAGATCATTTAAGTAATGACTTTTCTTCATCAAATGCTTTTATGCACATCTCAAAATCTCATATAAGGCCAATACCAGTGAGCAGAATAACTAAACATAAGACCAAAGATATTCCCCAACATGTAAGTAGAACAATTCAAAATAATGACTCGAAAGACTACTGTAGTGACTACATTCTAATTAGTACCCAAAAGGTTCACAAACATAAGGGATACATCTTTATGTTATCCTAACATTTTATATGGGCATATAGTATATGACAATGTACCATCAATAAATGCAAAACCCAAATTTATAGTCTTATTATCACATACTAGTGATGAAAACATTATCTTTAAACTTTATTTGAGACTTTTATCGAGAAAAATATCAATCAAAGAGACAATTATGCATTACCGAACACTAAACCTACCACACAAGATACAAAAACCTCAAGTATCTTTTTCATGTCAAGTTTGTAGCACAAAAATTCACTCAAATCCGACTTTAGAATGTCTTATTCCCTTTTTCTAGAGTGAAATTACCAATGTAATAAATCCAAAAAAATTTAAAACTCACTTTATGAATTTATCGTACCCAAAAGTTGATCTAAAATAACTTGGGGTATCTTTACAGGAATTTTGAAAATTTTGAGTTTTTTTCTTTTTATAATTGATGTCAACATGATGTCAGTCGTCACTGTAGTGCTGACGTCAGAGGGTGTCGCTGGATGGATGGCACATACAATGCACATGCTACACCTTTCACACCTCTGGATGAGTTAGGCGTGTTAGTCACTGACATATGGCACACCTATGTCCAACCATGGGTCTGACAATTGTTTGGCCCTGCAAGACACATCTCCTCAAGGGTGATACTATTCACCCATCAGGCGTGTGTGCCACACACACTCGAGGATCTCTCACTCCTCGCCAGAAAATGACAATTTTTGAAGAGATTCGGGCTATTTTTTGCACTCCTAAGGTAGTTTTCAATATGATTTTCAATGCTAACCATATTTAGCATACATTCAAGCATCAATATGCAAGAAAAGATTGAAAAACAAAACTTTATTCTTCGAAACCCTTATGCAGAAAAGCCAAAAATCTTCCATTTTTAGCCATCCGATTACGTAACCCTCTGATACTATGTGTAACACATAACATGAGTCTTATTTACGTATCCTGGATCGAACTTAAAATAGAAATAACGAAGAAATGTGAAGAATACCTGATTTCAGTTCCATGACTTCAAACAAGTTTTTCGACGCCAAAACAAGCACGAATCCACCAACACCTTCACGGGCTCTACTCACCGGGACATAGTCAATGTCTTTCTACAGTTTTCTCAAAACTTGAACCTCTGAATATGTCAGGTAACTTTACGTTCATGAATGACATGAGTAAGTACATGGAACCTTAACCTTTTTATATAGCTTTCATATTCACAGGTTTGAAATTGGTCTGGTCTATACTGATCGGAGTTCATTTCTTCCTGAACTTCAACCTATTAACCTAGATCCTTTATTGGGCATTTCATTATCTTTATTCAGATCAAATTACGTAACTTAACCAATGAGTTACTTAAAAACCATTAAAATGCAATTAATTATTGTCTACCAAATGGAATACTGTAACTTCATCTTTGACATGGAAACGCTGTAAGATTAAATGGTAGATGTTACGAGTGACAGTATGTCGCAAGCACTCTGCTTTAGCAACTAGCTAGCTCTAACACAAAAGCTACTTTGCAGCTCTAGCGTGAACTAATGCGAACTGGGAGACCCATTTCAGGGGTTGGCATCATGTCGCCGATGATCTTTTCTTCGGGACAAACAATCTCCCACTTAAACCTCTTCACCACGTTGTGAACAAAAGCCAACATTGCCAAGCGAGCATATTCTTTTCCAGGGCACATCCTAGGCCCACCTCCAAATGGAACAAATGTAAATGGTGGAAATACTTTGTCATCCTCGTATCTAGAGGGCTCAAACATTTCAGGATCTGGAAAATATTCTGGATTCTTGTTTGTTGTGCTCACAGTCCAATAAACCTGCAGAAACATATCAGTCAAGCAATAGTGAAGTTGACAATGTTTCATATCCAAAGCTTCAGAAGGATTTCACCAATCATGACTGAAAGTT
This sequence comes from Erythroxylum alaternifolium, assembly GCA_027478495.1. Classification (NCBI taxonomy): domain Eukaryota; kingdom Viridiplantae; phylum Streptophyta; class Magnoliopsida; order Malpighiales; family Erythroxylaceae; genus Erythroxylum; species Erythroxylum alaternifolium. The sequence goes on from JANIIA010000192.1 coordinate 40,568,190, forward strand.
GACCGTGAAACGTCATCTTACCTTCCAACCCTTTGGGATGGTGTATCCTGCATAAGTAAAATCACTGAGGGCCTCTCTGAAAGTTCCCTGAAGTGGAGGTGTCAGCCTCATCACTTCACATAATACGTTCCAAGAGTACTTCATCTTTTGAATGTCATCCCAATCCAATAACTCTCCGTCTTTCTTAGTTTCTGAAATTTCCATTTGCTCTGGTTTTCAGAAACAGAAGCCAGTGATTTAACAGTGTTGTGTTAGAATTCAAAACTCCACCAAGTGTCTTCAATGATGAATATGATCCTCAGATCAAGATCAAGGGAACGAAATAATAAATAATTATAGTTAAGAAAAAAGATAATGACATGTGAAGATATCTTACCAGCTAGGACCTTAGAGTAAATGTCTGGCCTTTCACCAACATATTTTATGAAGAAGGTCATAGCAGTTGCCACTGTACTGTAGCCAGCCACAAGCAAGCCCATAATTTTATCAGCAATCTCCATCTCCGGCATGTGCTTGCCGGAAGTATCGGTGGCGACTATCATATTTGAAAGTATGTCCAGCATCGGAGCTCCAGAGGTCATTGCAGCCTTCTTCTCTTTGATAATAGTTCTTAATTCTTTCCTGATAGCAGCAGCAGATTTATTGGCTCTGTAGAAAATTGTCCCAGGAAAGTTCAGGGGAATTGAATGTAAACCACAAGTTATGTCATCAAAATAGTTGATAAGCCTGGAGATACGTTCAGGCTCATCCGTGCCTACGAAGAAGCGACAGGCAAGAGACAGGGTAAGTATTTTTGCTAGAGGAAAAGCCTTGACTTGAACTTTTCCCTCCCAGTAAGTTTGAATTTGTTGTTGGGTTATGGAGTCCATAGTCCCCAAGTACCTCACTAGAGCTTCAGGTTTCAAGAATCCTGGTGATTTCAATAACTTAGATTCTGCCTCACGTGGGATTTGAGCAGAAGCAGAAGTTTGATATGATCTGAAGAGCTTTTGCATGGAATGAGGACGAAATGCAGTGAAAATTTTCTGGTCATTGGAGAAGAGAAATTTGTGTCCATCAGGGCCACAAATGACAGCAGTCTTCTCTCCTAAAATCTTGGTCTTAAATATATGAGGTGAATACTTCTTGATTCGATCACAAACGAACTTTTCTGGCTTGTCAAACAGAAAAGCTAGAGACTCACCCACCACGGGCCATCCAAAGCACCCTGGAGGCAGGTTTCTCCGACCACCGGATTGGCGTTTCAAAGCAAAGATGCCAACAACAAGTGCAATAACCACAGCAGGAAGAGACAAGATTAAGGTGACTCCCATGGTAGATGAGGAATAGTTGGATCAATTTCTTTAAATGGAGCTAGTAGAAAAACATTACAGGTTAGGGAGGACAGGACATGGCGTGTATATATGGAGCCGCAGTGCCGGCCCTGGGCAAGTGCCGGCTTTGGGCAGGGCAGCTGCCTAGGGCCCATAGAAAAAAAGGGGCCCTTAAAATTTTAGACCACTTGACCCGTATTATATATTAGCTAGATAGATAAAATATACCTGTATATATAGCCACCCCCCAGTACCCCGTAATAAGTAGCTGCGAAGGATATTACATCTCCGATAAACAATCATCGAATCATTATTATTCTACATACGCTACTTCATTTTATTATTCTACATATGCAAAAGTGGTCTAGAATTAAACATATGCATTTGCATATCATGATTTAAAGTTTCACTTATAATTGTTGCTGCATTTCAATCTATGTTTGTTTCAGAGATTTTAATAATTTACATACAAGCACATTATCTTCTTAATTCTTTAATTGATCTCATTTATCAGGAACTGATTGTAATCCATGATGTGTGTAAATTTTGCTACATTATTTTTGTAAGGGACAAAATCCTGAAAGTAATTCAATCCGTGACATGCTTGAGGACAAATTAACACTGATATGAGAGTATTTCTTTTATTGCGAGCGCTTCCTAATATGTAGAAGAAGTTTCTTTCTTTTCTTCTCTCTGTATCTGTATTTGTTAATGCAATTCTTTTAGTGTTTTACAGTTTAATATTGTTATTTGATTGCTACTATTATTATTTTATTATTACTATTACTATTTTTAGTGGTTTTATTGTTAATGATATTTGTAAGATATTATTAGCAGATATTATGATTATTTAATATTTGGTTGAGTATGTAGACTTATAAATTGAGTCATTCATGTTTCATACAAACATGTACACTTTAAATTTACATATTTGTATATTGTCGATTTATTGGAGCCCTTTCTTCTTATTTTGCCCGGGGCTTATAAAACTATAATAGAGGTTGCTGAAAGTGTCTCCAAAACTTTTTCTTTTCCTCGACAAGTATGTAATTGCCAGCTCACAAGTGGTCAGATCTGGGTTATCTCTGATTAGTACGAAGAGATTTGACTTGAACTTTGAGTTGATTAGAGTTTAGGGTTTAGGGTATAGGATTTTTGGTATAAGATTTAGGGTAGGTAGCCTGTTTGATGTTTGAAGTTTCAGTTCAGTGTAGCATAAAAAACCAGTAGAAATTATATATGAACAGAGAATTCAAAGGCGTTTTATGTACTTTAATAATTGAATATATAAAAAGTGAAATAATATTAGAACAGTCTGGATTTGAGGCCAATTATTGTTACTTTTTAACTTACAGGATCATTTTTGGAATACTTGCAATACTAAGAAAGTAGCGTATCTTTCTTTTACCTCTCTTACTGCTTTAATTTAAACCTTTGCACTTTGAGTGAAGTTTGTAGCTCAGGTCATGCATTATGGAGCGATCTCATAACCTTAAGAGAGTTTTCATGTATAAAATAAATAGGCAAAGAGAAAGAGGATCCTCTTGACTCAATCCTTTCCTACTTTTGAAAAAATTGGTGAGCTCAAGGACACCAAAAGATGTTGACGTACACTGGTGGATCAAATTGGAATGCTTCACTTAATCCTAAGCCTAATTGGTAAACGTAATAGGAAAGCCAAATTCCAAAACTTTTTAGTTATTTCTACGGTTTTTACATAATAACTAATTAAAGATATAAATTTATCTTTAAAAATTTCACAAAAATTTAAATAACTGTATACATTTTTTATATTTATAAATATCAACACTAATAATATAAATTAAATTAAATGATTTTAGGTGATCATAATTATTTTAATTTAATTAAAATTATTAATTTTTTAATTACCAAACTCTACTGGTCTCCTGCCCTATTTATTTTCAAAATGACACTATTTGAGAATAATTTTTTAAATATTTATAAAAGCACTAAATTAAAAATTGACACTATTTGTGATTAAATATTTATAAAAACATTAAATAGGTGTATACTATTTTGATAATTATAAATTCACTCCAAAACAGTTTTTATTAAAGTTGATGCATAATATTAATAAAGACTTATGTCTACTACAATTTTTTTACCATTTCCACTATAATGCAATGCAACTAACCCACTTACCTTACTTTTCTCGAAGTTTAAACGTGTAAACCGTCAAAGTACGATGGCGGATGTTGTTCGTGGATGAGACCTAACTTTATAACTGTACTTGATCTGTTGCAAAACCAATGACTTTGCCTACACAGGAAAGTGACGAGCCAATTAACCCAAAACGTTTGACAGTTGGTTACTTGGTTAGCATTACTGCACGTGGAAACTTAACTAACATAAACGAAAAGAATGAAACCTCATCGCCTAAATGCCACTTAATCACTCCTTTAGTCATCAAATTAATTGGAGATGAGACTTGAGATCGTGCCCTGCCCACTACAAGAAAAATGAGCTTTGATGACGGAGATGAGACGGTGCCTACTCCAAGAAAAACGAGCTTTGATGACGGTATTTATCGACCAAAAACGGCAGATTTTTTGTTAGTACGTAATATTAATGATAGATATTAACGATAGATAAAAGCGTCGTAGAAATAACCGTATTTAATAAATATTGACGGAATATTTTTTACTATCGGTATATTTACGAACGAAAAAATGTTTATCATCGGTATATTTACCAATGGTTGGAATACTTCCATTGGTAAATTATTACAAAATTACCGACGGTTATTCCGTCTATAATTATAGACAATAAGTCGTTGGATGTTCTATATGTGATTACCGACGGTATGCACTCTATCTGTGATTACCGACGGCATGTGGTTGGATACTCCGTTTGTGATTACCGATGGTTTCCTTCTTTCCGTCAGTACTTTTGTGCAAACCGTGCGGGAAGTTGTTCCAAATTTACCGGCAAAAGTTGTTCCCTTTGTGATTACCGATGACATGTGGTTGGTTACTCTGTCTGTGATTATAGACGGTTTCTGTCTTTCCGTCGGTACTTTTATGCAAATCGTGCGGGAAATTGTTCCAAATATACCGACGGAAGTTGTTGTTCCGCTTGTGATTACCAACAGTAATTTATTCCGTCGGTAAATGAATTAGAAAACTTTTTTAAAAAATGTACTATCAATACCTTCAATAAATTTTATTTTGCATAATTTAAACACCTATTAATGTAAATAGTATAAATTTAATTTTTTAAACATAAATTTGATTGTTGATATAAAGTTGAAAATATCTTAATTGGTAATAAAAACATTAAACTGTACATAATAAATTTTCGTATCTCTAATAAAATAATCAAAAGTACACTATTAATTTGGATACGACGGATGCCCTAATTGATGCGATGAGGTACTACCCCTACCCTTCAACTCATCCATCTTATTACGGAGCTAAATTATGTACTTCATCGACTGTTGCAACTGAGTTGCCAGCATCTGTACTGTGCTCTCAAGCAAAATGACTCTCTCATTAGATGCTGACCGCTTGCTAGATGCAGCTGTACTGGACGTGGAGGATTGCGAATAATATATATTCGCAAATAAACCTAAGCCGAATATCCTTCCCCGACGGTACCTACCACCTACTGCATGAAGATAGGTTTGAGTCTCATCAACATCTTCAGACTGCTAAGACTGTCGTTGAATGCTTTCTTAAATTTGGTCCAGAAGGCAATGTTTATATTAGTAAGTGATAATTATTAAGCATTAATATTAAGCCATAAATTTCACATACATTGAGTTCTTTACAATGGTTGCTAACGAATGTCACACTGTCATGCTTCTTAGTATGAGTGTACAAAAGAGCTGACAGGGTGTAGGCCTCATGCCTATAGTCTTTTCATGCATAAGAATAAAATGTTATAAGTTAAAATATAATTTATAAAAATTTCGGCATAGTTTCCTCTATTTTTATGAAATATACCCCTTGTTAAACAAAAAACAAAACTAAAAAACACAACCATATATGGCACCAGACATTTACAACATTATCATTCTTAACAAGAAACACATATTTTCTTTCCAAAATTCACACATAAAATTCAATAGAAATATAGTAAAGTAAAGAAATCATCATCATCATCATCATCATCCAGTTTGGAATCTCACAAAATCTTGCAAAATCGCGAGGTCAATAGAAATACAGTAAAGTAAAGAAATGACAATATAAATTTAAAGTGTAGATACTTACAAGTCTCTCTGCATACTATTGGTGGGTAATAGATCATTTCGTATGTACGGAAAGACTCTCCTCCTGGTCCTTCATATCTGTTGACCGAATTATACTCTTAAAGGGACATTGTCTCATGTGATGTCCAATACTGCTGCCAACGACTCCATATTTCTTCAGAAATGTAAGGCGGTCGTACACTTGCCCTGTGTATCACAGCAACAAAGTCGCGATAATGTATACGTGCTCATCTTTCTCATACTCTATAGACAATCGCGTCAAATTGAGAATCTCAAAAAAATTCTTTTTGAAACAAAAGGAAAAATATTCAATTAATACTTATGATGTAATGATTTTTATCTAATAAATGTACAAAACTGTTAATTAAAAAAGAAAATAATAATTTTTGTTGTACCTCAAACTCGTAATAGTAAAATTTCCTTGTCGCCTAAGAGATATTCTTCCATACAAAGCCCTCAATATCAACCTTCTCATTGAATTTTGATGTCATGTTTGATGAACACGGTCCAGATGCTAATATAAGATTGAAAAATTTTATACCGTTTTGAAAATTGAAACTTATAACTTAATTATAAACATATAGTGTTTAATGTATTTTCACTTACATATTATTGACAATTGTAATGTAAGTTCTTCCATCATGTCTCTCTACTCTAGGCCAGTGGCTGCTTTCTTCATCATCATTGTTTACCCCTGATACCTCTATCGGTATAGGGGTAGTAAATGATGTAAGGGTCATAGATGGTGCAGCAACATCTACGGAAGGTAACTCATCTGCAAGTGTAGTAGCTGGAGGGGGAGGAGGAGATTTAGTTCTAGCTGCTACAGCATGAGATGCTTCACCTGTACAGTAAGTACCTCCAAATCGTGGTTTGAATCTTGGTCGTAAAATATCATGTCTTCTCTTTGGTGCCATATTTCAACTTGAAATTAATATTAAGCTTCAGCTCTTCGAAATTATGACAAGTAATCTCAATGCATCATATGTAGATAATATACTACAAACATCATACAAAGTCGCGACCTTCTTATATATGTCAGATTCAAGGATGAAAAAAATGAGAATGAAATTAAAATAGTTAAAATAAATGTCATGCTTAATCAAGATGGAAATAGATTAAAAAAAAGGGTAACCAATAAAATTTGGGAGGCTGCATAAGTGTAATATGCCACAAGAAAATCAGGCCTGATTTTCTTGTGGCATATTACAAATATTAGAAATATTGGATACATTAAAGTTCACTTTAAGTTCCCAAAATGGAAAACACAAATAAAGAAAACAAAAAAGTAGATGGAGGGGTCAAACTTTCTTATAATTTTGAATTTATAAAAATAATTCAAATAAATGTAATTAAATGTAAAATGTCTAATTAAATGTAAAATAAAATGGAATGTGAAAAACAGCAATTCTAAAAAAATAATTCAAAATTTTGATAAAATATAAAATAATTCAAAATTCAAAATTTTGAATTATTTTCATTATTTTACGATAAATTATTATATTTAGATAATTAT
>JANIIA010000192.1:40678913-40693488 GCA_027478495.1 Erythroxylum alaternifolium
TCGGCGGGAGTGGGGTGTTACATGCAGCTGCTTCTGTGATATTCCGGTGTCTTTTGTTATTGACACTTCGGTGTCTTCTAATATCGACACTTAAGTGTCGAGACTTCGGTCTCTTCTGAGACACTTCGATGTCGAGACTTCAGTCTCTTCTGTATAAGTCCCATTACTCGCTTCTGTAAATGGATTTAGGAGTCTTATGATTTTGTACTCTGATATCAGTTTGATTTTAGCATAAGATAAATTGTATTCTATTTCTGAAGGGTTTATACCCTCTTGTGCTGAATAATTCTGTTATTTAGAAAACTCTGTTTTGTTCTAAATTTCTGTATCTGTTGTTGGCTTATAGTTTAGTTATTACTCACTAAATTATATTCTTAGCACGGTGGATTTGCCCCTGTAGATTCTAAAAGAGGGACGTAGGAATTGGAATAAGACAACCATGATGGCCAAAGGAGTCTGATTCTTGTTTCGTTCATATGTATTTTGAGATTTTTTTGGACTTGTATCTAATGTCTATAACTCATGAATTTTTATTTTGATGAATTGCAATAACCCTAGTTCAGACTGCTTTCGAAATTTTGATATGTGATGTATGCTTGTTGAGATTCTAGTAATGCATGTATAAGGTGTTTTGCATGTTTCGAAATGCTTCGTGATCAGTGCGTATGTGGCACTTGCAATATCCTCCCAAGGGGTATTTGGGTGTTACATTTTTCGTGGGAACGATACCTTATATATTATGTGAATAACCGGTGCGCTTGTAAAAATATCGAGTTTAAAAATATTAAACATTTTTCATAAAATAATACCCTGATCAAGTTTTTGGCGTCTTTGTCGGGGAGGCGCTAGTTTATTTCTATAGTTTAAGGCATTAGATTAGTTTTTAATTTTTTTTGTTTCTTTCATTATATTTCAAAAATCATGCTCTTGCATGAGCACAAGAGTCACGAGAGGTTCGAGTCATGCAGTAGAGATGTTAGATTTAGATATTACTCGATTAGAACACCTTTAGGAAAGCTCGACGAGAAGAAGAAGAAGAGATAGGAAAATCAACAATGGATAAGGAGTTTCAATGGAATATGGATCAGGAAGCAAACCAAGGACGACAATAGAGGACCCTGATGGACTTTATGAGGCTAGGTTCAACTAGTCAAGTCAAAGAGTGGCTAGGTCGATTGAATAGAGATAAAACTTACACTCCTCAATATGCTTCAGTAGAATGTGCAATTCTACAAATTGGCTAATGAGGATCTGAACGTGCACATTGTTAACTTCCTTGAGATCTGTGATACCTTCCGGTATCATTAGATGTTAGAGGTTGCAGTTAAAATTAGGCTATTTCCTTTTACTCTTAGAGATAGGGCTAAGGCTTGGTATCATTCATTGAGCCCAGCTAACATCACGATATGGGATCAGCTTGTGCGTGCTTTTTTGAAGTACTTCCCGTTAATAAAAACCACCAAGATTATAAAGGAAATCACTGATTTCCAACAAGATGATGGGGAATCAATCTACGAAGCATGAGAGAGATAGAAGGATTTGCAAAGTAAGTGCCCATACTATAACCTACCCAAGGAGTTCCTTTTGCAGACTTTTTATAGTAGAGTGAACTCATCAACTAGATGCACGATCGATGCAGCGTCAGGAGGATCCTTTATATGAAGGACTGTTGATGAAGCAGAGGGGCTGATTAAGGAGATGGCGAGCAAAAATTGCTTATAGACGAATGAGTGAAGTAGGCAACCAGCTATTTTCAGAGAGCATAAAGGAATCACCACGGTCAATCAAATGACTGAGATGCAAGCAAAGATCGACAATTTGACGCGACAACTTAACAATATAAAGGCATCTTCCTCAGGTCAAGTAAAGTCCGTATATTTGAAGTGTGAGCTTTGTGGACAGTTAGACCATGACGCTGTGGACTGCTACCTAATGAAAGAAGATACTCAGGAGTAAGTGAACTACATGGTGGCACAATATGGATGAGGAAGGGTTAACAATCCCTACTCTAACCCTTACAATCCTGGGTGGAAGAACCACCCTAACTTCTTCTGGTTGAACAACATTGGAGGATAGCTCAGGCCTCAGTGACAATCGAGCTTCCAGCAAGATAAAGCAGCAAGCTCAATGGAATCAAAATTGGATAAGATCAGGGGCATAGAGGAAGCATATAGGAGGGTCGAGAACAAATTCGAGCAAGTAATAAGAACCACTCCTCATCTATACATAATCTGGAGGTCCAAGTAGGCCAATTAGTATAAGTAATTTCTACTCAGAATGTTGTAACTCTTTCAAGCAACATTGAGTCTAATGTGAAGGAAAGGACCATGGTCATTAGTCAGACCCAAGGTGAAGAATTGGAGCAGCTACAGAGAGAAGGAGATAAAAGGAAGGATCAAGAAGACCTTCCTAGCTAGCCAGTGATTGGGTCAATTAAGGCAACCCAACGTGTATTTCCATTCCCTATTCTAGCTCAGTGGGAGTTAAACGCAAAGAGAGCAATAAGGATGTTAGAGGAGAGTGAGCAAAACAAGGATGAAGAAGTGATGGAACAAATACAGACAAAGCTCACAATAAAGGAATCCGTCGAGATGAAGGTTAAGGACCAAACATCGGAAGAGAACCCTAGCATCGCTAAGAAGAAAGAGGATCTAAGGGACTTTTTCATCCCCTAAGTATCAATAGAATCATCATAGATAGGCATTCGCAGACCTAGGAGCGAGTATAAATATGATACCCTACACCATTAGTCTAAAGCTGTAAGAGAGTTAGTGCCCACCAAGTTTTTGGTAAAGACGACCGACATAATGATGTACAAACTGATGGGGATTATAAAGGATGTTCAAGTAGAAGTTGATAAATTCACCTTCCCTACATACTTCTTCATAATGGAAATTAGAGAAGATGTGGATACCCCAATAGTTCTCAGACGACCGTTCTTAGCCACTACATATTTAATCATTGATGTTGATGGGGGCAAATTAACTACGATGATAAGTAAAAAGCAGATAACCTTCCAAGTGTCATGAAAAGATTAAGGATCTCTTTTACCTCCACAAAATATTAAAGAATCTGAACCTTGAGGCGAATGGGAGGATATCGAGGATCTTGAGAATGCATTCAAGAAGAAGTGCTCACGAAGAAGAAAACGAGGAAAAGAGAATTGCAAGGAAGGTAGGGACTGTAGCATAGTAGCTAAAGTTCAAACTTTGAGATTAATGACGACGCTACCATTTCACCATTCATTCCAACCATCTAGAGCTTAAAGGAGTGTCGAGCTACCCATGTTAAAAGAAGCAATGCATGGGAGGCAACCTTTAGAAAAGTAGTTCTTTGATTGTTTTAGTTAGAATGTTTGAATTCTGTAGTTAGGATTATTTTTGTTTTGAATAAAATAAAGAAGGAATAGGATTTTAGAATAAGTGGATGACTTGAGCGAGCAAGTAAAGAGAGGTGAAAGGGGGCTATAAAAGAATCAAAAAGTGAAATTGAAAAGATTGGCGAAAGAACAAAAGAGAAAAAAATAACGAAGCGTGGGAAAGCCGTAGGCCACGATCGTGGCCTGCAACTGGGCAATAATAAAGAGGGTGCAAATTCTTTAAAATTTTTACCATTTTAACCATGTATATATTCAGTTCTAACTTCACTTTTACATTCACTTTCATTTTAACTTTATCTTTGTAGACTTCAAGGCCACTAAAGCTCTTACATCTCTCTAAAATATTTCAACCTTCCAATTTTCTTCCAAATTTTACCTAGTTATGCCACGTATTAAACAATCAACCCAATGGGGGCCATAAGGATGAAATCAAGTTGTGGGACGTGGACGAAGAAACTGCGCAGCAGACATTGGCTTGCCTTTCCCAATCTACACAAAGGAGGAAGATAATCATTTCCAATCCCTTAGTTCTAGACAAATTATAGTTTCTAAGTACTCTGATTTTGACACACTTGATAGGCTAGAGTTGCATGAGCGAGTAGAAAACCTAGTTGAGAGGATCCAGTGGGCCCAATTCAAACGATTCCAATTTGCTGTTTATCAGAAGCTCACACTAGAATTTTTCAGTTCCTTGACTTATGAACCTAAGAATCCTAAAGAATTGTGGACGAGCCTATAAATTAAATGTAGAAATAATGTGCGAGATGTGTGGATTCCCTGAATCCTCCATCATCGATCAACATGATGATTTTCATCCCTCTTAATACTAGAATGAGCTTACTAGAATTGAGCGATTTCATACCAATAATGCTCATAACAACATTATAGGGTCCCATGAACACTTGTTACTCACGATTCATATGTTAACTGGTTTTTGACAAAACCGAAAATAACAAGTGTTCCACAAAGAAACTTTTTATATTGTGGTGCATGAACCACAGTATTCCAATGTGCACATTCACGTATGCGCTTAATGCCATTTTTGTGACTCCGTACAAGCGGAGCAACAATCTAGGAATGGGGTACATAGTGTCCGCCATTGCAGAATATTTTGACGTGGATAGGAGTGGATTAACTGTCCACTTACCTGAATTCCTAAACCATCACCACTTATGGTGGGCTGAAATCCTTAAGTCCCATAACATGGAACTTAGGGATATCATTCAGAAGACACATGTCAGGATTAGGGCAAGTCAGGCGAGTTCAAGTTCAACCTCGTCGTAGCAAGCAGAGGAGGACTTTACTAGTGAAGAGTCCGACGAAGAGGAAGAAGAGCGAGGTTGGAAGGAAGTTCTGGATGTCATCTCTTAAACTAACAAGAAATTTGTGGAGAACACGAGAATGATGAAGAAGATGGTCTGGACACAAGGACGCCAGAGTTGGGATATCCATCAGATCCACAGACATTTTGAGGCTCAGGATGTGCCACCTCCGACACCATTACCACCTCCATCTCCATAGAATTTATGTCTAACCCATTTATTTTTCTTTTTCAAATTAGCCTTTAGTTCTAATTTTTAAAAATGTTTATTTTTATTTTATTTTCTTTCAATTTTAATTTCTTTTTTTCTTTTATGTTCTTGGTTTTTCTCTTTTCATATTGAGGACAATGTGTTGTTTAAGTATGGGGAGGAATTATGTGTTTTGCTTTTGAATGTGATTTTGCATATTGTATGATAGTTATTAGGTTGCATTTTATGAACTGTTTGAATGTGTCAATGGCTTAGATGAAGTGAATTTTTTAAAATTTTGAACATAGTCTATTAGGTTATAAATAATCATTAGATCGCAAACTTAGTAAATTAGGAGTCTTTGGATAAATATACAGCTTAATTAGGATTTAGTGTAAATTTAACACCCTATAAGTTGTCACATTCATTCATAATTTGAGGCCTTTTAACTTAAATAGGTTAACTAGTATTTTTCATGGACATGAGTAGCTTAAACGAAAAGGCAGGTAATAAATGAATAAAAGAAAAGTATTTTTTGTTAAATAAATCACTATTCCACTTGCCTTCGGGTTATGAATAGAGCTAGTAGCTAGTTGAAAATGTGATATATCTGAGTAACTGAAACGACACCCATCACACATGTGTGCATTCACATCAAAAACCTATAATGACATTTCAACCAAGTTGTTTAGTAAAAACATGACTTAGTTGAGTAATCGGATCGACATTCATTACCAATGTTTGCCTCAGTGTAAAAACACTAAGTCTATGCTTAAAAAAATGAATTAAAAAATGTGTTTCCTTAATAAAAGCTACCGGACTTATATTAAGCTTGACTTTTCATGACAATATACTTAGGAATAGTTACAGAGTCTGAAGGACAAAGAATTATTAATGTGTATGTACAATTGAAAAGGGTAAATAAATTAACACTTAGATTAGTTAACTTGTATATTTAGTTCAAAGTCCTTAGACATAGATTTTGCATGTTAACGATTAGATATAACTTGTATGATTGTGATTAAGATTAAATTTATTTCATGAAGGCGAAGCCATTGCCTCATTATTGCATTGTGCGTTGTGTATTTGTTGTTTTGTTTACTTGAGGACAAACAGACATTTAATTGTGGGGATGTTGATAGTTGTGAATTGCATTATGTTTTAGGGTTTAAATTATTAGGTGTTTCATGTTAATTTGAGTGTTTAGTTTGTATTTAGGTTTTAATTGTGTTAATTTATGTGTTTAATTTTTTTTATGGGTTAGTATGAATCTTTGAGCTTAAATGTTATATTTTTGAGATACCTTGATGTGTTTGTTAGTGTTTCAGGATAAATGGAAAAAAACGAAGAAGTTTTGAAGAGTTTCAGGCTAAAACCATAGCCTACGATCGTGACCATGATCGTGCACTTTAGGTCACTATCGTGACAGAGAGCTCTGAACTAGGCCACGATTGTGCACTTTGGACCACGATCATGATAGAGAGGGTTAGGTGCTAGTCACGATCGTGGCGGGTCGGGCCAAGAACGTGGCCTGCATCGGGCAAACATGAAAACAGCTAAAAACCTCAAAATTTGCAGGATTTTTCGAACCGTTTTGACCCCAAATCAACCTATGGCTTTTAAGATATAAATAGAACATTAAGGGACTGAGAGACGAGCCTTTGAAACCATTTTACATCAATCAATTCTGAAGTCCTAAAGAGCATATCGAAAGATTTGAGGAAGGAGACAAAGGAAGAGAGACACGGAGAAGAAGCTTGATGCAAAGTACATCTTGGAACAGGTGGTTTCCCATATTCGCTACTTCCATGAGTCTGTTTTGACAGTATTTTTCATTTTTATTTCAATTTTATTGATGTATAGAATTAGGATAATTGTTGAGAATATTTGTTGTTCAATGTCGATTTTATCTAAACTCACCTTTGGGATTTTGATTCTTGAGATTAATGAAGTTTGATTTATTATGTTTTAATTGAGTTATTTGTGATTCAATATATGTTCTTAATAATTCGATAATACACTAAGAGGGTGAACCGAGGGAATATCATCAAATTGGGCTAATGAGAGTTAAGTAGTTTGGTAGATAAGAATTGAATCAAACTAGTAAAATTGTGTAATGAGATATTAAGCATAGTTTTCTAGTAGGTTATTAGACAAATTCAAAACTAATTTAGGTTTTTGGGTAAATTGGAAATCGAGAGATTACAATTCCATAATTTAAGTTAGGGATTATAAATTAGGGTTAGAGATTATAACTCAAGAGAGAGTAATCCACCCTAGGACCATCTAGATCCAATAATTTGATAACTCCATAATTGATTAGATTTTCATTAATTTTAGATTAAAACCCTCTTTCCCTCAATTGGTAGTTTTTAGGTTAATTCTAAGTTAGGTTGTGCAAAATTGCTATTTTGTTTATATTTTATGAGTTCAATTCTTTATATTGATTGTTGATTGGTTAATTTCTGCATTAGTTGTTTATTTTGATTTATTGTAAAATTTAGTCAAGCCTTAGATTTTAGGATTAGATTAACCCTCCTCGTGGGAACGATGCCTTAGGTACTACGTGAACGACCCGTACGCTTGCAAAAGTATCGAGGTTAAAAATATTAAAACTTTGGTGGTTAGTGGCTAAGAAAAGGTGATGCATTGTCTCCTTACATTTTCGTCTTATATATGAAATCTCTCTCAAGCTAATCATATATAACATCATAAATGATCTAAGCTTAAAGTATTATTGTAGGTGCAAGAAGTTGAGAATCTATAACTTATGTTTTGCAAATGGTCTTTAACTCTTTTGCAAGGATAAAGATAAATATATAACCTTACTGATTTCTTCCATGAATAATTTTCAGTAATTTTTAGGATTTACCCTCAATAAGGAGAAGAGTCATTTGATAATCTCAATCAGTAGTAAGCACTTATCTAATTCTCTTTCGTCCATCACTAGTTTATGATACAAAGATCCTATTTTTACCTACGTGAGCTAGCCTATCTCTACTAAAAAATTATTATATACAGATTGTATCTCATTATTTGAGAGGATATAAAAGAGGATCTTCAACTAGTGTACCAAAACTTTCTCATTTACAAGAAGGACACTCTTAATCAAGTATGTTCCTAACTTTTTATATATTTTCTATTTCTTACATATTTTTCTTTCTAAGGAGTGACTAAAGATATTAAGAGTTTGTTTAAAAATTCCTTAAGTCAAAGACTAATTGTTCTCACACTTATTATAAGGTTAATAAGGATAAAGTATATTTACTGAAATCAATTAGTGGGTTAGGATTACTATCCCTAAAGATTATCAACACTCTCCTACTGATTGAAAGAATTTGGAGAATTCTTTCTAATGGTGAAGCATTATGGGTGATATAGATTCAAACATATTTCTTAGAAGGTGAAAGGCATTAAGAGATTAAAAGAAACTCTAACACTTTATGATTTATGAATCAAAATTTAAAATTTATGGAACTCCTTCATACTAGTATCTAATGTAAGGTTAAGAATGGCAAGTTGGCTTCTTTAAGGTTTAACAACTGGTGCTCTCATAGTTCCCTATGAAACTACCACTATATGCACTCTCTAACTCACTAATATCTTATATCTACTAAGGTAAGCTTAATAATTATTAATGGTGGGTGGCAATTGGAGTTTATGATAAACTTTTGGAATCTAGATCATTTGGATTAACCTTACCTTAAGATAGTGGATAGTTATGTTTGGGAGAGGAATTGTTTAGGGGAGTTCTCTCTCATATCTTATAAGGAAATACTTACACCTCAATTAAATAAGCACCCATGGGTAGACATCATTTAGGAGAAGAAGTTTTTCTTCCTAAGGTCTCCATATTACTCTAGCTTATTGTCAAACAAAAGCTATTTACAATTGATAAACTCCATTTCCTTAATATTCTTACTAGATGCATCCTATTATAGAATGCTTCAAAATATTTAAATTTCTTTCTTTTCTCTTCGCAAAATTCATCGAACATTTGGAATGCTATCTAAATGCATTAGTTACTAATTGCCCTTCACTTTGATTAGTAGGTAAGCCTCAATAAGATTCCAAATATCAATTCCTCTAAATTTTTGGGAAAAAAAAGTATGGTGCATTATAGACTCGGTATGTACTATAAACACAATATGGAATGAAAGCAACTAAAAAATCTTTAAGAACATAGAAAAAATGATTCCCAATGTCTGTAACATACGATATGGATAAGCGAACAACTCTTAATAAACAATCTCATTTCTTAAAACATCAAATGTAATAACCCGTTTTCCATACTGAGGGTTAGAGCCTTAGGCTATCGAGACACATGAGAAATTATGAGGTGCATTGCATTCACATATACACCATGAGCATACACATAAATTTATGATTTTTGTACACATTGCAAATACTATATATGCACTCAATTGACATGTTCTAGGTATGAAAGATTTAAAATGAACATAATGTGTATTATGAATTTTTATGTCTTGAATTTCAATTTGATTGTTTCAACTATTAATTTAGAATTTATTTGTTAAAATTGGGAGATCTATGAATTAATGTGTATATTTTTAGACTAGAAAAAATGTCAAGTGCCAAAACAAATTGACAAATGGTAGTAGAAATAAATAATAAGTGGCTTTAGGATTTATTGACATTTGGCATAGAAAATTGGGTGACAATTGGTTTAAAAATTAGGAGACAAATTGAATAGAGATTAAATGACTATAATTAAAAGGCATTAGCATTAATCTTTATGTGGTAAATGTTATGAGACTCACTAAGCAATAAACCACGACATATGTAAAGAAAGACCATCTTTATCTTTGTCTTTCATTTCAAATTCTGATACATGCTTTCTTTTTCATCTTCTTCATTTTTTTCACACACAACCATCTCATTCTCACCCTTACCATGTTGAGTTTGCTAAAATCCTACACTAGCCACTCTAAGATATTTGTTGCCTTCATCTAGTTGTTGAAGAATCTAACTTATTGCTCCTTGAAAGATGATAATTGTGTAAGTATGAGAAGCTAGGGTTTCTTGGAAATTTGAAAGGCTTTGGAGTTAAACAAGTAAGTAAAAATTTTTTCTTCATGGCTTACTTAATAGAAAAAAATATGATGATAGTTTGAGATGGATTGATTTAGTGAAAATGGTATATGAAGAGTGCAGAAATTTTGATGAAGGAAAAAAGATATACATATGTTATATTTTGGGTTTATGAAAAACGTGAGCTATAAGTTGTTATGTGGATGAAATAGATTGGGATTTAAAGTATAATGAAGGGTAAATTTATGCTTAACAAAGGTGTTTATGTGATGTTCTTGAAATGAGAATAACTAGGATTTATGTATGATAGTGTGTAACATCCCATTACCCGTGTTGAGGCTAGAACTATGATTTATAAGGAAGTACTGAGAAATTGGGAAAATTCACTTCATGCTTTAGTTAAATATGACATGCACATTTTTTGCACATGAAAATGATTGTACATGCATTTATTGACAATTTCCAGGTATAATTGATTTATAAATGTGATTAAAATGTGAATTGTGAGTTATTTACGTTAAAAATTTATTTGGAGACCATTAGCATTATTTCATACTTGATGGTGAATTTAAGGTACATTTGGACTAGGACAAATGTCAAGTGGTAAGATAAATTAATACATGAAAAATTTAGATTATTTAGTCTATAATTGAGTTACATTTGGCATAGTTAAATTGGTGACAAATGGACTAAGAATTAATTGACAAATGGATCAATCATTGTGTGACAAATGGGCTGGTAAGTTGATGACAAATGGCATATTTGATTAATGGACAAGTGACTTCGTTAATTAGAGACATTTTGCAGCACCTATGCTTGATAAGTGCTGATCATGCCATAAGACATATGATCATTCCTTTAGTTGACACCTAACACCTTAGGTGTAAGTTTCAGTAGGAGCAACTCCAACTATGGTCATTTCTCTTCTTCTTTCCTCTCACACACCACCAAAACACTTTTCCTTGCACCTACTTAAGTTTGTTTATATTCATGTCTGATTGTTGCACCAATAATTCGTGCTTCACCCTCCCTAAAGTTAAGCAGAGAATCAGAATATAGTTTCCTTGTCCTAGCTAAAATCTTTCAAGTTTCCACTTTGAATGTGTGATGATTCAACATGTTTGGGGTACTGATTTAGAGTGACTTTTGATCTTGGATTTGAAATAAACAAGTAAGTCAATGAATAGTGTTTATAGCATGTTATGAAAGAGAATTTATGAAAATTGAATAAGAAAGATTGTATAAGATGTTAATGTGGAAGTGTGCTGGAATACTATGATCTGGAAAACTTTCACTGAACATTTCTCAGTTTTCTAATTATAACTTGAACTGTGTATTTCTAAATGAGTTGATTTTTGATTTAGATTAAACTGGAAATATATTTCTACAACTTTCCTGAAGAAGTCGAATCAAATTATACAATTTTGGTGTTATTAGAAACTGGAAACACATTGGCATAATTGTTTAAAAGAAAGTGTTACTGAAATACAACATTTTCCTGGTCATAATGATCATACAAAATAATCCCGAAAGGGGGTGTTAGGATGAAAATGTTGAGGTGTGCTAGAATTTGATAATTGGAATGTTTTTACTAAACATACTTTAGTATTTTGGCTATATTTTGATCTATAGATTTACAAATGAAATTATTCTTAATTTAAATTGAATTAGAGATAGTTGGCTACAAATGTTAAGAAGAAATGGAATTTGAATTCTGTCCTTAAAGGTCTTGAAATTGAGCTTGAAAGTATGTTTTGGCTTAGGCAGTAGCACTACGAGGGACAAAAATTAGGTCCTATTGTTATTTAATAAACAATATTGATATGGGCTGAATTAGACTAAAGTGACTTCATCAATGTTGTAACTAATTCTCTTATCTTTAAATTGGCATAAAGGTTGTAATTTTTGAATACTAGAATTGAGTGATATGAGGTGTACAATTTGAATGCATGACCATGCATTAGCCAAAATTTCAAATGTTCACAGTCTGTGTTATTTTGTTCTTAACTCATTAAATTATGAACCAAATTGAATGATCTTATTATCAAAAGAGACTTAAGACATAGGAGAATAATTTGTTAGAAGGAAGTGTTACCAAATTCCTTCACTTTCCTGATGATATTAATTATGCAATTTGACCCGAAATCATATGGATAGAAAATCTGAAGTGGTCAATTAGGTTATGAAATTGATTTCACATTGTTTTATTTTGGTCCAAAATATAAGTAAAAATTATATTAATGAGGGATATGATATCTGATCAATTAGATGATGTGAATTACAGTCAGATACCAAAAATGTCATTTAACATGTATTGTGCATATTTTATATAAGTATATGTGCATAAAGGAATACTTATACAGTTTTGCAAAAATGTGATATATTGTTAATGTGTAGTGTATGTTATAGAGGAGCAGATCGGAAGCCACTCAGACATTGTCGGACCATCCAGGCAATAGCTTCTTGGATCGTATTATGAATCAACCTAGATGAATTTCCTAGGATTGATTTGATTTAATTTATTAAGCTTTCAATTATTGAATTGTTATGATTTGTTTATAAATTTCGGACTTAAAGTCCGAGGAGTTAATATTGGGGAATGTATAGGAAGTGTTCTGATTGTTATGAGATTCTGAATGATAATTGTATTCTATGATTTGTTTATGAATTTCGGACTTAAAGTCCGAGGAGTTAATATTTAGGACTGTATTGGAAGTGTTCTGATTGCTGTGAGATTTTGAATGATAATTGTATTATGTGATTTGTTTATGAATTCTAGACTTAAAGTCCGAGGAGTTAATATTTGGGGATGTATTGGAAGTGTTCTGATTGCTACGAGATTCTGAATGATATTTGTATCATATGTGACTGTTGTACATGGCATATTCTGTATTTGATGCATTTCATAAATGCATGCTCAAATAAAGGCGTTGTGATCGGTGTAGCCAGTATGAAAGCGCTTGCACGTAGAGCTTTGCTCCGTGATTTCTATTTCTACACGTAGAGCTATACTCCATGATTCCATTCTGACTGAGCCCAAAGGGCCAGTATTTGTATATGTATGTGATAAGTACTCGGTCACAACAATATTAACAAATCTGGAGTCTCATATGCATCTGTATTTGTTTATATATGATCTAATTTGCAATGATTAAATGATGTGACATGACAGTGTGAGTATTTGGAATATAAATGTTCTGTATGAATAATTGCAAAATATATGATTTGTGTATGTGAATTTGGTGAAATCATCAATGATGGTTCACTTATTGAGTTCACAAAACTCATAAAAATTGCAACGTAATTTTTCAGGTACGAGACAGGAGACTTAGTGTTTATTCTGGATAAGAAGAACGTTTTGGACTAAGTTATGGCTCAGAGGTCTGTCAGCTGACGTTAGAGAGTTATAGCTTTTATTTTATAGTTTTTGTTAGAACTTGTATGATGTTTTGTAAATATTTGTCTAATGGAAACAGTGTAAACTTTGTGAATGAATGCAATGAATGGTTTTAAATTTTGCTGACTTTTAAATGATGTTAGTTGCTGCCATGTGTAAGTTGGATTTATTTTTGCTCTAATATACCATTATCACAGGTTGTGTACCTGAATTTTGGGGTATGTAACATCTTGTTCTCATATTAAAGGTTAGGACCCGAAATTTCAGTGCATATGAGCTCAAAGAGAGATTAAGGAAATGCATTTTCTTGCTCATGCATAATGTTAGTATATATGCACTTAAATATTGAATGTTTGCACATAAAAAGTGGTACATGTATTCATTGACAACTTCCAAGTATAATTGATGTTAACTGTGATTTTATTGACAATGAGAAGTAGAGGGAGTAGAGTGATCTTGGTATGAGTTGTGATAAGGAAAGATTTAGAACAAAATTGGTAGTGATCTGGAAAATGTTCACTAAATGTGCTTCGGTCTGTTAGCCATAACTTTTCTTCTAGATATCCAAATGAGATGATTATTTTCTTGGATTACACTAGAAAAATATGGGTACATTTCTTATGAAGAAATGGAATTTCAATTATGTCTCTAAGAGTCTCGAAATTTTAAGAAGTTGAGAACTGGGTGCAGTACATTGGTGAATGAATGTAAAATTCGTCTTTGGACTTTATAGGGAAACTTTGGGATTGATCTAGATAGATGTTGGCAAAGTTGCCTTCTTGAGAATTATAGATCATTCTTTTATATTTCCAACAATTTATAGTATGGAATCTTTGGACATCGAAGCTGAAAGTTATGCTAATTGTAAAACACCTTCTGTGTTACTATTCATAAACTCCTTCTAGGTTACTATTTATCATGTACCTTCTGTCCTATTTTTGGCCCTCTAGAAGGTAGAATTTGTCTTTGAGGTCTTCATAGAAATTGTAGCTATTGAAATCCTATTTCAAAACATATATAGAATACCTAAATCCTATATCCTTAGGAAAAGTTATGCTAATTGTAAAAAGCCTTTTGTGTTACTATTCATAAACTCCTTCTGGGTTGTTGTTCATCATATACCTTCTGTCCTATTGTTGACCCTTCAGAAGATAAAATATGTAACACCCCATTATCCTAGGGTACGCACCGAGACGCCCGTAGGTCATTCCGATACATATCCTAAGATAAGGGAGC
>JANIIA010000192.1:40763908-40788985 GCA_027478495.1 Erythroxylum alaternifolium
GTACATATTTCATATACATACATGTGCATAAATGAATACTTATAATTGTGCTAAAGTGTGATGTGTGTATATTGCTTGTTTTAGGGGAGCAATTGGAACGTCAACATCCGGACGTTGCTGGAACTTCAAGGTAATAGCTTTAGAAGCAAGCAGTGAGTAACCTAGACGATCTCACTCAATTATTGTTATGATAAATTCTATTTTGACTTATCCTATGAATGTGTAATGTTGTGTATTGAAAGCCAGAAACAAAGGTCCAATGATTGTGATGTATGGATGAGTTATTGAAGTGCTACTTGTATGTGAATGGGAAGAACTAATTGTTTCTTGAATTGATTAATAGATTATGAGATGCATTCCATACATGAATGTATGATCTGATAATGAGAGCTGTGAACTGAGTAGCCACCGAAAATGAGCTCAAAGCTTTGAATGTGATTAAGAACCAAAGGCTCACTATGTAAAATGAGCCCTGTATCTCCAACAGATAAGGGATAGTATAAATGAGCCCAGTATTTACAATAGATATGAGATAGTTTAGGCATTCGGTCACAACAACGTAATAATTGGTAAAGAGTCACATGTGTATTTCATATATATTTTTATTAAGTATTTTAGATTGATTAAAATGCAATTATCTTACTCTTAAATGAAAATGTGATATTATAAGAACAAAAAAAATGCAATGATGTGAATTATCTGTTATGTGAAATGATATGTTGCATGGATTGAGTGAACCATTAATGATGGTTACCTCATCTAAGTTCGCAAAACTCACCCAAAATTGCACTTTGACATTTCAGGACCGAGAGAAGATTATAGCTACTGAGAGACCGTACAAGAAGCTTAATTCTTGTACTTTTGTGAAGAATATATGGCTCAAAGTTCGGTCAGCTGGATTGAAGGATTTAGTGATCTTTTGTATTTCCTCTTTCATATAGTATATTTTGTATTAGGATATAATGATGTACATGTACAGATTTTTTAAAGCTACAATGTATGTACATTCAGATTTATGAAATGAAAAGAGGAAATTGTCTTTAAAATTAGGTGACTTTCTTGTATGATAAATTAACTAGGATAAATTGTCATGTTATAAAGTGAAAGTGTGATAGTTAACACACTGTTGTTATAGGGTATGTACTAGAATGTCATAAGGGTGTTCCGATATGTACCTTATAGCAGTGGGGGTGTTACATATGACTATTTACTATACACTTATGATGTTTTACTATTCATATTAATTAGTGTATTATGACATGTTTACGAATTGAAATTAAATAATACATTATTTGCAGATACGAAATTCTTGTGATACATGAATAATCATTAAAATTAATGATATAGTAAAAAAGTGAAGAATTATTAAATAAATAAAATTGATAAATAATATTGAATAGTTATTAAACAACTAAGATTTAAAAAAATTGTATTTTAAAAATAATTATTTAAATTAAAAAATTATTAAATTAAAATGATTTTCAAAAAATGAAAAAAAAAATCAAAAAATAATACAACGATCTGTGAAGTTTTTGTACTCACAGAAAGCAACATTTCACGATGTCTTAAAAACGTCACAGAATGTGACTTTTTGTGACATTTCTGATGTTTCAAAAAAACATCACAGAAAGACCAATCTTTCAGTGTCATTTTTTAAAACGTCGCGGAATGTCCATATTTTTGTGACATTTTATGGGAAACATCGCAAAAACCTTTTGCCTACACCACATTTGGTGACATTATTTATGATGTTTTTAAAAATGTCGCAAATTGTATTCTATGACGTTATTTGATATTTTTGACGCTTTTTAAATTTCACAAATTGTGCTATTTTCTTGTTGTGGGTCTGGAATAATTAATAAGCTGATTGAATGGCATTATGGGTCTGATAAACTTCCCCAATTATATGTGTAGATTCATGGTTTACGACTTTCTGATACAACTAATGAATTTAAATCATATCAAGCAGAGGTAATATTCAATAGTTTTGGTGCCATAACCCTCACAAACCAACTATAACGTTTCAGCCTCTTTTGCAGTTGTCCGCGTGATCCTGTACCAGTTTTTGGCCATCAAAGCAATTTAATCCCATCATATTTTCATATAAAGCAATTTTCTTTACCCGTTGGACTGGACTATCATTAAGACAACTTCCAAAGGAACTAACCAGTGGATAGTCATTAACAATTTTTATTTAAGGAAAAGAAAATATCCTATTCAGACTTCTAAATTAGGAATTCTTTTTCTGCCAAGTGCTATATTGGGATGCCTATAATACTAAGGAGGAAATGAAAAATTCCAAAGAAACCAACTAAATTTCAATACATCTCTATTACAATTGATTAGAGTTCACATTAGCATCCATAGGCACATCGATTTGGACCTGTATTATTTCAATAATGCCCAGAGGGTATAAACATCTGCCTTGAGTTGTAATGCTTTAATTATGCTCCAAATGTAATCATGTAGTGATTTTCTCTCTTGTATTTCCAATGTCATTTATACTGGTATTAGTTATGTCTGCCTTTTATAGCTTAATTTAATTCAACATTTCTAAAAAACTAAACTTTTTACCTTGCAACATGTACAATTTAAATCTACCTCGCTTATTTAATTATTAATAGATCATTAAAATTACAAACAAATTAACTGTAAAGACAATTACAAACTGTCGAACTAAAAGACATAATTCTAAAATGCACTAACTAAAGGCCTATTTGTTTCTCTTTTTCTTACACGTTCCTTATTGTTGTTTTTAAAATAAAAGAAAGAGAACCATAAACCATGTTTTTTTTGTCTCCTGTTGGGTTTTTTGTTTCCAAAAGTAATAAAAAATCACAACATAATTGGAAATACATATTTTTAGTTTCTATAAGTTATTGCAACTAGTTCAAAAATCAGAAAACCTATTTTCACCTCTCTCTCTCTCTCTCTATTAAAATGGAACGGTCATAGCTTTTGTTGATCATATTATTGGTCTTTGTATTCTTTTTGATATCATAAGTTCCTTTATGGTGTTCTTGGTTTTATTGAAGCCTTCTCTAAACCCTCACCATCACCACCTACTAAGGCAACAATGCCTCTTTAGTTTCTAACTCAAGTCTTTTAGTCTTTGTTTTTGTAGTATTATGTGTGAGAAAATATGTTTTTAGGGACTCAAATTATTTATTGATGGTAGAATAATTAGAGGGATCAATAGTGTTAGTTATGGAAAAATATTAATTTCAACTTTACGTTTCTTGTTTTTACATTTTTGTGTTCTAAAAATTTGTTCTCATATGATGATTATTTAATTTGGCGTTGATTTTGTGGGTTTGGAGTTGCCTAAGGAGTTTGAGTTAAAATAATTGAACATATGTATCCAAACCCTAATTCTGATGATTTTAAATTGGGATTATCCTTTTTTGTTGAAATAAGAATCAGGGACAAATTTTAACCTTATTATGTAAGACTTCAAACTTAAGCTTCATGATTTGTGATAAATGAATAATTGACTATATTTATGTAATCATGTTCAGTGTGTTTTCCTCGTTATTTGAGAGTTTTATGGTATTTTTGTTACTTATTTTGGTTCAAGTGTATTTTTAGGTGATAATTGCCTTTATAAAATAACATGAGAAGAATTCGGGTGAAATTGAGGCATAAAATGGAATAATTGAAGAAAATTTAGAGATACACGGTTGTGAAAAGGGACTATGTAAGTTACTATAAATGTGTGAAGCTTCGAAGAAGCAATTTATGCCTGTGTGAAGATACACGCCCATATATGTGACATACACGACTATATATGTAGCCTATGTAAGCTTTTGCAACCATGTAAAATTGCAATTTAGAGGGTATTTCAGGAAAATAGTCATTTATATTCCAAAAATCCTAGTTTTTGCTATAAAAGGAAATTATGATGTCAGATTAGACACCAAAAAATGAAATAAGAAGTAGTTCTGAATAGAGTTCTCATATGAAGATTACTTCAAGAGATCCGATAGTGAGCAACCTTTGATCTAAATTTAAGCAGATTTCATCAGAGATAAAAGGTGGATACTTTTTATTTCTAATTAATTTTTTGAATACTTGTTGCTGGATTTGTTTTATATGTCTGGGAACTAATTTTTTTAGTGCCTAGATGTGATGAACCCTAAGTTGGGATGGATAGAGTGATATAGTCTTTTATTCAATGCAAGTTAATAGATTGATTTATTATGATTTAACTTTGTGTTTCTATTCTTGAGCTAATATGTCAAAGATATAATTTCGTTGTTTGATTTTATTTGATTGAGATTGGCAAATCCTTTCATTTGAATAGATCTACTATAGAAGGAAGGTGTTGCATGAAAACATAGAGATGGGTCAATGTAAATCTTATAGATTAGGGTCAAATCTAATAGCAAAATTTATGAATCAAGTAACGCAATCTTAGGGGTTTTAACTAGAAAGAGATTTTAGTTAATTAATTGAGAGTTAGTTATTAATAGTCATAAGAAAGATATTAACATAGGAATTTCTAGGATCTAATGATTAGTAATTTAATTTCTTGATGAAAGGTTAATGTTTAAGATATTTTAGGAGGATTCACCACCTAAGAACTATTTGTTTGATATCATTTAATTGTAGTGTTTTCTTCATCCTAGTTCATGATTATATTAAACCTTTGTTTAGTTATTTTTAAAGTAAATCCGTAACTTGATTCAGTTGTTAGATGATAGAAAAAAAGGTTAATACTAGTGCTTATAGTCATTATGGGATTGATCTATACTTGCTAATGCTAGTTGTAGCTATACCGTGAATTTATGATTAAAATTTATAATATCAAAAGCGCATCAAGTTTTTAGGGCCAATGTAGAGATATAATATTAGGAAAACCTAACTTTTATTAATCTAACCATTATTACTTATTTTAATCATCGAACTTAGTAGATTAAGATCTAGAGATTGAGAGAACAACTCATAGAAATCTCTATAGAACACTACTCAAAAAGTTCGAGTTAGATTGGAAGATAGAGGAATTAGAAGATCATATTGATACCGAAGAATTAGGAACCATAGTAGAAAAACTAATAACTATGTTTGAATATGCTAGAGTGAACTTGACGAGAGCAGAGTCCAATATTATGAGACCGACTGTTAACACCAACAATTTTGAGATTAAACTATAATTTAGGTGGTGTAATAGTTTGTTCAGTTTGATCTACTATGAGATGAGGACCCCAATACATATATCTCAAGCTTTTTGGAGATTTATGATTCCGTTAAATTCAATGGTGCTAATGATGATGAAATAAGATTGAGATTATTTCCATTTTCATTAAGAGGTAAGGAGAACCAATGGTTAAATTCTCTACTTAAATCATCACTTACTATATGGGACTAAATAGCAAAGAAGTTTCTTCTTAAGTACTTCACACCAGTAAGGACTGCCAAACTGATAAATGACATCTCCTCTTACTCCTGGGCTAAATTAGAGGCATTAAATGGCACATATAAGAGATTCAAGGAGATTTTTAGAAAATTCCCACATCATAGTATACCATTATGGATACAAATTCAAATCTTTTCTATTGGGCTAATCAAAATATGAAGCAGATGATAAATGTTGCAATTGGGGGCACTTTAAATAATAAGACACTATAAGCAACCCATGACCTCATTGAAGACATGGATATGAACAACTATCAATGGTACTCTTTTTATCAAGTCTTAGTAAGCCAACGAGGCTATATAAAGTAGGTATAGTGGCATATTTTTCAAACTAGGTTAAAGCTTTAAGCAAAATATTAATAAATTGATTATGAATCCTTAGTTTCAAGTTATGCAGTAAGAGGTGTTTTAGCTAGGATATCTAGGTCAAAACTATTAAGCACTATAATTCAAAGATGTGAATTACACTAAGAATGCTCCTAGATCCCAAAAATAATCCATATAACAATGCATACAATCCTAGTTAGAGGAATAACCCCAATTTCTCTTGGGGGACTTAAGGGCAGGTAAGGAACAACCTTTTACCAGGATTTCAGCAATGTCCACCTCAAGCTAAAAAGTCAAATCTAGAACACATGATGTTTATGCTTTTTCAAGAGTTACCTATAAGACATTAAATAACTAAGGCTTTTATACTTAACTTAGAAATTTAGGTCTATCAGCTTATATAGTTGATTTTCAAAAGACCATAGGGGATTTTGCCTAGGACCACTAAGACAAATCCTAAAGAACATATGAAGGCTGTCATGCTTTTGGAGAAAGAAAGTGTAAGTTAATAATATGATCCAAGGTGAGGAGGACAATAGCAAAAAAGTAAAGAGAAAGTTAAAGAAGTAGCACATCCTCCAAACATTATTGAATTATAGCCTACCATCCCATACCTTGCTAAGATGAAGAAAGATCGCATGGATGAGCAGTTTGATAAATTCCTTAAACTTTTTAAGAAACTTCAAATCAACTTACCTTTGTTTAAACTTTTTCGCTGATGCAAAAGTGTGCAAAATTCTTGAAAGAGTTACTATTTAAAAACATGAAGCTGAAGGAGGTAGCTACTGTGAAACTAAGTAAGGAATGCTCAACAATTATACAAAACAAATTACCTGAGAAGCTTAAAGTTCCAACTAGTTTTACTATCCTTTATTCAATTGGTAATTTGTGAGTAAAAAATTCTTTAGTTGATTTAGTTAATTTGTTGCTTGGAAGATCTCTAACATTAGAGGAATCAGCCATTCCTTTTACAGTTATAAGATTTTGATAAAGGAAAATTGGTGGTATAACCCTAAAGGAGGTTAAATCCTAATATGAAGTAAGTGGTAAAGGCATAGGTAATAATACTCTTGGATGCTAATGTGATATACCCTATTTCTTATAGTTTTTGAGTGAGCCCTATGCAGGTTGTGCCAAAGAAGGGAGGAATGATAGTAATATCCAATGAGAAGAATGAATTGATTCATATAAGAACTGCTGCTAGGTAGAGTGTCCGTATCGATTATCAGAAGTTGAATGATGTTACTTAAAAAGATCTCTTCATTTTGCCTTTTGTGTTGGAGTTGCTAGCTAAGCATATGATATATGCATATTTGACAATAATTATACACCTATATTTGATGTATTTTGTTTGGTATTTTATAGTTTTTTACATATTTGGTACTCAATTTGCTCTAAGTATATTTTTAGGTTATAATTACCTTCTCTAAGCAAAAGGAGAAGAATTTGGATGAAATCATGGCATAAGATGAAGATTTGAAGCAACTAAAGGCCTAGATGCCCATGTATAAAGAGGTGTAAGTCTTTATAAACATGTGAAGATTGAATAAATTGGTTTTCGATCGTGTGATTTACATGCTCATGTATCTTGAGATACATGGTCATGTATATTGCTAGTGTAAGTCTCTGTGCCTATGTGAAATCGTGAATTTAGGTGTTTTTTTTATTATACACAGTCTTTCATACGCTTGTGGAAGTGACCATGTATATTCTAGAAACCACAATTTTACTATAAAAGGATGTGAGTAGAGGAAATATCAGGAGAGCCAAATTTTGTAGCAAATCTAAGACGTAAAGCATCCAGAGAGGCGATAATGTTGATCAAGAGATGAGGAAAACTTGAAGTTAACTTTAAAAGAGTCCGATAGAAGGCTACATCAAACCCAAACTTACAAGAAGATTCCATATAAGAGAAAAGGAGATTTAGAATTATGAATTCTTTATTTTCTATTAATTTTGTGCATCTTTATCTTTGATTTCATTTTCTATGATTATCAACTAAATGTGTTTACCATCTAGGTGAGATAAACCCTAGTTTAAGATAACAATATGTTTTAATATTTTCTTTAATGCAATTATATTGAATGATCTATTGCGATTTAATTATGTGTTTTACTCATGTTTTAATATATTCAGAACATTAGTGTATGATTTGATTTCATATGATTGAGATTAAGAAATCATTTTGCATGAATAAATCTACCAAAATTGAAAGGAGTTGATTACAAACCTAGAGATAGGTCGACTTAAATCCTTTGGATTAGGTTTAAGCCTAATATCAGAATTCATAAATCAATAATGCAATCCTAGGTGTTTTAACTAGAAAGACTTCTATTAATTAACTGGCGGATTAATTATTAGTAGTCTCAAGATATTTATTAAAATAAGATAGGAATTTTCACAGTCCAATAATTAAAAATATAGTTGCATGATAAAAGATTAATTATTTAATAATTTTTAGGGGGATTAATCACCTGGACACTAATATTTGATATTGATTTTCCTAAGTAATTTCCTTCGTCTTGCGTTCATTATTTTTTTCCAATTTTAGTTTATTTGTTTAATTTTTATTTTTACGTAAAAACCAAAAATTTGATTCGTAAGCTAGATGTTATGAAAAAGGTAATTACTAATAATTATATGGGATCAACCTATACTTCCTTGTGTTAGCTATAACTACGCCGTCCACTTATGGTTAAATTAATATTAGTATGGAAATCACCAATCAAGTTTTTGGCATCATTGTTGGGGACTATAATATTAGGAAAACCTAGATTCTATTAATCTTACCATTATTTTTGTATTTGTTTTATCTTATTTTATTTTTATTTTATTATATCTTATTATATTTTAAATTATTCATTTAGGGGCGGTTAGTTCATATAGGAGAATGGTAATATGAATAAGAATGAATATAGTGAAAAATGAGAATGGATATAATTATTATAATCATTATGGTTGGTTAAGAGGAAAGAATTATTACCATTACCATTGATAGTGGTTGGATTGTTAAAAATATTAAGAAATAATTTTTTTTTAAAATTTTGTTTTATATTAAATTTTAAAATTTTAATTAATTATATTTAATTACTAAAAAGACAAAAATATAATTAATTAATTATATTGCAATTAGTTAATTAATTAATTATATTTTAATTAATTAACTATATTTAAATTAATTATATTTTGATTAATTATATTTAATTAAAAAAGATATTTGTCACAGGTGTGACAAAAAGTGTCATGCCTGTGACACTTCTTGTTATAGGCGTGATAAAGACTATCACGCTTGTGATACTTACTCCTAAATCAGGAATGATTTTCATTCCTCCCAAATATGGGGGGTATCAAGTAATGCCCGAAAGTTCCTATAATGACAATATATAACCAA
This sequence comes from Erythroxylum alaternifolium, assembly GCA_027478495.1. Classification (NCBI taxonomy): domain Eukaryota; kingdom Viridiplantae; phylum Streptophyta; class Magnoliopsida; order Malpighiales; family Erythroxylaceae; genus Erythroxylum; species Erythroxylum alaternifolium. The sequence goes on from JANIIA010000192.1 coordinate 40,773,042, forward strand.
CCACCAGTATTTCATTCTTTACCCATTGATTCATTCTTAAACCTATTAACCAAGCACCCCCTTAATTATCTTTTAAACTTCTCTACTTTGACTTTGAGTTTGTCACTTATTGTTAGAATTTACAATTTATTGTCATAACCAAACTTAAAGTGGATGGATGGAGTGGATGGTACTCTTATGAGAGCTATGATGAGCTATGCCTATGGCAACATCACCGTATTAGAAAGAGAGATTTGGTGACATGTTTTCTGAAGCTCAACCAATTACATGTTGTGTTGTGGCATTTGTGGTAGTAATGATTACAATCATAAATGTCGAACATCGACACATATGAAGGAGCAAACCAGCATGTACAACCAACCTCATGGTGCACCATACAAAAATGTTTATAATTCAGAGTGGAGCAATTCTTATGCTTATGGATGGAACGATTATGCTCCAACTGAATATTTGCAATGCCAAGCACCTCAAGTTCAGGAGCCAACTCTGGAAGATATGATGGCCAAATTTGTTTAAGAATCAAACATAAGCCATTATAGAATATAGACTCGTCTCCATAATATGGTTAATTGGGTTAATCAACTGGAGAAAATAATATCTGACAAACTAGAGGAGATTTCACCTAGTACTATAAAAGTAGTTCCTAATAACAATTTAATGGAAAGTACCCTTGAACGCAGAAAAGATCTTTCAGAAGAAGAACTCTTTTTCTAAGAAGAGGAAGTAGATAAGTAGCAAGAGATAATTAAAAGAGAACAAGAGTTAGAAACCTTTATCTAGGAAGAAGAAGAAGAAGAAGAAGAATGGATAAAGGTGGTCGACGAAGAACTGGCGGAGAAACCAAATAAGGAGACTATTGATGAGTCATTGGTAGGCACCTTAAGTGTATAGGCTTCCTAATTTATTACAAATTACTTGTGTCAAATGAAGATTCAGGGAGTTTCATTATCTCTTATTTTATTAACATTTTATCATTGAACAGGGAATTAATGCATGAGATTAGATTTATTAGTTTCATAAATTAAGCCCTCGTTACTATCTTGCAACATGTGGTTTACTTATAGGCTACAAAAACTCCTATATCGAGAAACAGGTGGAAGAAAGCCACCAATTATAGACCTAGGATGAACATGCAAAGAAGGTCAAGCTAACATGTTAAACAAGCGCTATATGAGAGGTAAGCTATAAATTATGATATGTATGATTTTAAATTTTATGTTATTTCTATTTTCATATTTTGTATTTAATTTCTTTATTGTTATTTTATTTTCTTTTATTATTTTTTTCTCTTTTTCTTTATATTTTGCAAGGATATTAGTTTATCATATCGGATAGACTTTCTCAAAATCATGAAAATCAGAATTAGAAAAATATATTACTCAAGGAAGTACCAAACTCTACTTTCTCACTTATTATATGTGTTTTTATTGTGTACATTGGGGACAATGAACAATTTTAAGTATGAGGAAAAGTCTTATGATTTTTAAGCTTATTATGATCTTTATTATTAATTTTTATTAACTAATATCTTGAATTGGATGTAATATGTCCAATAATACTTTATTTCATTATTGAATATTGAGTTGAATTAGTATGCAAAAGGCTGATAATTAGAATAAAATTGCTTTTATAAGTCATCTTGTTAGTAATCATTGAGATAGTCAAGTTGAAAGAAAATTGCATATTATGATAGTCAAGTTTAAAGAAAATTGCATATTATTTACACACATATAACTGATTCTTTTAAGTTGAATGAAAATTGCATATTATTTACACACATATAACCAATGCTTTTTTTTGAGCTTTTGTGCTTAAAAGTAAAATTAAAAAATGTTTAAGCTCTTTTTAGTTTTTCATATGTGTTACTATGCATGGTTGAATAATTCTAGAACTTGATTTTATTATACATATTAAGATCCTATTTTGTTAAATTAGAGGCAGTAAAATGATAAAGGCACTTAAATTCAACACTTGTTTAAGCCTATGTCTTCGATAATTACGTTACCCTATTTTATCCCTTAGTAATAATCAATTTTGAGCCTTAACTTTTTTTATTGATCACAACCCAATTATTAACCTTTATCATGTTTTCCTTTTAAGCCTTTTATAAATTTGAGGTTATTTACATTACTTGGTTATCTGAAACTTGAAAATTTAAAAGATCAATTATTTCTTTAAATGTGTTACATGATGAATGCTTGATATTGTAAGAAAAGGTAAGTTACGAGCGTAAAAAAAGTGTCCGAATAATGGTACTAATGGATTTATGTTATAAAAGACCTATTTTGTGAAGTAACAAGTTTCTTGTTCTTGTATATTGTAAATTTCTTTCAACTTTAGCGACCTTTATATTATCCCAATCTTACCTTACCTAAGCCTCATAACAACCTTATAAAGACCTTTGATTTTTTTCTTGTTTACATATAAGTGATGGAGATGTGGTAATATTGCAAGCTTATGGTAAGAATTCTACAATGTATTGATTTAAGAGTTTGATACTTTTTATCCTAAACACTTGAGTGAAAACTTGGTGAGTGTGTTAAGATTTATTCTTTTGATTTCAATAAGATTATTGACTTAATTACTATTAATATTGACTTAAGAAGTTAGTTTTAGGATAACTTGATTCTACTTGTATGTCAATTTGATTATTGTTACATGATAATTTAAAGTATCGGTGGACAGTTTGAGATTAATAAAGGATGGATGTTATGAAGTTAATTTCGATTATGATTTGATTGAGGACAAGCAAAAGCTTAAGTGTGGGGATGTTCGGTATATGCATATTTGAATATAATTATACACCCATATTTGATGTGATTTGCTTGATATTTTATAGTTTTGTTACATATTTGTTGCTTAATTTAATAATTTCCTTCTCAAAATAAAAGGTGAAGAATTTGGATGAAAACGTGGCATAAGATGAAGATTTGAAGCATCTAAGGAATTACACTCCTATGTATAGAGACGATGTAAGTCTCTGTAAATGTGTGAAGATTGAAAAAATTGGTTCATGGTCATGTTGAGTTACATGCCCGTGTATCTTTAGATACATGGTCATATATGTTGCTTGTGTAAGTCTCTGTACGTGAAATTGAAATTTTAGTGTTTTTGATTATACATGGTCTCTCACAAGCCCATGTAAGTGACCATGTATATCCTAAAGACCCTAGATTTTACTAGAAAAAGATGTGGGAGGAGGCAATAAGAGCAGAGAAAAATTTTACAGTAAATCTAAAACATGGAGCATGTAATGGTGTGATGATGTTGATCAAGGGACAAGGTCAAAATAGATTTGATAAAAGGCTACATCTAACCCAAACTTACAAAAAGATTCAATATAAGAGAAAAGGAGATTTATAATTCCTAACTCTTTGTTTTCTATTAGTTTTCATGTATGTTTATCTTTGATTTCGTTTTCTATAATTAGCAAGAAATGTGTTTAATATCTGGGTGTGATGAACCCTAGTTTGGGATAACAATATGTTTTAATCTCTTCTTTAATGCAATTATATTAATTGATTTATTGTGATTCAATTATGTGTTTTACTCTTTTTCTAATATATTTGAAATGTTGGTGCATGATTTGATTTCATATGATTGAGGTTGAGAAATCATTTTATATGAATAGATCTATAATAATAGAAAGAAGCAAATTGCAAACCTAGAGATAGGTCGGCACAAAACCTCTAAATTAGGGTCAAACCTAGTAGTGGAATTCATAAATCGATAATGCAATCCTAGGGATTTTAACTAGAAATCTTTTTTAATCAACTGATGGATTAGTTACTAGTAGTATTGAGAAAATTGTTAACATAACATAGGAATTTTCATGGTCCAATAATCAATAATATAACTGCATGATAAAAGATTAATTATTTAATGATTTTAGGGGAATTGATCACCTGGACACTAGTATTTGATATTGATTTTACTAAGTAATTTCCTTTGTCTTATTTTCATTATTGTTTCCAATTTTAGTTTATTTATTTCATAAATTTTAGTTGTTCAAATAACAATTAAGGTTAAGCAACACAGGGTCAGTAATAACAAATCTCTTTATGATAAATGGATTCATTTTCAAAGTTTGTTATTATGGGTTGCTCAAGGGCCCTCCCTATTATCTCCAATCTAGCTAAAGAAGAGCTTCTTTGAAAGAAGGGGTAACTACTAGGAATTACGTTTTTTTTGAGATCAACTCGTACTTGCCTGTGCTAGTTAAAGCTAAACAATATCACTTTCGGGCTACCTTCAAATTCCAATGACCTCAGAGGATTAGTAGAAAACTATGTTCACATATACTTATAGTACGTTTGCTTATAGGAGGATGCGTTTTCAGTTATACAATGCACTTATTACTCTTCGGAGGTGTATGGTGGACATTTTTGATGATCTAGTCAAAGATATATGGACGTATTTATAGATTATTTTTTATTTTTGGTGATTCTTTTGATTTATGCCACCATAATTTAAAAATAGTGCTAGAGAGGTGTGAGAAATCAAATATGGTGGTAAATTGAAAAAAATGTTATTTTATGGTATAAGAGGGTATAGTTTTAGGCCATCAAATCTCTCATATGGGCATTGAGGTAGATAAAGCGAAAATTGAAATTATGGATAAGCTACCACCCCTACCTTATTTAAGGCTATTATAATTTTTTTAGCTCATGCAAACTTTTGATGTAGATTTATCAAGGATTTCTCTAGAATTACTAAGCCTTTAACCAGGTTGTTCTTTTGAAAAGTAAGAAATAAATTCATTCAAAAGATGAAAATTACAAAATGTATGAAGTTACATCTCTTAAGAGTGGAGCTTAAACAAATAAAAAAGATATATAGTAGGATATATCTAAAAACATCATATTCTAGATGTTCAATTGAATTTTAATAGAATTGGAAATGAGTAGATGATTAGCATTAGTCATAGTAGCCATCCTTAGTTTAAGCCATAATTGGTTCCAACTGAAGTCCTCGTACTCTTCAGACTTACCAAAGATTTTAGTATTTCTTATCCTCCAAATATAGTGCACCAATACAGCAAAACTCTATTAGCTTATCTCATTTGCTAACTTAATCCTATTCATCTAGCTAAGATCCCTATCTTGCAATTAAAAGATGTTAAGAAAATCACTCTATAGTTTTTTGGTTTGAGGAAATTTGATGAATATCTAATCTAAAGTTTTAGCTTCTCTAGAGCACATAGGATAATTTATATTTAAAATTTGGAGCTTGATAATATTCCTAGTTACTAATTTCTATAGAGTAGCCAACCATAAGATAAAAGAGTAAGTTGGAGCAATACCTAATCCTTATATTAATCTGTAAAGTGGAAACTTGACCATAGGTCATAGAAACATCTCTTTGCATGATTGAGCTGTAAATTTGTGAGACTTATAAAGCTCCCACTTGATTTCATCTTCTTTTGCTCGACTTAAAGGGTGTGAAGGCTATTGTTCAACAAAAAAATTGACTCCTCTACACATATAAAAAGGCCAATCCTAAATGTTATTTCAGATCAGTGCTTGGACTTTAGTATCTTCTAGGATAGATCCTCTTAAAGTTGCAAAGAGGTTAGTGTTACATAAAAAACCTAAGACATGCCAATTATCATATTAGAAGTTGTATTCTTCCCATTTTCAACATGATGTTTGATATAAGGATGCATAAAAGATCTCATTTGTAAGATTTGTTGAAACGTGTAAGATTTCAAAGAAGATTAAGAAATACACCATACACTTTTCTGCTTGATGTGAAACATGTGAACCCATCTTACCTATAGGCTTTCTTTGTCTCAGCATATCCTCTAAAAGTCTCTTTTCCAACAACATTATGCTTATTCTGCTAGCAGATTTGATTCCTAATCCTCCATTTCTTAGCCTTTATCTTAGATTCTATAAAGGTAATAGGATTCCTAACTCGATTCTTTAAATGGATTGAAATTTGTATAACAACCACCCCTTTAGTTTCTCAATAAATGAAGAAGCCACTAATTTGTTTAAGGGGAGAAAAGGGTTAAGGCAAGGGGATCCTTTATCCCCTTACCTCTTTATAATTTATATGAAAGCACTTTAAAAAATGATCAATAATTATAAGTGAGAATAACAACTTTACATTCCATTAAAAAGTTAAGAGGAATATAATATCTCACTTAGGATTTATAGATGATCTCATGTTATTATTTGTAGCTGGTGTAGAATCAATTAAGATGGTCATAGATGTAATGAATCAATTCAGTATTATGTCAAGTATCAAAATCAATATATAAAAAGTTTCATCTTCATTTTAGTGTCTAAAAGCACAAATAATAATCGTTAAGCTCACCACAAGAGACTATTTCTATCTACTTGATGTAATTAAATGGAGATTAGGATGCCAAAATAATAAGAATTTACTATACACAAGTAGAGTTTAGCTAGTAACATCCATTCTGAACAATGTATAAGTGCAATGTACATCTCTTTTGTTTGTGCCTCGAATCCTATCCAAGAACCATTAAAACATTTTTATGGATTAATGAATTTAGCAATTACATACATGCTAAGGTGAAGCAAAATGAGGTATGATATCCTAAAGAGGAGGGTTAGGAGTCCATTCCATCAGAGTTATTAATAACATATTACTTATAAAAAGGACGTGCAAATTATTAATGGATAATGAATAAATTTAATTCAAATTGGTTAATACCTAATACCCATAAGGAAACAACATCTGGAGTTTCAAAACATTAGACATTTCATCTTGGACACTCCAATAGATGATGAAGCCAAGAAATTAGTTGTATCATAATATGAAGCTCATTAGTAATAGAAATGATACATATTTTTGTATAATAATTGGAAAAATTTTAGATCATTATTTCAACTTTTACACAACCAAAATTTCAAGCATCTACTACCTCATCAAACTAGGGTGAAAAAGATGGTAATTAGTGGAGAATGGACCTATCAGCTTAGGGGATTTGCCAAACTTATAGCCAATATACCTGATTACATCCTAACCTAAAAAATAGGATTCAATTATTTAAAAAGCAAATGTTTTTGTATAATTGATAAAAGAATTGTACCTTTCTCTATTTATAAAAGATTCCACTAAGATCAAATTGTTCAAGATGTTCCAAAATGTTATAGCCCCAATGCCAGTTTCATTCTATAGATGGAAAATTACCTACTAAGAATAAGACCAAAGGAAATTAAATAGATAAAATCTTTTACTTATGCAAGTTGGAGTGAGAATCCCTAAACCATCCCTTTTTGTCATGTGGAGTTTCCAAGAGTATATTTGAATAAGCATTAGTAGATGGAAGCTCAAAATTGTTCAAGATGTTCCAAAATGTTATAGCCCCAATGGCAGTTTCATTCTATAGACAGAAAATTACCTAATAAGAATAAGACCAAAGGAAATTAAATAGATGACATCTATTACTTGTGCAAGTTGGAGCAAGAATCTTTAAATCATCTATTTTTCTCATATGGAATTTCCAAGATTATATTTGAATAAGCATTAAGTTAAAGTGGCATCTTTTGTCCTAAATCTAACCTTGATAGTATCCTTATATAGGCTTGCTCATAGAAATTCCCCTCTAAATCATAAAAGAACCTCTTTTGCATAACAATGTGTACTTATCTCTATAGGATCTAGAGAGAAAAGGATAAGAGAACTTTTTAAAAGTCCCATTATATGATAAACAAATTGCTCAATGAGTCAAGGAACAAGATAACCAATGGTTATAAATGAATATCTTAGTCAAGGACTTTCCATTGCCTATAACTCCTAACAAGGTATAAATGAAGGCAACATTCTGATAATGAGCAAGGATGTTATAATATTAATAGTTAATGAAATTAATTCCTGAGAAATATGCTTTTAGCATCAAATTTAGTTCCCTAAGATGTCTATGCTTATAGGAAGTTTAATTTGTCCTATATGGTTGTGTTTTGACCTTATTCCCTTAGTTTCCATAGATTTGATTGATACATTTATTTCATTCCTTAAAAAAATGTAAAAATCCAAAATGATTTAAAATGGTTCAGTGGAGAATAAGGAGATACCTAATGAAATAGTTAACAACCTTATCAATACTGGACCTTCAAAGTCTATAGAAAGAACCTAATTATCTAATAAAAATGAGATTGAGGAGTCTATCATTGATATCATTATTGAAGTCGAAAGGGGAGATGTTAATAAAGAGTTGCATCTTCTTCTCAAACTAATAAGGAGTTCTTCCAAGTTTTAACTAGCAGAAGAAAATCCCATAAGAACAAGGGTTCTAGTTCCAAAGGTAAAAACCAACGGTGTCTCTCATAGTTTGGAATATGAGAGGATTAAATAAACATCTAAAGAAGCTTACACTAAAGGATTTTGTATTTAAGGAAAAGCCTCTTCTTCTATGCCTTTTGGAATCTAAAATAAATTTTAATAGTATTAAAAATCTTGACATTTTGGTGAATAATTAGAGCTTGGTCTCTAACCACTTCCATCTTAATCAAGACATAATCATCCACCCTTTTAATTTTAACAGAATTAGGATGGATGTTTGAGTGTTACTGATCAACTAATGCACTTAAAGATCTCCTTTAAAGTTGAGAAAGTTTCCATCTTACTTACAGTAGTCTATGTTATAAATTTTTCCTTTCAGAGGAATGTTTTATAGAATAATATCAAAGATTTAAAAGCGGTTTGTAATATGCCTTGGGTTATTTGTGGTGATCTTTATTCCACCTTTAATATAAATGAAGTCAGAGGATCTCTTTAAGTATGTTAATCATCTGAAGGGAACTTCTTTACTTGGAGCAACAAGCAAAGCTTGGATTTGTTTATAAAAAAAAAACATGACAAGGCTCTTGTTAATTTCTATTGGTTGTCTACCTTACCTAATAGTTGTGCTAAGTTTTTGGATCCCTTATTTTCTAATCATGCACTCATTAAGTTATCTAGTTTTTTATCCAACTAAATGAAATACCATCCATTTAGATTCAATAACTACTTAACCCAACAGAGGGGTTAAGAAGTTAGTCGATGCAACTCATCAGTACTATTATGTCCAAAAACTTAAAGGAGGAGCTTAAGTAGCTGAGTAAATCTATGGGGACCAATACATAAAAAGTAGTGGAGGTAGCTAAATCAATGTTGTCTGAGGTTCAAAATTTATTAATTTAAAATCTAAATAATGTTGATCTCAAAGAGAAAGGTCTGTTAGATTCTTATCTTCAAGCTATTCATAATCACTTTTCTCTTTTTAAGTAGAGATATAGGATTGTTTAGCTTAAGCATGGTCATCTTTAAACCAAAATTTTTTTAACAAGTGCTGGGAAGGAGGAATAGAAATAAAATTTATTCAATTGTCTCAAGTGATAGGTTTGTTTTGCAAAACCAAAACTTTATTCTTCTTGAGGCTTCAATTTCTTTTCTAATTTTTTGGGATCAACCAAAGTTATTAAATCTTCTCCAATTTTATTAAACAGTTTCATTTCTGAAAAACTCCCCGATGAAATTGCTACTTCTCTCATTACACCTATTAAAGACAATGAGATTGTGGATACTATTTTAATGTTAAATTGATTGAAAGCACCTGGACCAGATAGCTAGAATGGACTCTTTTATCATAAGCCTTAGGATGTAGTTGTAAAAATAATATTGGATGATACTCATGAGTGCTTCAAAACTAGTAAGCTATTAAAGGAGACTAACAAAACCTTCATTTGTTTGATCCCTAAGGTGAATAATGCAACATATTTTAGTGATTATAAACTCATTTCTTGAACAAAAATTCTATATAAGTTTATTTCTAAGTTTTCTTTAAAATTAATATAATTGTATTGAAAATGAATAATCTATAACCTTAATAGGTTACAAAAAAAGTACTTTGTTAGAAGCTAGACATGTGATATTTAATCATTTTTTAGCCTTGTTACATTTGAGTTTGTCTTTTAATCAAGTAGCCATCTTATTCTCAAGTTGGAGGAGAGATTCTTTACAATTCCTATCTCTATTAGTTTAAGTCTGTAATGTAAAACAATTTTTTGATATCCTTCTTCCATTTCTCTGACTTCATTTCTAAATACTCTTCTAATCCTCTCCTTCCATGTGAAATACACCATTACAACAATATAGAGATTTACGGCTTTATAATATGTGCACTCTTTACCATTTTTAGTGTAACTACCCTTTATTATATCTTCCTACATCTGTACTGATATTATAACCTTGAGTACTACTTGTATTCTTTTACATATTTTTTTTTGTGTACTTGTAGTTTAGAAACAGGTGATCCATTGACTCTAGCTATGTGATACACAGTTCATTGTCAAAATTGTTTATGTTGAACTTCATTCTATCCTTAGTTGTAAGTCTCTTAGTAATTCCTAGCTAAGGAATTAATGCATGAGTAGGGAGGATATCAGCTTCCTAAGCTAAATTGTTCCACTTTACTTTTTTTGATCCTCTTATAGATATTTTTGTGCTGAAATTCTTGGAACTACTTGCCATCCACTTTATTTCATCACTTTTTTGCTTCTTGACAAGTTGGCATGTTATTTATAAGGACCTCCACTCTTTTACTATTGTGGAAAGGCCACTCCTACTGATTGTTTTTAATGAATTTGTTTACTTTATTGCTCTAATTAATCATAGGTTTGGGATGTTGTAACTCCTCTATTCTGTGCAATGGTCCTTCTTGGTGCCAATTATCAAACCAGAAAATATAGTCTTCCCATTCCCAATGCTACTTTTAATCAGGTGTTGTATCTAATTTCTAATTTCTAAGATTTGTTTCAAGTTTTAGGACATGTTTTATTTCGATCCCAAGCTCCATATGTTGTTATCTCTTATATACACATTATACACCCATTTTACCTAGAACTTTTCTTTCTAACTACACAACCACCATAACTTCTTGGCCAAACTATTTTTTTTTTGTAGTCTATCTGAACATACCCCCAAACCACTATGGCTTTTAGGTTAGCATAATAGATTCCAGTTTGTTTTAGCTTTCTTATTGTTGAAATTTAGCATATTCCATATAAAGTCCTTCATCTTGTTGTCAAATCCCTTTAGAATGCTTTTAGGGAGTGTTACATGGTTGATCTAGAATTTTCAAGGTAGTTTAATATAGTTTGACCAATTTGGATTCCTCCTCTATAAGTAAGAAACCTATTGCAACAGTGACTAATTATTCTATGAAAATGATCCATTAGTGGCTTACATTCTACTAAATTTATCCTCTTTTATGAGATTAGGACCCCTTAGGTATTTAAATGGGAAGGGACCTTGCTTTATTCCCATTTTAATAGCTTTTAAAGCTCCTTCTAGTTTGGCATCACTGACAGGTAAAAGCTATTCTTTTTTAAGTTGCTTCTTTGTCTAGATATTTCCTTGAACTCCTTCATTTCTTGAAGTGAGATGTTAATAGATTATTTATCTTCTCTACAAAATAGAAGAACATCATTTGGAAAAGAAAGACGGGTTAGCTTAATACCTTTACAGCCTTGATGGTCTTGAAACTTTGGGTCATTTGTAGTATTTTTCTCCAAAATTTTTATAGCATATCCATTCCTAGCACAAATAGTTAAGGGATATAAGATCCCTTTTCCTGAGCCCTTTGTTTATTTATATCAATTTGGTAGGCTCCCTATTCACCATAATTGCAACTGTAGATGTATTAATACATTCTTTAACCCAGTAATGAATTTCATAGGGAAACCAGTTGCATTGAGAGTGATTCATAGGAAACTCTAGTTAATAGAGTCATAGGCTTTAGTTAAATCAACTTTTCATTGCATATATTATATATTAGAGTTCTCATATTTTTCTTTAAAAAAATCTTATCAAAATGCTAGAAAACATGTTCAAGAATTTTCAATGGAGCCATGGAATTGAGTGAAGGGGATGGCTAAAGTCAAGTGGTCAGACATCTATTTTTCTAAAGATCAGGGTGGTCCAGGATTCAATGATATTAAGGTAACTAATTATCCTTAATTCTGAAACAATTATGGCAAATCTTGGAGGATAAAACTTCACTTTAAACGAAATGGATGCATAGTTAGTTCTTAAAGGGTAGTAATATGTGGAAGGTGCAAAAGTGTTATTCATATTATTAGTTCCTTAGATAGCTCTTATAACTTAGAGACCTAGTTAAAGTTTATATGTTTTGTAGAGTAGGTAATGGTGGGAATTTTTTACTTTGGTATGACAACTGTACACGTTATAGCCAATTAATTCATAATGTTAGAGTCTTAGAAGCTAGATCACTTATAAGTTATGATAATAAGGTCTCCAAGTTGATAGAGACTAACAATTGGGCTCTTCCAAAAGGCTTATTGAGGTACAAACCTAAATACTCACTTGACATATATAAATATGATAGAAACAGAAAAAATTACTAACATGACCAAAAAGGTAACTAGGAGACTATTGCATCCACTTGGCTCCAAATTTTTTTGGTATAACATTGTATGGAATAAGTTGATTGCTAAAAACTTATTTCTCTTATGGTTATTAATGAAAAATAGATTAAGCACAATAGATAGATTGCATTTTCTGGCAATGGATGGGTGTTGCTCTATATGCAAGAACTATGAGGAAACTCAGGATCATTTGTTTTTTTAGTGTTTACATGCTTCAGGTGCTTGGAGAGAGGTTAACATATGGTGTCAATGGAATTACACTATGAACTCACTCTGAGAATCTATTCAAGGTTAATTGACCATTTTTGTAATTATAAAGATACTTTGGAGACTTATTTTCTTACTATGTAGAGATGCATTTATGGAGTATGGAATGAAAAGAATAACATAAGATTCAAAAACAAATTTGCTATTATGAAAGAGACAATCATTGAAATTCTACAAACCATTAAGAAGACTATTTTCTTAAGAACTAAGTCAAGGGATTCCTTGTAATAACCTATTTTTTATTGTAATTTTGATTTTAGTGGAGTGATTATAATGATTTCCAAACTTGTGGTTGGTTTGACCAATGGACTATTTGTAATCTTATCGATTGTTTCTTAATACATTCATTTAACTTCTCAAAAAAATATGCATGGTCATTTTCCTCCTAATCCTTCTAAAATTCTACTTCGCTCTCCCCATAAAAATAATAAACAAATAGTTGAAGATGGTTTATGGATATATCTTCTTACATATAAAGCAATAGATAAATAAAATAAATTGTTCCAAATTTAAGTTGCAAAGAAAAGGTGGTAGTCCCTACCATCAAACTTCAATAATTACATGAACGCCTTTTGTATATATGAAGGCAAGAATTAAAAAAATGATGTCAATACAGATGGAACAATCTTTTTTATTTTAAATATAATTGACATAATACCAATTTTAACATTCATTATTTTTTATTCTAGTTAGAATGTGGTGGCCACAAAGTATTTTTTTTAAATCTCTAAAAACTTATCTAATTTATCTTCCTTTCTATCTTTTAGCCTCCTTCAATATGAAATTTCTCAATTGGTACTCTTTGATTGCTTCTTTCTTTGGTTCATCCTCTTTCTCTTTAGCCATCTCATCATCCTTCTTTTCTTGTACAACAACCTTTTTCTCTTCAAATGTTATCCCCTTTCCACTCTTAAAATTCACTATACTCACTTACTTCGTTAGATTTGGCTCAGTTTTGTTAAGCAATATACCTAACTATTTTTCATAGATGAGATTAGCAAGCTGTCCAATCTAAATTTCAAAGAGACACTTTAGTACTTTAAAAATGATAGATTGATGTAGTAATGAGTATGTTATCCTATATTAATTGTTAAGTATGTCATCCTACATTAAGGAGCCTAATATTCATAACTAGGGCGTCCTTCACCATAAATTTCACAACTTGTCACTTATTCTAGTTGAAATACTAATTGTAAAACCCCGAACCTTTCCTTCAATAGAATATAAATTTTTATTTTCAGTGAATAATATTTTTATATGAATAGTGAATCTAGGTAAATATTGATTTTTGGGGGACCCAACCTCAAAATATTGAAAAATATCTAGAATAAGTATTATAGTTTAATGATACTGAAATGGATTGACAATAAGTATGATTTGATGGAGTTCCAAAATTTTAGGACTAAAATGCCCTTTTTTGAAAATAATGGTTATTCATACCAGTTGAACCAACCACATTCTAAATTGTCAAGGTCGACAAAATTGTCCAGAGTGAACTTTAATATGGAACACGTGAGTCAGATACTCGTCGTGGCAATGCGGCAGTCACGAAAAAATGTGGAAGCTTCAGGATGTATGATTGAGCGTATATGTAAATTAGGCTTTGGACTTTTGACAAGATTAAAGATCCGGAGAGTGCTCTTACATGGTTAGACTAAGTTACAAAGATATACAAAATTGTGGAATGCACAAATTAGCAGAGGGTTATATCTTCGACCTTCCTCCTTGAGAACAAGGATAAGGATTGGTAGGAGGCCATTGAGAGACGACATTCCGATAAGGTGTCATGTTTAGAATTTCAGAAATCGTTCATAGACAGTCTCTACCCACAAAGTTATAAGGATCTTAGGGCAGAGGAATTTTTCTTCTAGAGTAGGGTTTGATACCAGTGACGGATTATGAGAAGAGATTTTCAAAACTTGTCAAAAGTGTTCCGTTTATTACTGATAGTGAAAAACAGAAGTGTAAAAGGTTTGCTATAAGCTTGAGTCCCAGATTATCGATCCATCTATCTTTGGCTTCACCAACACACTACGGGGAATTAATGGAAGCTACAATAAAAGTATAGAGAAATCCGACAACAATTACTCAAAATTCCATATCAAAACAGAAGCGCAGTGCATCAGCTAGTTCATCCCAAGTTCTAGCAAAGAAGAATAAATCAAGATGGTCTTGTGGTAGGAGGTTTAGTAGAGGAGGATCATCCAGATAAGGATCCTTTAGGTCATCAAACCTCAGTGCTAGAGTGTACTACTTATGGAAAAAGACATTTAGGTGAGTGTCAGAGGAATATGATGGGTTGCTTCCATTGTGGTCAAGAGGGCCACTTTATCAAAGAATGTCTACAATTAGCCATCATAGAGAGGTTAATGGTTAGATCTTCAGCACCTTCATAAGCTTAAGGGGGTTATAGGCTTGGTGGCTGGGATTTTCAGACTAGATGATCAAGTTTTACTATATCTAGTAGAGGTTTAGGGGGTAGGGAGTAGCCCTTATAAGATAGGCAAGTAGACCCCTCACACAGGCCCGAGTTTTTATGGGATGATATTTTATCCAAGTTTCAAGTAAATCCATCAGAATTTATACTAGGCCTAGAGATTCCCGCAACCCTAGGACATCAGTGTTAAAGTTTTCTACTTGCAAAAAAAGACATTTAGGTGAGTGTTGGAGAAATATGAAAAGTTGTTTCCACTGTGGTCAAGAGGGCCACTTTATCAGAGATTATCCTCAATTAGTCATCACAGAGCCGTAGATGGTTAGATCTTCAACACCACTATAAGCTAGAGGGCGTTACAGACAGGTTGGCTGGGGTTCTCAAACTAGAGGGTCAAGTTTTACTACCTCTAGGAGAGGGTTAGGGGGGTAAGGGAGCAACCCTTACAGGACAGGTAGGTAACCCCTTAGAAAGGCCTGAATTTTTGTGGGATGATATTTTCTCTAGGTTTCAAGTAAACCCATAAGAATTTATAGTATTGAAACAATTGATCCACTACAAAACCATTTCAGTTTGTGGTAGCTCTTGAATCAGACACAAGTAATCTTACCTTTACGTGTTTGCCAAGTATAGAATTATTAACATTATGATATTTTCATTTCATTTCAAAGACTTTTCACTTTTCTAAATCTAATACTTATTTTCCAGACTAATCTTATTCTTTTACTTGTTTCATCCATATAGCTGAACTATTTTATATCAGAAAGTTCTTAAGATAATAACAGCACAAGAATTTTGGATCCAACTTGATACTTTCTAGGTTTCTATATGGATAGTTGACT
>JANIIA010000192.1:40794160-40812157 GCA_027478495.1 Erythroxylum alaternifolium
AAATCATCGATATACAGTAGTATGAAGATGACTTTGCTCCCCCTGACCTTATAGTATAAGCATCTTTCGACTTTGTTCTCCATAAAGCTAAATGAGGTTAAATCCTCATCAAACTTTAAGTACCACTTTCTAGAAGCTTACTTCAAATCATATATTGATTTATTCAACTTGCAAACCTTGTTAGTTGCATCTTGATCCTGAAATCCTTCAGGTTGCTCTATATAGACCTCCGCATAAAGGTCACCATTCAGAAAAAAGGTCTTAACGTCCATCTGATGTAGCTCCATGTCATAATGAGTTACTATTTTCATAATCACTTTAAATGCATCTTTCGAGGACAAAGGAGAGAAGGTAACATTGAAATCAACTCCTTCTCTCTTAGTGAATCCTCTGGCAACTAACACGCCTTAAACCACTCAACTTAACCCTATATGTCCTTCTTGGTCTTAAATAGTCACTTACAACTAATAGGCCTACAATGTTGAAGTAAATCAACAAGCTCCCATACCTTATTATACCTTATAAATTGCATCCCATCCTTCATTGCTTCCCACCATATATCCATATAGGTCCAGAAACAACTTATGAAAAAGTAGCTGGATCCACAACATGTCCAATGTTATAGTCTTGCTCACCTAAATAGACTATGTAATCTAATAAAATAGCAAGTCCCCTCTCTCTGGTGGATATGTGTAACTACATAGGCTCTTGTACCTCAGAAATCTCTTCCTGAATAGGTATAAGTTCCTGTGCCTACATAGGTACAGTACTTATATCTACATCTGCTAGAGCTGATTGTATGAGAGGTGGATACGAAATGGTCGTAGTATCCATCCTATTATCTACTGGAGGATGTGAGGATCCTCCCTCATTATAGACTTTGTATTCTAGGAACTTTTTCGTCCGTGATTCCACTATTTTGGCCCCTTCCTCTCTACAGTAAAATCTGTAGCCCTTAGAGTGTCAAGATAAACCACTAAATAGCAACGAGTTAAACGAGATTACAATTTGCTCTTATAAGGATTATATAACTTTACCTCAGCAAGGCAACCCCACACATAAATGTGCACAAGGCTTGGCTTCTTCCAACCCAAAGCTCAAAAGGCGTCTTTGATACTGACTTGCTTGGGACTCTGCTCAGGATATATAATTTTGTCTTGATGGCTTCACCCTAAAGGTATTTGGGTAAGTTAGTCCTGCTCTGCATTAACCTCATCATGTCTTTTAGGGTGTGATTACGCCTTTCGACCACATCATTTTGCTCAAGACTACTTGGTAGTGAGCTGAGCTACTATTTTAACTGATTCCAAATACCTGGCAAACGGACCCTTTTCTTGTCATGTAAACCCATTTTTGCAATAGTATTTCCCTCCTGTATCAGATCTGACTATCTTTATTGATTTTTTCAATTAGTTCTCAACCTCAGTCTTAAAGATCTTGAATTTATCAAGAACTTCAGACTTCTCTTTAAACAATAACACATAACCATAATGGGAATAATCATCTATAAATGTCAAGAAATATCTGTCATTGCACAACGTGACCGTATAGGGACCACTAACATCTATATGTATGAGGTCCAATAAGCCTGAAGCAAAAGGGACCCTTTATTCCTTATTTTGGTCAACTTACCCCTACAATAATCGGCACATGTATCTAGATCACTGAAGTCTAGAGTTGGGAGAATGTTATCCTTTATCAATCTCTCAACCCTCTCCCTGAAAATGTGGCCAAGATGTTTATGCCACAACGTATACCATGTGTCCTTTATGAAGGTTCTCTTTCGAGTAACAGGTTCGACAACATAAGAAGAGATATACATTTCAATAGGAGTAAGACACAGACGTATCAGAACAGCCTTCTTATCCTACGGATTATATAATATGTGTCTTACTATATAATCTGATACGTCTTGTATTGATAGAAATATTTACAACTGCATTATCAAATACAAAATGATAACTTTCCCTATCTAAAAATGATACAGAGATTAGGTTTTGTCTAAAAAACAGTATATAAAATGTGTCCTGTAAATACAATACAAACCCCGTATCGAGATTTAATCCTACATCTCTTATATACAAAACATCCACCTCCTCGTTATTATTGTCCATCAGCTTTTGCTCCCCTGTAATCAGCCTTCTCTTGGATAGAACCCCTGCATCGTCGAAGAAATATGGTTAGAAGCTCCACTATCTAACCACCAAGAACTTGATGTGGTTAAAGTTACTTTGGATTTATAAATCATGAAGGCCGAGGAGTTACCTGATAACTCCTGCTTGACCTTTCATAGCTTGTACTTCGGGCAATCAAACTTCTTATACCCCTTCTTCTTATAGAAGAAGCACCTCATACTCTTAAGGTCATGTGGGCCCTTTACAATGCAAGATTACCCACTCTGAATTTGAGGAGAGGGTTTGGGTTTCTTACCCTTACCCTTAGACTGTTGGGATTTAGTCCTCTACTTACCCTTTGTAACTACAAACATAGATGTATGAGGAGAGTTCTTAATATTCTTCTCTACTATAGCACACCAGGAAATCAAGGTATTGATGTCCCATGTCTCATCCTATGAGATGTAAGAGGTGGCCAACATCTCAAACTCTTGAGGAAGAGTGTTTAGTGCCTGTTACACTTTAAACGAGTCAGTAATCAGCATATCTAGCGCCTTCAGCCTGCTTTGAAGGTGCACCATTTGGATGATATACTCTCAAACACCTCCTTCTTTAGTGTACCTCATAGAGAATAGTTCCTCGATCAAGGCGCTCTTCTCAAAATGAGAAGACACCTTATACCTTTAGGATATGTTGTCCATGAACTCCCTCGCTATGGTTGTGTCTGGTAATCCACTCAATAGATGATCAGGTATCGACCTATTAATGGTGAAATAGCACATCCTATTTGACCTTTCCCAATTCATCATCTCTGCTATGTTAGCCTCTGAGCTGACACTGTAAGTGGGGGAGGCCTCTCCATGGGCATGGTCATGCTAATGTCTGTCATCTCCAATGCAAACTCCACTTCCTTCTTCCACTTCTTGAAGTTGAAACCATTTAAGGTTTCAATGGTGACAACATTGTTGTTGACTAAAAAGGTGACTGAAAAATAGAAAAGACAATGTAAAGATCAGTATAAATGTAGGACAACAACGATCTTTAAAGCATTTAAAAGTATCTATACTGAGAATCCGATCACACATATTATGAAAGATCATTGGGCTGAATATATAATATATGCAATTAGGCACTCATATAAAAGTGAACAGAGCACAAACCATCAACTCTTATAACACTACCACTTTTGGGTGAATAGATCATTTAAGCAACGACTTTCCTCTATCTAATGCCTTTATAAATATCTCAAAACCCTATATAAGGTCAACAACTTTGGACAGAATAACCAAACATGGGACTAGAGACATCCCCCAACATGTAAGCAGAATAATCCAAAATATTGACTTGAAGCGTCACTTTGGTGACTACATTCTCATTAGTAACCCAAAAAGTCCACAAACACAAGAGATACATCTTTATGTCATCATCACATTCTATATAGGCATAATGTATGTGAAAATTAATTATAAATGCAAAAACCAAATGTACAGTCAAATAATCTCATACAAAAACTGAAAACATCGTCTTTAAACTTTATTTGAGACTTTTATCAAAAAATTTCTCAATAAGAGTGTCTCTTATACTTTTTCGAATACCGAATCTACCATACGAGACATAAAACTTTAAGTATCTTCCTTATGTGTAGGTCAGAGTACAAAAATGCACTCAAAATTGGTTTTAAAAAAGCTTTTAAAACTTTTCCAGAATCTAATTACCAACGTAATAAATCCAAAAAAATTACAAAATCATTTTAAAAAATTCCTCAACCTAAAAATTGACCTAAAAATACCCAGAATAACTTTATGAAAATTTCTTTTTATGTATTGTAGTTAGTACGACTGACGTGTCAGCATATATCAATTGCGTGTGGCCAGGGCGCGCTGCCGCGTGTCACAAATCCGGCGTGCCATGTGTATGGACGGATGTGACACAATAGTTACTCCATGGAGCGACATGGCGGCATGTGGTTGACGTGGGCACCGCATGCACCAACTGTACACCTCTACCCGCAGCTAATGTTCGCATGAGCTCGACATCTCCTCTCCCACCACCGTCGGAGATGATTTTTGGCGACCTGGAATGTTGTTTTTCACTCTGGTCAACCTATTTTCGATCCATTTTTTATAGCTAACCTTATATATACCACTTTTACGTCATTAGTTATGTAAAAATTCTAAAAATGAATCAAAAACTAAAGAAAACCATATGATATGAAAAATCGAAAAATCTTCATTTTCGGCAACCTAATCACGTAACCGCTCTGATACCAAGTGTAAATACATACCTAAGATCATACATCAAAGGGTTAAAAATGAAGGAAATGCATAATACCTGATTTCGGTTCCATCTTTGATTCCGATGGGTTTTCGAGCTCCAAACGATCTCGAATCTCCCAGGACCTTGCAGAAAGTGTTTCTGCAAGGTCTTTATACAGTTTTCTTAATACATAAGCTCTTTTAATGAGTCAGAGAATTGTATACTTACGATTGATATGAACAACTGCAAGAGACCATAACTTATTTATATAACTTCCATATCAGGCTTCCCCATCACAAGGTCGATATGGATCAAGTTTACACTAAAAGAGATTTATATAATCTAGATCATTTATTGGGCCACTTTATTACTCTTATTTGGATCAAATTACGTAACTTAACTCATAATTTATTGAAAAGTCAAAATTACAATTAATAATTTTCCACTTTATACGAAAAAGACAAAACTATCCCTAGGGACAAAAATGTCAAACATCCACCTCCTCAAGCTCGCTCTTTCCATGATGATAAGGACATATGGAACCAGCCATAGGATCCAAACAGCCCTTGCATGATTCTTTTTGCCAAAACAGTTCAGGGACCGTGTGAATCATGCGACATTCTATCTTAGTCCCATCTACGATCCCAGCATTCATGCGATTCAACAATTCATCGCCAGACGACGTTGAAAAAGATGAACCAGGAGCTTTCTCGATCACTATGCTCATCGTTTCACGTTCTTTGTGGCAATCAAAACCATCTTTGTGACTACTCCTCTATTTGCAGACAGCGTCTGCTCAAAAGTTACTTCTTCACGACTCATGAGTTGCCATGACTGTTTATGCTCAACTAATCAAAGTGGTATGATATTTTTTCCAGGTTTCAAGTAAAGCGATCAGAATTTATACTACTGCAGTAGTTGATTCACTACAAAACCATTTCAGCTTGTGGTAGCTCTTGCATCAGACACAAGTAACCTTAACTTTACTTGCATCAGACACAAGTAACCTTAACTTTACTTGCTTGCCATGCAAAGACTCCTGATATTCAGATATTTGCATTACCAAGATTTCAAGGTCTTTTTCACTTCTTTTGAATTTTATATTTCTTTTCCCACGCTAATCTGAAGTGGCTGCACTTCTTTTACAGGATCAGTTGACAATTGGAAACTTTAACAATGTATATTGGTCTTAACTAAAGTGATTCGCTCCTCGAGTCGACGTGAAAGGAAATGACAGTAATCATAAAAGCAATGTTTTCAAAACCGTATTTAAAGTTAAACAGGTGAAATAAAAGTTAAAGTTTAAAAGGTTAATAAATTATTAATTAGATGGAAAATTAATTAATTTATATATTTTGATTTATAAGAATTTATTAATTATTAAAATTTCATCGATTAATTAATAAATTAATAAATTTTTAGCAACGAGAGTTATTAAAGTAAATATAACCAAAAAGTTAAAAACTTAATAAAAAATTAAACAATTAAAAATTTTACAATTAAACCGACATAAACAATTTTTTAATTATTCGTAAAAAGTAAAAAGATTCATTCATGTCCAACCACATGTTCCACTTGAATTGTGGACCATATGATTAGTCTAAAAAACCTATATGAAGTTATATTATATCATTGATAAAAGGTTTGTTAAGATTGATTAAAACAATATTTAAATTTAATTTAATGATAAAATTATTTACTTTTGTTTTTAATTTTTTAACATTTATTTATAGAGAAGAATTGAAACCTTCGTATTTCATCATTTCTAGAATGTATATTTAATTAATTTTTATGTATGTTTTAATATTAAAAAATCACTAATTATTATTTCATATGAAAGTATTTTAGTTCAAAATTTAAGTTATTGAATTTTAAATTTAGACTTAATAGTCAATTTTTACATGACCTTTAAACTTTTTTTGAACTTATTTTTTAAAAAAATTTAGATGGTATTCAAACCAACTTGAACCTCATCCTAGCTCATTGTCGTTGCTAATTGTTATCCAATGACCTCCTCCTATAGCCAACCTATGCTTTAGTACGAGTGATTGGTAGGTGGAAGTATAGTAAATTAAAAAATTAGTTCGATTATATTTAGAGTCAACAAACCAAATTTAATTCAATCGAGTTTGAGATCAGATAAGACTTCAATTGGACAAAAATTTTCAACTTTAACCAAATGATAAATTAATCGGATATTAAAAATCAACGACTTAAGTTAAATTTATTTATATTCGAATTTGGACTTGACAAATTTTTTCAAATTTAACTAATCATAACAAGTTGGTCATGCTCGAGTTAGATAGAGTAGAAGTAAATAATTTAAAGTTAGATTTAATCGAGTTTGAGATTGATATAAAGTTCAATCTTAACAATTTTTTTCAAAACCTACGGATCATGGTAAATTAGTCCAACTCAATCACTCAAAGTCAAGTTTGATCAAACTTGAACTCAATCTTGACAAATTTCTTCAAGTTTAATTAGTCGTGGCAAATTATTCTTGATTAAAAGTTAAGATCCAAGTCAATTTAATTCGGCTCAAACTCAAGATTAAAAATTAGTTGGGCTCAAGCTCAAGGCTTAGGAGATCCGGTCCGACCCATTACTAATCCTATACAAAATTTTGATGCTTGATTAAGAGTTGTTAGGAAAATTACAAGGCAGGACACACGAATTTAACAGGCAACAGGATCCAATTAAAATATCATTCATGACCAAATATAGCACTGAAAAGAAGAAACATGGCAGAAATCAAAAGGCTAATGCAGAATCGTACAAACACACACAGACATACATATATAATACGAACCTCAACAAGTAGACCAGAAAGCAGGTGATGCCTCCTAAGTTGTTAGAAGAAAGCACAAAAGGAAGCATGTTCTTGCTTGCCTTTTCCTGAACAATAGTCTTTAACAGAAACATAAGTTTGGAGGAATGTAAGGAAAATAGTAGCTGTTGCTGCAAGAAATGCAATAAACGTCCAAGGGCTACTAAAATGAGTATTAATAAACTCAGACATCCCATTCCGGATCCTGCTCCTGGATTGTAATTCAATGCCTTTTTTTATTGATAAAAAAGCATGGGGGTTAGGTACCAGATCCTGGGCTATGTCATTGAAAAGTTCTGCAGCCTGTTGGTCAGTGCCAAGAAGGTTGAAGACTATACGGTTTGATCTTAACACCTTCACATCTTCTGCTTGATCGATCAAGGAATCCATGAAGCATATATAAGAAGTGAGACCACAGAGATCATCTGGTGCATCAGAGCTAGTTTCATACGCCACTAAATTTAAAAGCATGGACTTGGTTGTGTCATCTATCATGATTTGGGGAAGGAAGAGCACTCCAGCAGTAAGTGTTGATATAAAGTTGATGTCTGTGAAATGTTCACCTGCGCTTGGCCTGAAGTGAATCCCCAATGCCCTAAGCTCCTTGGCTGCAGGATATGAATACCAATCAGGGCCTGTTTCATTGAAAGGCGGTCTCATGACCAGATTTTCTGCTTTGATGTATTTACTCAGGAAAATATCAAGAAGATGAACAGGTTGATCCTTATCATTGGCTTCTTCAGCTGGTTTTTGCTGGTGAATTTGATTTGCTGTTCCTTTTTTGAATATACTCGACGGGTCTTTGAGTTTTGAATAACATTTATCAAAACACTTGACAATCTTTTGTATCCAGGTAGTTTGTAGAAACAAATTACCACGAATGCTTCCGATGAATTTGTCAATTAATTCATCTCCAGCTTTTCCCTCGAACCTTAACCTTATTAGCTTCTCTAGCACTATATAAGGAAGCTGGTTCTCTAGCAACATCAAGTCCCTTCTAACAAAAGCTTGAATGTTGCTTTTCATGTGCTCTACTTTATGATCGTGCATGAATTTGTAGATGAACTGAAGAACGAAACATCCGTCGACAAGCATCAGTGTGGTGAATGCATTCTCGTCGAACCTCGACACTGTCTCCTCAGGATAGTATTTTCTTGCAGCAGCAGAGATTTGTTCCACCTTAGAGTAAATGTCACAAAACGGCAATGTACACTCTCCGATGAACTGAAGCGCCATAGAATACTTGAGCCTCTCCACCTCCTCAAGCTCCCTCTTTCCATGATGATAAGGACCTATAGAAACAACCATAGGATCAAAACAGCCCTTGCGTGTTTCTTTCTGCCGAAACAGTTCTTGGACTCTGTGAATCATGGGAGGTTTTGTCTTAGTCCCATCTACGATCCCAGCATTCATGCGATTCCACAATTCGTCGCAGGACGACCTCGAAGAAGACGAACCAGGAGCTTTCTCAATCACTATACTTAGCATTTCACATTCATTGTGGCAATCAACACCATCTTTTCTGATTACTCTCCTCTTTGCATACAGCTCCTGCTCAAAAGCTAATTCCCCAGGAGCTGCCATGACTGGTTGCACTCAACTAATCAAAGTGGGTTGATATTTTCTCCAGGTTGCAGGTCAGAACATCAGAATTTATAGTACTGGAACAGTTGGTTCACCACGGAGTATCCCAGCTTGTGGTAGCTCTTCAATCAGACGCAAGAAATCTTCTTTACTTGTTTGCCAAGCATAGACTCCCAACAATTATAATATTTGGAAGCGAGGATTTCAGGGTCTTTCACTTTTTTTTCCCCCTAAATCTAATACTTCTTTTTCCATACTAATCTGATCCTTTTACCTCTTTCATTATCCATGGAGTTGCACTGTTTTATATCCGAAAGTTCTGAGAGGGGTCTTAACTCTTAAGACAATGGCAGCACTTAAAAGTTCCAAAGTTAAAAGGAAATGAGAGTAATGATAAAAAGTAAAAAAGATTGATTCTATATTCGACCAAACGTTTTACATAAAGTGTGGACCATGATTACTCTAATAATAATCTAAATGAGTTATAATTATTGATAAAAGGTGTTAAGTTCGAATTAAAACCATCTTAAATGCATAATTTCAAAAATTATCTACGTTTTCCAATATTTATTGATGATAAAGAATTGAAACCTTTCTGTTTCATCCTTTTAATTTATGTCTTAATTATATGTATATTTTTATATTAAAGATGATAAGTTATTATTCCACATTAAAGTATTCCAGATTTGTTATACAAAATGCAATCCAAATTTCAAGATAATATATTTGGCATTTGGATATTTTAAGAAATGTTAAAAGAGTAGGCATTCGAGTTAACTGTGTAGAGGGATGACAAAATATATCTATCATATTTGAATTGATAAACGAATTATGTTTAATTTAATAGACTTTAATATAAAATATGAAAAGTTAATCAAGTATGAGAGTCCCGAAAGTTGTAGTTTCACAAAAATCCTGTATTGCCGTAGTTGCTTTGAATTGTTTATGTCAATTGCTCAATACAAAGCAACTGTGTTAATAACTGTTAATTTTCTAGATTTAAAATGCAAATAGAAAAATTAAACATTTAATAAATAAATCAACAATCAAAATTTGGTAACACAGTTCGACACACTCAGCCTACGTCTACGGAGCCCTCACCCAACTAATCACTTTCACCAAAATATAATAGTTTTACACAAGATTTTACTGAGCTAATACTACTCACCCTTTGACACTATCCACTTGTACTAATAGTCTTACATAAGGCTTTACTGAGCCGATACTACTCACTTCTTAACGCTACCTACTCGTACTCATATCCATGAAAGTATTTCACATCTAATAACACGTCCACCTTGTGCTAACCTCAATAGAGGATTTTCGCAACAGCGAACTTTAATAAAGATGAAAATAATAACCCAATAAAGACATAAACAAAGAAATACTTTGAATCAAAAGACACTCCCCTATATATACAGCCTCATCAACCTGAATCATGAAAAGTCGTCCAACAAAAATCTACTATGAACCTTGTAGTTAATAAAAAATGCAGCTGCTCAAACCAATAGATGGGCTGCATGCTTTTCACAAACAAAATCTTGTAATCATTCACCAAAAGCCCAAATGAGCAACACCACCATTCTTTAATCAAATGTATAATTGATCTCGCAAGTACCTCAAACACATGGCTACTAAAATCATATCTTAGGCAACATGGACTGCTAAATCATAACAAATCATTTAAGCATATCAACAAAAGTGCAGCCACAGAAATCATCAATCGGATATCTATTTCATCACCGAAACATCACCAAAAATACAATTACACAGTTAACAAATATTCTGCTTGTTTTTTCCTCAAAAAAACAATAAGATAACTGTCCAAAAATTCACGTTTTTATATGTGGAACACAACAACAAAGATAGCTCAAAATCACTCAAATTATAGCTGCCAAAGATAGCTCAAATTGTTGAAATTGCAACTACCAAGAATAACTTAAATCACCAAAAAATCAGCTACATAATCTACATTAAAACGTGGTGATCTTATCTCCAATAAATCCTATCTTCTCAAGGATTTTATTATCCACTCTATCTTATCTTGAAGAATCCCACATAAGGTAAATTTCTTATTATAATAATATACCAAATATATCCAACTACAAATAAAGCCCAAAATAGTTAATTAGATATCTTAACAAATATCTTAACAATCTTTTCCTTTTTGGCATTATTTGTCACATATAAGAACTTCCCCTTAATAAGATAATTCGACACTCCCCGTTAATTGAACATCAAGTTCCAACTAATCGAACATCAAGTTCCAATAATAATCCCAAGTAAACAATCATCCAATTTTTCCCCCTTGGGACAAAAGAATGCCAAAACAAGGAATGCCTTCAATGCGATCGTTCTCAAGGAATAAGGAGGCATAAAAATTAGCAATAGGAGCAGCGAAAGAATCATAACCACATAGTGCAGAAGCAGAAGGATAAGATGACAATTTACCACCATTTAAAACACTAGCTAACATATCATTACTCACCTTAAAGTCATCTGCATACAACTGATTAATTTCATAAACCCCAAAAATGCATTCAACAAATCAGAATCAAACTTAATCAATTTCCCGCTCGCATAAACCATATGAAAGCATAAAGTTGTATCATCTAAAACACCTTTATCTAAACTGTAGTAAAATTCTTGCACTAACTCATCATCAAAATGTTATAGCAATAAAGAAACATGTAACAAATTCCTCTCAGTTAACAAAGCATCCAAATTAAATTGTTTAAACTCAACTAATTTTATAGGATGATCAAGAACAAACCCGGTTGAAGCGAGAGTATGCCATCATTGTTGCTTTCCAAGGAGATGAATTGGCCGACGATGATTAAAATAAAAAGTTAAAACGAAAAAAGGGCAAAGGCTGAAATAAATAATATGTTGAATAAAAGAGAAAACCTAAAAGGGCACCAACACAAATCCAAATCCAAAAATCATCAATAAAGAAGCCTCTCTACTTTAACAGTAATTTTCAAGAATGACTGCCATTCCTTTGCTAGTCAATACATATCGAGCCTGAATCAGACTATAAAGCATCTCGACAGTTGATTCAACTAATTCATTATGTTCCTCATTGGAATCACTTACAAAATAACTAGCTAACAATGTATGATTTCCTTTCTTGATGTCATTGAGAACCCAAAGTGTAAGTCTAAATCAAAATTGAATATCTCAGGTCTTTGTAGCATAAAATAGAAAGTGCTCCCTCCTCCTTAAGGTTTCCCAAAGAAAACTATGTATTATTAAAAAAATGAACATCATATGACTATGAGGGTTGTGCAAGAAGAATAGAGGATCTTTTTCACTTCCAAATGACAACACATTATCCACATGATATTTAGGATTTTATATTATTCTCAGAATGGATTGATTATCCACATATTGAGCGGTGACGGATTGCTTTAAAAAGGAGGTTATGTTGAGTCGATTAGGGAAAGCAAAAGTGATATTTCATAGGATACAAAAAGTTCTTCCCAGTAGTATAGTGACCATCATGGTAGGTAGTAGAATGCTCCTTAAAGGATGACATGGATATCTAGCTTACATGATTGAAAAGGGTAATGATGAGGTTCAATTAGGAGATATTTCGATGGTCAGAGAGTTCCTCAACATGTTTCTAGATGGTCTTCTAAGATTACCCCTAAACAGGGTCATAGAGTTTGAGATAGATTTACCTCCAGAAACCCAACTGATTTCAATTACTCCATACATAATGGCTCCAATAGAGCTAAAGGAGTAGACAGTGCAAATGGAAGAATTGTTAGATAAGGGTTTCATGAGACCAAGCATTTCTCCATGGGGGTTCCAATCCTATTTGTTAAAAAGAAGGATAGGAGTTTAAGGTTATGTATCAACTACAAACAATTTAATATAGTGATAGTTCATAACCAATATCTACTCCCTAGGATTGAGGATTTATTCGATCAGCTACAAGGTTCTAAGGTGTATTCAAAATTTGATTTAAGATTAGGTTAATATCAGTTGAAAGTCTACAGCAAGGATGTTCTAAAAACTACCTTCAGTACTAGGTACGGGCATTATGAATTCTTAGTTATGCCCCTTGGATTAATGAATGCTCTAGCTGCTTTTATAGATTTGATGAGTAGGGTGTTTCGGGAGTACCTAAATAAGTTTGTAATTATTATTAGTAATGACATATTGGTGTGCTCAGTCAATCATGAGGAGTATACAGAACACCTTTAGATAGTATTACAGGCCCTATGAGAGCACCAATTATGAGCTAAACTCAGTAAGTGCCAATTTTGGCTAGATAAGGTTGCTTTCTTGGGTCTTGTCATCTCAGTTGAGATTCTTAGTGTGAATCCCAAAAAGATCAAAGTTGTCACTAATTGGAGACCTTTTATTATTGTGATAGAATTCAGGAGCTTCCTTGGATTGGTAGGCTACTATAGGAAATTCTTTGAAGGATTTTCCAAAATAGCAACCCCACTAACCAAGTTGATGCAACAAAAAGGAAAAGTTTGAGTGGTCAGATGCTTGGCAACAAAGATTTAATGAATTGAAACAAAGACTGATGACAGTTCTTATACTCACATTATTGACAAGGACTGATAGATTTGTAGTGTATAGTGATACCTCAAGATAGGGGTTAAGATGTGTTCTTATGCAAAATGATAAGGTTGTAGCCTATGTTTCTAGATAATTGAAGAAACATGAGCAGAACTACCTTACCCACGATCTAGAGCTAGCAGCAGTGGTTTTTGCATTGAGAATTTAAGGGCATTACTTATATGGTGTTCCTTAAAGGATTTTCATGGATCACAATAGTCTAAAATATTTGCTCATTCAGAAGGAAGTAAATATAAGGTCAAGGAGGTGGTTGGAGTTAATAAAAGATTATGATTGTATAATAGAGTACCACCCAAAAAAAGCTAATTTGGTGGCTAATGCCTTAAGTAGAAGACCTACCAATTCAATAACATAACTGAAGACGATATATCTTCCACTTCTAGTGGAAATGATGTCTCTAGGGGTGAGATTGGATATGGTATACTCAGAGGAATTAATTTCTACCTTTCATGTTTGTCCCATTTTGGTGGATTAGGTTAGAGGGAGATAGAAACAAGATCCATAGTTGATAAAGTTGAAGACCAAAGTTGAGACTGGGCAGAGAATAGATCTTATAATTAGGGAAGATGGTAGAATATTGAGGGGCAATGATTATATATACTGGCTATAAGAGACTCAAAGAAAGAGATATTAGAGGAAGCTCACTCATCAGCTTACGTTATGCATCCGGGTAGTACAAAAATGTACCGTACTATCAAAGAATGTTATTGGTGGAGAAGGATAAAGAAGGAAATAGTAGAGTCTGTTTCTAAGTGTCTAACCTGTCAATTGGTAAAAGCTAAACATCATAAGTCTACAAGATTAATGCACGTCATCCCTATCCCAAAATGGAACTGAGAGAAGATTACTATGGAGTTCGTAGTAAGACTTCCACAGAGTTAGAGGGGGCACAATGCTATATAGGTGATAGTAGATAGGTAAACAAAGTTTGCACATTTCACAATTTAGCCCAGCTTTATGTGGATGAGATAGTGAGACTCTATGATACGTCGATTTTGATTATCTTAGACAATGAGCTTAGGTCTACATCGAGATTTTGGCCCAACTTAGAAAAAGTCTTAGGTATATGCTTAAAGTTTAGGCCTTTCACCCCCAGATGGATTCATAGTCAGAGAGGACTATCTAGACATTTAAAGATATGCTTAGGTCCTATATCAAGGAGTTTAAAGAGAGTTGGGACAAACACCTACCACTAATAGAGTTTGCGTACAATAATAGTTATCAGGCCAGTATTGACATAGTCCTTTATGAGGCACTTTATGGATGAAAATGCAAAACTCTAGTATATTAGGATGAAGTAGGTGAAGGGAAACTATTAGGTCTCGAGCTTTTACAGGTGACAATAGATAAATTCAAGTTATTTAGGACAGATTAAAGATAGCCCAAGATAGGCATAAAAGATATGCGGATAATTGCTGTAGAGATCTTAAATTTGAAATTGGAGATAGAGTGTTTCTCAAATTTTTCGCTTGGAATGGTGTACTTAGATTTGGGAAATGCGGCAAGCTAAGTTTGCATTACATAGGACCGTATAAGATCACCAAAAAAATTGGGTCAATTGCATATCGATTGAAGCTATCAGACGAGCTTGCAAGGATTCACAATGTCTTTCATGTATTTATGCTTCCCAAGTACCTAGTGGACCCTTCGCTTGTAATCACAACACAATCGGTAAACCTAAAGGAAATTTTGATTTTCAATGAGCAACAAGTATAGATCTTTAACTGCAAAGAACATGTTTTGTGTAATATGATCAAACCTTCGATTAAGGTACTATAGAGGAATCACGCAATAGAAGAAGCTACATGGGTACATTATAGCCCCACTTGTTTTAAACATGTATGCATAGTTAAATTTCAAGGAGAAAATTTGTATAAGGAGGGGTGAATGTAAAACCCCAAACCTTTCCTTTCATTAAATATAAATTTTTATTTTTAGTGAATAGTATTTTCAGATAAATAGTGAATCTGGGTGAATAGTGATTTTTAGGGGACCTAATCTAAAATATTGAAAAATATTCAGAATAAATATTAGAGTTCAATGATATTAAAATAATTAAAAATAACTTTTATTGAATGGATTTCAGGAGTTTTAAAAGTTTAAGACCAAAATGCCCTTTGTGAAAAATAATTGGTATTGGTAATTTTAAACCCATTCGAAATTCTCTAAAAGCATCCCATCAATAAGTATTGACCTAATAAGAGTATTTCATGGTCAATTTGATAATAGGATGGTTACAGAATATTTTCGAAACTTAAGTTAGTTAGTTGGTGAATTAAATTCATTAAAGGGCAATTTGGTCCTTTTACAAGAAGATAGTGGATTGATGAGTCATTGGAAGAGAATCAATTAGAGAGTGATATGTGTCCCATTAATGGGAAGTGTAAAATGCAAAACTTAAGATAAAGTTGCTTCATTCTTTAACATAATTGTGAGAGACCAAAAAATAAAAGAGACAGAAGAGAAGCAAGGGTGACTTACAGCCAGAGGAAGAAGAGGGCTGCCACTTTTTATGGGTTTTGATGGAGATTTAAAGAGATCTTGATCAAGTAAAGGTGCTCAATAATTACCCAAAAGATTGTAGGAAAAATACTAAGTTTTTTAGCCTTAAGTTCTAGTTTTGTGGGTTTTTGTGTGGGATACATGTATTTAACATAAATAGAGATTTTTGACTTGACATGGAGTAGATAATGAGATTAGAAGCATTTAAAGGTTGAAAAGAAGAAAGTAAACTAAGAAATCAAGCATGAGAGGATCGACCATGACTGTGGATTCTAGACTGATTTGATCAAAAATTTTATTTTGATGTTTCATGATGTTCATAGCATAGTTTTGATACTAATGAAGTAAAGAAATGAAAAGGAATTGATTTGGAATTAAATTGGAAAAGTTTAATGTAAAATGTGTTTAGTATTAATGGGATTTTTGGTATAAAAGTATGGTTATGATGTAATGACCACGTGAATGTGGTTATGGATGGTCATTAAATGTATTTGTGACATTGGAATTATTAAATGAAGTGCTATGTTATTATTTGGAAAAAAATTGTATACACAATGAATGTGGAAAGTGATGAAATTGAAATGGTTTATGATGTGTTAGGTGATGCTTAGCATGGATCTTAGATGAATTGTGTTGAAAAATTGGAAAGAAAATCAAATGATTATATAGTACAAATGAATATTGATAGTATAAGTTTATGTTTTAGCAATAGAGAAATTAAAATTTGAAAGTTGAATTTCATACGATTTGAAATTACATTGAAATTATGTTATTGGATGATAAAAACGAAAGATGATTTTTAGCCTATAGTACACCATTAGTTTTTTATACATATTATTATACTAGTATATATCGGTTAACCTAATATGAGTAAGCGATATAGAACTAGTTCCATAACTAATGGTTAACCAGTTGAGGGTAAGCGATGTAAAACTAGCTCTGTAACTACCAGTGTATAGTGGTTAACTTACAGCAGATAAGTGATGTAGAAATAGTTCCGTAACTAGTTATAGGTAAGCGATGTAGAACCAGCTCCGTAATATAGCGGTTAATCTGGTACGGGTAAGCGATGTGTTACCAGTTCCATAACTAGTTGTTAACCAGTCACTGGTCAACGATGCAGAACTAACTTTGTGGCCTTATGCTTAAAGGTACCATTTGGTAAAGAAGATAGTGGTGGGCTATGTCGTGTAAGAAAATTCATGACAATAATGATGTCACCACAATTTACTTTAAAAGTAACTTGAAATTTTTGATTGAGATCTATTACATAAATGTGTGCCCCTAACACTTATTATAGTCCTTGGAACTCCAAACCGATTGAATAACCGTTTGATGAATTTTTGCACAACCCTTCCATCATTGGTTGGAGATGCCACTGTTTCGACCCAACGCGATATGTAATCCATCCCCACCAAAATATACATGTTCCTGATGGAGGACCCATAAAGTTGGTGCCCCATACATTAAAGACTTTGACTTTCAAAATGTTGGATAAAGGCATCTCATCTCTTTTGGAGATATTACCTATTCTTTAACATCGATCGCATTGTACGACGAAAGCTTAAGCATCTTTAAACAACTATGGCCAATAAAATCCATACTCGAGTATCCAAATTGCCGTTTTGTTTGCTCCATATTGGCCAACATATTGACCTTCATGACACTGTTTGAAGATATCCAACATTTCTTCCTCCAGAACACATCGTCTCATTAACCTGTCAGCACATATTCGATATAATATTGGCTTATTCCATAAATATCGAGTGCACCTATGTAATCTCTTCCTCTATTGATAGGATAGATCAGAAGGAAGCTTACTACTGGCAATATAGTTGGCGATATAGAAGAACCATGGTGTCGCCAGGCTATCGAGTAACATCAGGGTCTCATCAAGGAACTTCTTATTAATACCATCATCTTGCTTGCATTCCCCTCCTTCCAGACGTGATAAGTGGTGTGCAACTAAATTCTCCGCTCCCTTCTTGTCTCATATTTCTATATCAAATTCTTGTAAGAGGAGCATTGATAGGTGCTTAATTGTAACATCCCGTTTCCAGAGAACGGGTCGGACCAGAGAAACGGGTCCAAGTGTGGTAAATCAACACATCTCAT
>JANIIA010000192.1:40812257-40825421 GCA_027478495.1 Erythroxylum alaternifolium
GCTCCCTAATCTTAGGATATGTGTCGGAATGACCTACGGGCGTTCCGGTGCGTACCCTAGGATAATGGGGTGTTACATTATTTCCCCTTCTGTCACGATTGTGGCTCCTTGCATCTACTTCTGTCACAATCATGACTTATTAACCATGATTATAGGCCTAGGTTGTCAGTCTTCTCTGAATCTCCTCTATTCTTTTATATTTTCCTTGAAACACTAGCAAATACATCATGGTACCTTAAAAATATAAAATTAAAGCTCAACCGCATAACCCACAAAAAACTCAAGGCACAAATATCTAACTAACTAACACAATTCTAACCTAAACATGTAATAATTAATTAAATTTAACCCCTAAACACATCCTAAACTACCTATAAAATATGATGCAATCTACAACTTTGAAATGTATATAAGAGAAAGATAACCATATAACATCATAAATAAGGTGGTGTTCATTTTTGTATGATACGTAGTATTATATTACTATTCTACTAATGGTATCCATTCATAACATCGAGTGTGTATATCTCTATAGGAGCACAATAGTTAAGTCTCTATTATTTTATTTATTACCTCTATATGGTTGTCATATTGGAGGTGATATGTAGTTGATAAGTTCAAACTTACCTTACAAATTCAATTTTTTCCTCTGAAATACACTTAAGAAGAGAAGGTATATTTCATTAGGCTTGGCACTGTGTGATGTTGGGCTTAAGCCCCTTTAGCCTAAACCCAATCGAAAAGTCTTTATAAAGGCCCAAGCTAAAGCTTGGTTAGGATTTGGGTGCCTCGAAGCCCAATCAACCTTTAAGGAAAGATTTTAATTTTTTCCCTTGAAGGCAATGGCTCTTTGACTTTTCTTAACTTTCTAACGGACATATGACTTCTCTTAACTTTCTTAGGCCTAAAAGGCTTTTAACCTTGAATAAAATATGCTAATCTCCTTTTTAATCTCTTTAATGTTCATATTGATCTTTCTCTCATCACGATCTTCTAATTCTACCTAAATTTCCTACTTAGGGAGTGAAACCATTTTAGAAACGGACATCAATTGGTTAGCTATTGAAGTATTTGGATGAAGAAATTTTATAAGTACAAAAGAGGATGCTAAAAAATATAGAGAAACAAAGAAGTTATTAAAAATAAGGTTGAGGTTATCTTTGTTGGAATTTGAGTCAAGAAACTAAGACTATGATGAGGAATTAATCTTAGATAAATCCTCTAGACCATCATTGTCAAACATCATATTATTCCATATCTAAAGCTCTGACATGTCAATGGCATTTTAGAGGAGCGCCAAAGGCTGATGGAAACAGTAAGAATAGAAGATAAACTCACTTCCTATGATTTTGTTTTAATTATGCTACATTAAAGACAACGGTGAACTTATGTTAGCAAACGACATCATTTTTCCTATCAATAAATGATGTCATTTGAATAATGCTCAAATGAGACATTCAGGCTTTAGGCAATGTTGGAATGTAAGTCCTAAAAATAAACCTATCCTAAAGATCAAAAATAAAAATAAAAAAGCCCAAGCTCAATCTAAAACTCGGTCGAATCAAGCCAAGTATATTCACTTCAAGCCAGGCTAGGCCAAAATTGGGCATAAATTCCAAGCCTACTTATCACTTACTATACTTTTTTAACATTATAAGGAGTTTAAAAACATAATTAAAGAATACCTTAGCTATCTCTACTATAATGCAAGGATGGTTAATGGCTATAAAATGAGCATATTTGTAAGTCTATCCATATGTACGAAAACACTTTATTTCCCTCTAGATATTAATAACCTTTCTATAAAACTGATCTTTTTTAATAGAGGCTACAACTTTTTAAGGGATGCAAGGTTTTCATTTTTATTCTTATGGCATATCAGACACCTCTTAATATAATTTTTAACATCTTGCTTAAACCTATCTAACAAAATTTTTTTGTATCTTTTTGGTGGTTGTAACCCCGAGTGACCTCTTTGTGGCTCATCATGACTTATTGAGAATAATTTTGGTTTAAAGATATTGTCAAAGCTAAACACTAACTTTCCATTGCACCTCAATAATTCTTCTCTTGGTTTATAATTGCTTAAGTTCATATGTCTTGAATTTAGTTTCTTAATGATAATTTGAATGAACATATCTTTTTCTTAACTCATCTTAATTTCATTAACTTGAATGAACATATCTTTCTCTTAACTCATCTTAGTTTCATCTAATAATTAAACATAGACCTTTAGGGTTAATAATTTAGTATTAGTTATCCTTGATAGTGCATTTGCGACCTTGTTCTCCTTCCCACTTCTATACATAAGGTCCAAATCATACCCAAATAAATTTTGTAGCCATGTTTGTTGAAAAGATTGGAGATTCACTGTTCTAATAGGTACTTGAGGCTTTGATGATCAATTTGTACCTTGAATTGCCTATTATTGATGTAATTCAACCATTATTTGATGATTGTTAAGAACTCCTTCTTATATGTAGAAAGCCCTAACTATTTTGTTAAAATATACAATTGGGTGCCTTTCTTATTAAAAACACCTCTTAAACATATTCCATATGCATATGCTTTTTTTATGAATGATTGTGAGAAGTTAGGCACTACTAAAACTAATGTTGCCATAAAAGCCTAGTTTAACAACTTAAAGACTTTTTTTGTTTCCTTTCATAATTCCACTCACCAGTATCTTACTTATTCAAAATTTCTATTAGAAGTATGCCCAAGCTTGCATAATTCTTCATAAACCTCCTGTAATAACTAGTGAGTCTCAAGAATCCCCTTAGTTCCTTACATGATTGGGGAACTGGCTTATTATGAATGGTTTCTATCTTCTTCTCATCAGTACCTACTCCCTTAACTAAAGTTGAGTGACCTAACTATTTAATTCAAGATACATTTTTTATTTTAGGGAACAATTAATTAGCTTGAAGGACTATTATCTTTTTAGAGATGATCTAAGTGTTAATGGAAGGAGTTGCTTATATTAAAATATCATAAAAATTACTAAAAGTTTTTCTTTAAGAATAATATAAATACCTCATTCATTAAGCTTTAAAAGGTTGATGGGGAATTGTTCAATCCAAAGAACATGGCCAATAACTCACATTGACGTTCATAAGTTTCTAAAAGTTACCTTAGCCAAATCCTCCCTATGCATTTTAACATGGAGTCAATCAGATCTGAAACTAAGTTTGGAGCTCCAACTTAATCTATGCAATGCATCAAGTAGTTTTTTTATTTAGGTTATAGAGAACTTATCTTAGATTATGTTCTTATTGAGCTCCTAATAATCAACACATAAGAGTCATCTTTCTTTTTCACTATTAAGTCAATATATGCATAGGGTCTATAAGGTTGTGTTTGATAAAACCTTATTAGATTAGGTCCTTGAATGCCCTCTTTATCATGTCCTTCTTTTCTTGAGTATCTATAGGTCAAATGTTGATTAATTTTATTCTTTCTTTCAATATAATTATATGAACCTACCCCTCTTGGTAAGATCTAATTTGAGGGGTTCTCTAAATACTTCTACAAATTATATTAATAATCTCTTAAATTCATTAAATGCATTAGACTGTTGTTCTAAGTTCATTTGTCTCATCTAGTACTCTAATGAATGTGTAAGTTGCATCATATACAACCCTCCATTTTTGGATCCTTTGAGTATCTTAATTAAACCTCACCAAAGACTAACTTAACCTTTTTTACTTGGGTTCCCTATTAGTAGTACTAGGCAGTTCTCCCATTTAAACTTCATAGTGTGAGTTTTGAGATTGCACAACACATTCTTGAAAGTTGGTAGTTATTTTATCTCCAATACCATGCCATAACCCTTAGAGATATGACTAATCCATTAGTTGTAAATGATATATTTTGCATCTCCACACAAATCCTTTGTAAGATTAATGATAATTCAACTTAATCCTACCTCCTATTGCAATTTGTATAATATGTATCTCCTCAAAGATACCTTGGCTCCTACTTACTACTACCTCATATAAGAAGTTATAGGAGCATCCATTGTTATTCAATATTTGTATGAGTTTCCTTTGGTGATACACCACCACCCTCATCTACTTATAGTCATCCTTATTGTTGATTTCCAATATATCTTGAAAGGATATATTTGGCACCAATGGCTCTTCATCAATTTTCCTTACTAAAATCCTCCTTTTCCCCTTCCACACTACTCCATTCACCGTATCTTAATTTTCTAGGATAGGTAAGATTCTTATTTCTAATTAAGGCTTTGTTACAATTGTTTTTTATACTACTCCTTTAGCTCCAATGCCACTTTTAATCTACCATGAGCCTTGGGATGACTTGTTATTTCCTTTAAATGATAGTGAAGTGGCGTGAAGGATTATCATAGCTTCTTGCTTATTTACGAAATTGTATACTTGTTAGAGGCCACATGGTTCCAAGAGCTTTTTGTCCACTTCTAATTCTAGTTTTAAATCATTTAAGAAGAATCCTATTAGATACTCTTAGAGAGTGACAATTTGTTAGATTACTTATCAAATTAAGCATAATACTCCTGCATAAAGCCATTTTGCTCTGGTTTCTTAAATCCTCCTACTGGGACTTTGAATATTACTTCACTAAATCTCTATTTAAGTGTGGTGATGTGCTCCTTCCATTCTGCAAGATTCTGTTAGGTTAATTTCTCATTATGATTTAGTAAAATTCTTAAGTTAGTTGACTAATTTCTTTTATATTACATCAATATTGAATCAAGCGCAAGTACATGACTTAGCTATAGCTAGCATAGGCAAGTATGAGTCGATCCTACAAAGATAGTAAGTATTAGTAATTACCCTTCTCCTATTATCTAGCATACAAATTAGATTTTTGGTTTTTGATTAAAAATAAAACTTAAATAATTAAAATAAAATTGGAAATAATAAAGAACGCAAAAGAGAAAGGAAATTACTTGGAAAAATCAATATCAAAGATTAATGTCTAAGTGATGAATCCCCTAAAAATCATTAAATAATTAGCCTTTTATCATGAAACTATTTCATTGATTGTTAAACTATGGAAATTCCTATCTTATATTAATAACTTTCTCGAGATTACTAACAACTAATCCATCAGGTGATTAACATAAATCTTCCTAGGTAAAACCCCTACTATTACATTATCGATTTATGAATTCTGCTATTAAGTTTGACCTTAATCTAGATGATTTATGTTGACCTATCTTTAGGTTTATAATCAATTCCTTTTAATTATGGTAGATCTATTCATACACAATACGCCTAGTCGATTGGAATTGAGAAAATTCTATCCCTAATGTTACAAACATACGATTTATAGGGAAATCAAAAAATAAATGCAACAAATTCCCCGAGGGCTGACTCTACAAGGAAGATGAAAACTGGCATCCTAACAATACTATAATATATTAGTATATATATATTCTATTTACATGTTAAATGAAAATAAATTTTAAATAAATATATAAATTAAATAAATAAAGATATAAATAAATAAGCAAAATTGTATTTCTAAATTGTAAATCATTCTTTTTTATTCGATCGAAAGAAATAGGATTTTTTCGAAAGGATTTTTTAGGCTCAAATATATGAAATCAAATCATGCACTAATACTCCAAATATATTAGAACAAGCATACAACACATAATTGAATCATAATAGATCAATAAAAATGATTGTATCCATTAAAAGATTAAGACATATTGTATCACAAACTAAGATTCATCACACTTCGATATTAAAAAGCATTTAGTAACTCATAATAGAAAATAAAATCAAATATAAAGATACAAAAAAACTAATAGAAAATAAAGAGTTTATAATTCTATATCTCCCTTTCTATTATATTGGATCTTCTTGCAGGTTTGGATTAGATGTAGCCTTCTATCGGATCTCCTTTGATGTTGAATTTGTATTTTCCTTGTCTTTGGATCAAAATCGTCAACTCTTTGAGCTTTTTATGTTTGAAATTTTATTGTAAAAGTCAATTCTCTTCTACTTGCCTCTGTTCACATCCTTCTATAGTGAAAACTAAGGTCTGGGATATACAGGATCACTTACATAACAATGTAAGTGCCCGTGTAACTCCAAAAATCCATAAAATTGTGACTTTACATGTTCACAAAGACTTACACGACCATATACGCGGTCGTGTATGTCTATGTATACGGTCATGTAAGTCTAATATGCTTCAAATCTTCGTTTTATGCCACAATTTCATATGAATTTTTCTCATTTTGTTCTATGAAGGCAGTTATAACCTATAAATGTAGTTGGAGAGAATTAAGTACCAAAAATACAACAAAACTATAAAATATTAAGGAAAATACATCAATTATAGGTGTATAATTATAGTCAAATATGCATCTATCGAATGTCCCCACACTTAAGCTTTTTCTTATCCTCAACCAAATCATAATCTCAATTATAAATCTTACAACATTTATCCTTCATTAATCTAAACTTGTCCATTTATACTCTAAATCATCAAGTCATATTAGTGAAATTAACATAAAAGTATAGTCAATTCTAAAACTAACTTCATACGTCAATATTAATAATAATTACATCAATAATCTTGTTGAAATCAATAGCATAAATCTTTACAACCTCACCAAGATTTCACTCAATACATCAAGTTTTTAGGGTGAAAGGTATCAAACTCTTGAATCAATGCATAGTAGAACTCTTAATATAGGCTTGCAATTTTATCACATCTCCACCACTTGTATGTAACCTATAAACAAAAATCAGAAAGTCTTTATAGGGTTGCTTAGGTATGGTATGCTTGGGTTAATAAGAAGGGCTGATTAAAGGAAATTTACTAAAGAGACATTAAAAGTCTTTATAGGGTTGCTTAGGTATGGTATGCTTGGGTTAATAAGAAGGGCTGATTGAAGGAAATTTACTAAAGAGACATTACAATAAGCTTGTTCATAATACACAAAAGTCCTTACATTGTAAATCCATTAATACTATATATTTAACCACAATTTTTCTATACTCTTTTTTTAGTCAAAATAATTGAGATTTCATTATGTATCACAATTAAAGAAATATCAGACCTTTCAAAATTTCAAGTTTCAAACATGCAAGTAATGTAAATAACCTTCAAGGTTCAAAACAATAAAAGGCTTTAAAGAAAAAAAGGATAAAGGTTAATAATTGTGTTACAATCAATGAAAAAGGCTAAGGCTCAAAATTGGTTATTCCAAAAGATAAAATATGGTAAGGTAATTATCAAAGAAACGGGCTTAAACAATGTTAAATATAAATGCCTTTATCACTTCAATACTTCTAATTTAATAAATATGGTCACAATATGCATAATAAAAGCAAGTTATCTAATTATTTCACTATTCTTGATAACACACACCAAAGAATAAAAAAGCTTAAATCTTTTGGAAATTTTACTCTCAGGCTCAAAATCTTACATAAAAGAATGGTTTTATATCTATAAATAGTATGCAATTTACATTCAAATTGACTATCTCAATGATTACTAAGAATGTGACTTATAAAAGCACATATATTCCAACTATCATCCTTTTCCATACTAATTCAAATCGTTATTCAATAATGAATATGGACAAGTTTCTTCTGACTCAGAATATCCAGAAAGAAATCTAATAACAAAAATTATAATAACTTTAAAAAAATCATAATCCCATTACACTTAAAATCATATATTGTCCTCAATGTACACAATATAAGCATATATGTTATAAGTGAGAATGTGGCGTTTGGTATTTCCCTAAGTAACACGATTTCCTAATTAATACGATTTTTCAATTATGATTTTCATGATTTTGGGACTGTTAATGCAATTTGATATACTAATCCCTTGCAAGAAATAAAGAAAAAGGGATAAAAAGAAATAAAAGGAAATACTAAATAAAATAAACATAAAATATGAAAATGGAAATAACATAAATTGTAAAATAAAACCTATCATAATTTATGGTTACCTCTCATGCAACGCTTGTTTAATGTTGTTAACTAGACATACCTTGCACATTACCCTCATTCTGGGTCTATAATCAATAGCTTACGTCCACCCTTATCTACACAAAGTAGTTTCGTAACCTATAAGTAAGCCACACGTTGAAAGATAATCATAAGTATATAATTGAATAGATCAGTAACATCAACGGACTCCATTAATTCCCTTTTCAATAACAAAATATTAAAAATATAGGGAATAACAAAACTCCTTGAATATTTTGTTGATGTAAGCAGTTTGTCTTGTAGGAAATGGGAGTGACTACCAATACTTCATCAGTAGTTGCCTTATTTGGCTCCTCTACCAGTACTTCCTCGACAAAGTACTTCATCAGTAGTTGCCTTATTTGGTTCCTCTACCAGTACTTCCTCAACCACCTTTGTCCACTCTTTTTATTCTTTTTCTTCTTCCTAGGCAAATTTTTTTGGCTCCTACTCTTCTTCAATTCTCTCTTGCCACTTCTCTACTTCATCTTTATAGACAGAGGCTTCTTCTTCTTTTTCTTATTTTGGAACCTCTTTTCTGTTCCTAAGGATGATTGTGATTCCATGTTCTTTAGGATTTGTTTTAGTAGTATTGGGCAAACTCCCTTATAGTTCTTCAGATAATATCTTCACCAACTGACTAACCTGATTCACCATATTATGTATACATGCCTCTGCTCTCTAATGCATCATGTTTGATTCTTGAATAAGTTTGGTCATCCTATCTTATAGAGCAGTGGTTAGCTCCTCGCCTTCTTGAAGTGTATCTTCCTTTATGAACTCAACCTTCATCTCTTCTTCACTCTAAGACGTTAGTAAGCTCAGATAGTATGAGGTATTAAGCTTATTTTATGAATCTCCCTGCAAATTCATATTGACTAGAAACATTTTTGGTAAGGAATTATATTAGTTTATATGTAATATCTTTGTATTGTTGCTTTTTCTATGCGTATATAGTTGGAACATAGTCATTCCATCCATATGTGTAAGGTTTGCTCCACTCTGAATTATAAGTATTCT
The DNA here is from genome assembly GCA_027478495.1 of Erythroxylum alaternifolium. Taxonomy (NCBI): domain Eukaryota; kingdom Viridiplantae; phylum Streptophyta; class Magnoliopsida; order Malpighiales; family Erythroxylaceae; genus Erythroxylum; species Erythroxylum alaternifolium. Next base: position 40,821,263 of record JANIIA010000192.1, read on the forward strand.
CATATGATACACCTTGAGGTTAGTTGTATATGCTTGGTTACTTCCACATGTAGATTGGTGTTCGATATTCATGATTATAATATTTACTCTCACAAATGTCACAACACGGAATGGACATCGATTGAGCTTTCTAAAACATTTAAAGAACCAGGTCTTTCCAATATGGTGATATTACATATTGCAAAGATTAGCTCTTATAAGAGTACTAACCGCTCCATCCATCCATTATGAGTTGTGGCTATGATGTCAAATCTCAACATCCTAACAATAAGTCACAAACTCAAAGTTAAACTAAAGAAGTTCAAAAAATAATTAAATGAATAAAATAAGAATATAATAAGGTACAATAAAAATAAAATAAATACAAAAATAATAGTTAGATTAATAAAAAGTTTTCCTAATATTACTTTCCTTAGCAATAACGTCTAAAACTTGATTGATATTTTTTTATGTTATATCAATATTGAATTAAACGTAAATGCACAACGTAGTTGTAGCTAACATAGGCAAGTACGGGTCAATCTGATAATGATATTAAGTATTAGTAATTACCTTTCTCCTATTATGTAGCTTACGAATTAAATTTTATTTTTAATTAAAAATAAAATTAGAAACAATAATTAATGCAAAAGAAAAAGGAAATTACTTAGAATAGTTAATATCAAAGATTAGTGTCTAGGTAATGAATCTCCCTAAAAGTTATTAATAATTAACCATTTATCATGCAATTATTTTATTGATTATTGAACTATGAAAATTCCTATCTTATGTTAATAATTCTCTTGAGATTACTAATAACTAATCCATCGGTTTATTAACATAAATCTTTCTAGTTAAAACCTCTAGGATTGCATTATCGATTTATAAAATTCATTATTAGGTTTGATCCTAATCTAGAGGATTTATGTCGACCTATCTCTAGGTTTGTAATCAACTCCTTTTAATTATGGTAGATCTATTCATACAAAGGATTTCTCAATCTGAAATATATGAAATCAAATCAACCATTAATATTTTAGATATATTATAATAAGCGTAAAACACATAATTGAATCACAATATCAATCAAAATAATTGCATTGATTAAAAGAATAAGACATATTGCATCATAAACTAGGGTTCATCACACTTACACACTAAAAAGTGTTTAGTTACTCATAACAGAAAACGAAATCAAATATAAACATTCAGAAAAATTAATAGAAAATAAAGAGTTCATAATTTTAAATCTCCTTTTCTATTTTATTAGATCTTGTTGCAAGTTTGGATTAGATGTAGCCTTCAATCAGATCTCCTTTGATGTTAACTTTATATTTTCCTTGTCTCTGGATGAAAATCATCACCTTTATGAGTTCCTTACATCTAAAATTTGTTATAAAATTCAACTCTCTTATGTTTGCTTCCGTTCAGGTCCTTTTATTATGAAAACTAGTGACAATATAGGTGCTCATATAGCTCCAAAAACCCTTAAATTGTGACTTTACACATTCACAAAGACTTACACGACTGTGTATGTTGAAGATGCTTCAAATCTTCATTTTATGACATGATTTTATCCATATTTGTCTCATTTTGGTCCATGAAGGTAATTATAACTTATAAATGCACTTCGAGGGAATTAAATACCAAAAATACGACAACAATTTAAAATATTAAGCAAAATACATCAAATATGGGTGTAAACTATGGTCAAATATGCATCTATCATTAGTCCCACTAAATGCATAGCGACTATTCTTATCTTAATATTATTAGGTATATGATCAAGTTGAAAGAATTGCTTAGCAATTGTAAAGCTATCCCCTAACCCCAACTCCTTTAAACATAAGAAACTTAATCTTTCCAAATTTTGTTGGTATCTTGTATCCCTCATTCTCTAATGGATTTTTTTTCTAAAAATCATCACCTTCTCGTTTCCTGGGGATGTCTGTTCCTTGATTCCTCCAAAGGTTTACATAAATTGATGGAACATATACTTATAGGTCCCCTAATTATTTTTCTTGTCCATCAGTCCTATTTTGATTCTTTTTCAATAACTTCTCATTTCGCATCTAAGTTTCTATCAAAGTCTTCATGCCTTCCTAAATGTTTCTTAGCTTTATGACTCTAATTTTGATGATGAAAATTTCCAAAGTTACCTATTTTGATACAAACTATTATGTGAAAAGTGAAGTCATAATAAAGGGTAAATGAAATGAAGACAAGAGAGAGAGGAGGAAGAATATAAGAAGAAGATGATGATTAGAAGAGAGAGAAAGGAGGAGGTAAATCATTTAATTTCTAGTTTGAGAATATGTTTGTTACAATGGTATAAAAGTCGACTCCTTGATAGGTACAAAACTTAGTATGTTTCTAGGTGTTAGAGTATGTTTTTAAGTGTTTTCTTAAATGATAATCATGGGATTAGGACTTAGAATTGTGTTCTTGTTAGTGTTTTTATGTTTTTTAATTGTTTAATTGTTTTAGAGCAAGGATTTGATCTTAATATTATGTTTCAAGAGTTGTTTGATGTGTTTGTTAGCGAGTGGAAATAGGAAATTTTGAAGAAAAGATGAATAAGGACTTGAAGAATAGGAAGATGCATGGTCGTGCATGATTTTTCATGATCGCGCATGACTGGTTGCATAGGGATGAGCCTCTATCACGATTGTGACAAAGAGCATGGATAAGATGCATGATCGTGCATTAGTTATTCTAGCTCACAATTTTTTTATTCTTGATGTTTTGAGGCTATTTTTGGAACAAAAACAATTGGGAAAATCCTAGAAAGAACCCTAAAAGGATCAATAAGTATTTAAGGCGAAGATAACACTAACAAGGAGACTTTACATCATAAATAAGGAGATCAAAGTGGAAACATCAAGATCAACTCCAATTTTAATTTCCAGAATTTCCAGATCGAGAATTAAAGATGTTTTCTTTCTTTTATCTTCTTATATTTCATTATCTTGGATGATAATTTTGATTAGGGGTATGTTGAACATGATTAATAATTGATAAATCCATATTAGGTTATTCTTAAATTATTTTGTTTAACTTTATTCTTGTTGAATTTGATATAGTATTGTTTTGTAGTATTTGTCATGCTTATATTTGATAAGAAATTAAGAGATTGAATCAAAGTTACATATATTAAGTTGCACAATAAGAGTTGGTATCTTAATAGATCTACAAATATCATATTAATAAACAATTAAAGAGAGATCTTGATTGTGAGTTAATTATCCTTAGGATTGCTTCAAATCCAATTAAGTTGTTAAGAATAGTTTTATAAATCGACAGGTTGCAGTTCAATTGTTATCTATTTCAATTATGCTTACTTGATTAGATCTTGAGAGAGGGTAATCAAAACCTTAAGATATCTAGCATCAAGCATAAATAAATTAACAAGATAAAGGGAAGACAAAATAAAGATAGAATAACCCCTAAGTTTCTATTACTGGTTAACTTCGTTCTTATTGCTAACTTCAACTGTTCAACTATTTAGTTTTATTACTTTATTTTATTTTAAGTTAATTTATTTTAATTCAATCTTTAGTTACCTTTAAAAAGTGCATTCAAGTTGTTAGGTGACTAATCTAATTTTCATGGGAACGATATCTTTTATACTACAAGTTATGACTTGTATATTTATGGTATGAAAGTTTTTTATATATATAAAACTATAAACATTCCCCTTTTGAGAATTCACCAAGTTTAGCTATATAATACATTTAGTTAATATAAAACGTAACGTTTCAATAAATGGTGTAACATTTAGGTTGTTATTTTCCATCTATTTAGGCAAAATGGTCAAATTAGACTATAATGTTTTAATTAGAATTCGATTTAAACTCAAACATTTCAACATGTTTAAAAAGCACTCTTAACGCTTCATAATTGTTCAATTTGAACCTCAACTTAACATTTTTGTCAGTATCATGTTAAAAAAATTGATGTATTTTTTTGGGCTCCTTACCTTACGTGACAAGTGGGGCTCAAAAAATTTAAAGATAATAACGTAATTTCTCTCTCCTCTCTCTTTCTCATTTCCTAATTTGCCGCCATTATTATAATTCAACAATTGAGAGTTCCTCAGCTTCCAGTAATGCATTTGAAGCAAATGGGCTACTAATGTAACACCCCGCTCCCGCTGGACCCGAACCTGATATCGATGGTG
>JANIIA010000192.1:40833859-40845225 GCA_027478495.1 Erythroxylum alaternifolium
CATTGAAAAATCTGTTATGTGGGCGAGAGAGAAATCCGTTTCGTTAGTCACGTGCACGATGACCTATAGCCTTCTCCCGGCTGCCCGCTTGTGGCCACAAGATCTTAAGAAATCGGACTCGTTTTGTTTCACGGTGTAAACTTCGGTTTCGCCGCTTCATTCCACGGAACTTTCGAGTCATTGTGTTGTGCATCGCATTTTGACATGTGAAGTTATGATGTATTTTGAGTGTTATGCTTGATGATAACTTTCAGCCAATATGTTCTTTATGATGGTGTGTTGTATTATGAATATTCATATATGTTGTGTATGGTTCATTATCACCGGCTACAAATATCTTAGCCACTGAGCTTTCTGGCTCACCCCAAAATTTTCTACTCCTCAGGTGAAGAATCAGCAGATCATAAGTGAGCCCTTGCAAAGTTTTTAGCACTCTCCAAGAATTTTAGATTTTGTAACTAAGTGTGAATCATTTCTAGAAGCATGTCTACATAAGCATTTTTGTATTTTGTAACAATGAAACTGTTATGGTATTTGGATATGAAATTTGAAGTTGTGTATTAACTTTGTGTGCTGAAAGTTGACAGTGAAAAAATCAGAAAAATGTTTCTGATATATGTATGTATAAACATATCTGCAGATTCTCTTATCCTGTTAAATTGACTCTGTGTTCTGTATTGAATGTTGGGAGATATTGGATGGACTTGTTTGAAGTAAATTGTGTATCAAAGGAGCTTTGGTATGTAGGAAATGGAATGCTGGTTCGGGTCCTGTGAATTTGTATTGGAAATTGTCTGTGTAGAGATGAATGGAACAGTGAATGGGATAAAAGAGTGATGTGAAACTTTAAGGATTAAACTGCAATGATATAGGTAGAATTAGGCTAAGTTGTCTTCATAAAAGTTGTAGATCAATTTTGTAGCTTTCCAATGGTATCAAGATCAAAATTTTTGGACTTCAAGTGTAAAAGTTATGGCCTTTATAAGATAGCAGAAATTCTATAAGAGTATCAATTTTTAGCAGAAATGGAAATTGTCACTTAAATGATTAAACTGTATCGATACAGGATGAATTAGCCAAAACTGTCTTCATGAAAGTTGTAGATCTTTTTCTTAGCTTTCCAACGATATATAGTTTGTAATTTTTAGAATTCTGGATTGAAAGTTATGGTGTTTGGAAGTAAGGGTGTATAAATGGGACAGTCGCGATCGTAATACAGTACGATCGCAACAATCCCAAAATTTTGGAAAGTCGCGATCGCGACCGTCCCGAAATTTTTTCGCTAATCGCGATCGCGATGGGCTCCATTTTGTTCAAAGTCGCGATCGTAATGTAGTACGATCACGACTTGCTTATGTTTTTCAGACTCTCTCACGGGCATGAGAGAGAAGACGCACCTGTATCTTTTTGTCACAGGCATGACTATGAGAGTCACACCTATGACTTTTGGCATTTTGAATTGAGTTGTTTTATTATTGCTATTAATTCTTTTAACCCTCAAATCTTTTATTCTTTGTTATTTTTGCTATGGAAAAATTTGCCATTAAATTGTGGATATTATTTTTATTTCTCCTAAGAATTTTTATTTATTTAATAAAATTATTATCTATTTCTTTTCTTATGATATTAGCTATTAATTGTGTATTTTATTGATAATAAATTGTTTATATTAAATCATTGTTTTTGAATAATTCAATTTTATGTCTAACATTATTCTACGACATTTTTAATTACTATTCACTTATATTAGAAAATCTCACCATAAATCTTCTTTGTCTAAACCTTAATTAAATTTAAATGTTATATGTTATTTTATTTTTATGTTCCTAAATATAATTATTATTATTTCGATAAATTCCAATGATGACACGTAGTCACCATAAACTCCATATGGGGACCCAGGGCCAACACTAAATATAGACTCTGAAGCAACAGTGGATGATGAAATAACTAATAAGTCTCTTGCGATGACTTGCTAGGTGAAATAAGTATTGTCATACTTCTTCCACCATAATAATATATCAAAGTGCTTACCTTCAATTTTAGGCATACAATCTTCGGAAAAATATTTAACTAGCTTCATCATATTACAAGAAGTCCTAGCCCTTTTTTCTTTCAAAAAATGTAAAAAAGAACCTATTAATAATAGGTTAGAAGATGAAGTCGTATCTGAAATTGAACTCGAAGTTGAACTGCCTGCACTATTAAGATCTGGATCATGAGTTTTTTGCATTATGAGTTGATAATCATTAAACAATTAATATCGTAATTGTTTTATAGTATGCATACGCTCTTGAGCTTCACCACTGTACAATGCATTATAAATATATTCAACCTTGTCCATCTTATATCTCAGGTTCAACACATATAACACTGCAATAATATCTATCATACGAATAAGAATTCAACTTCTTCGTCATCAACTCCACCCTAATCCGAATAACTTCATTGGAGTCAAACATCCGCATTGATAAAACGTGCTTTATGTTGGACATAGTGCTAAAGACATTATGCGAAGTTAGATATTTTGTTCCTAAGAACAATTCAGTTGCATTATTGAATAGTTCCAATTTTATACAAAGTTCTCTTTGTAACACCCCATATAGGGAACCTACAACCATCAACACACATAACAACCAAATTCCTGTACATGCATTCAAGGTATACAATTCTATTCTATGTTATACATATACACATTACAAAACTTTCCGATGCTTAATAGTAATAAAACATTTTTACATTTACATAGTAATCTAAAAGAAAACATACAATGTCTTTTAACAATTACATGTACAATCATATTTCACTAAAAACGTTGCAAATGTACCTCGTACCTCACTTCTTTAACTTAGAGCTACATGGATTAACACCCGTACTAAGCTTGAGAATTTAGTAGGGAAAACACTTAGTTTGAATAACCACTTGCTTGAAAACTTAGTTTGGAAAACACTTAGTTTAGATAACCACTCACATCAATCATCCACCAAGCAAACGCATTTAGAAAGGTCACAACTCACATACCATAAATTTACATTCATGAACCAAACATTGATATTTAATGCTCATATAAACAATGATGGCATACTTAAGCAAAATACATAATGCAAATATGCTTCAACATATTATCTATATACCGATAATGCACATTTATATGTCAAATATTGATAGTCAACGCTTGTTATTACAAATTATCAATATAATTACATATCATTACAATTCATCATTATATATAATTGCATATTATTACAATTCATCATTATAACCAATACAAATGCTCATTAATACCATATTCATGTTGTCATGCTGTATTTCTTATTTATGATAGTTAAGTTCCCTTTTTGTATTAAGCTTGCACATTTTCTATGAGTGTGGATAATGGGTGCTGTGGATATCCGAAGATATCAAACTGTGGATACCTGAAAGTATAGAACTGTGGACACCAATGGTGTCAAACTATGGCAGCTATATTGTAACCTATAGGCATATCCATCTATCTACCACCAAGACAATGGAGCAGGCACTGTAACATTTTCTTTAACTATTTGTTGATTTCACAATTCATATATTGACAAGCTATATTATATACATTTCAAGTCACAAAATTTATATTTATGTTCATACATGCAAGTCATAACTAATTACCATTAGAAGGATGTTAAAATCATACTTGTATAATCATATTATACAAATATGAGCAATACATACGCAAACAAATCATTTATGTACATGTAAGTTTTCTTTGGAATGTATTATGCCTAATCATAAATTCTAATGTTCAATCATCCAATTCGCACATGGTAAGTCCTATTTCATTTATTTGTAGGTGTTTGAAAGGTTTCATTCACATCCAAAAAGATTCGGATAAGATTCGATAAAAATCAGAAATGAAAACAATGTCACAGTCGTGGCAAATGATAAGTGTAAATTGTATTGTATTTTTATAGGTAATTTAATGTGTTTAGTGGATAAGTTGATTGTTTAGTGTGTGTTTAGCTTAAGATTTGTGTTAGTTCATAAACATTTGTGTTTTAAGTGTTCTTCAGGTGAGAACATGTTTTGGAGCTTCAATTTTATATATATGAGGTGTCGTGATGGGTTTGTTAGTGTTTTAAGGCATTCAGAAGAGTTTCAGTGGAGAACCAGACCAAAACACATGGCCATGATCAAGAGGGACTTGCCACAATCGTGACAGAAGCACCAACTTTAAGACACGATCATGACAGAAGCTCAAGCATAAGGCCACGATTGTGGGAAATCTACCACGATTGTGACAGAGAGTAGGTAAATTGGCCGTGATCATGCACCAAGGGCTATGATCGTGGCTTGCGTGCAGAAAGACATGGAGTCATTTTTGAATTCAAGTTTTCGAGGGACGTTTCGGACATTTTAGACCCAAAAAAAAACACTAGGGTTATCCTAATTAGTAAAGACTATAAATGGATTAGAATGGAACCTAGAAAATAGTCTACATTCTGCCTACATTTGGAAACCCCAAAAAAGAGAGAAAAAGAATAGAGAGAAAAGAAGAAAAGGGTTCTAATGTCGAAGCTTTCTGGAATAGGTGATCTCCTGACGTTGCTACTCTTTCGAGTCATCCAGCCTGAGTTTCATTTCTTCCCATTTACCTTTTTATTTATTTAATGTGTAAGATTGGGATGAGTTGTATGGATATAGGTTTTGAGTTGTTCATGATGTTCTAAATTTATCTTTGGAATTTTTCTTATCTTTAATGTTAATCTAGTTAATTTGTGTTTACTTGAGTTGGGTTTTATGATTGATTGATGTATTTGCATATTTTAATAATAAACTGAGAGAGTGAACCAGATAAAAATGATTAAATTGAATTAACGAGAGTTGGGCGATCTAATTGACCACTTAATTAATCTAGTCGATAATTTCATGGAGAGAGATTCCGTGCAAGACTTGATTGTTTATTAGAAAGCTTGAGAACTAATTAGAATTGTGGGTAATTTGCGAATTAAGAGATTGCAAGTCCATAATTCGATTAGGGTTTACAATTTAGGAAATAATTAAAACTCGAAAGAGACGATCGTCTAGACCTGACATCCCATAAACACATAAAAGGCTAGATTAGCATTAATGATAGGTAAAATTCCTTCTCTCATAACTTGATTGATTCTCTTAATGAATTTCTATCATTACATTATTCGACTGTTACTAGTTTTTTTGATTTAGTTTACTTTTCAGATCAATATTTGAATTTGAGTCTTAAACAAAGTGCAACTTGAATTAAGTGGTGCCTAAGTACAATCTTTGTAGGATGATATCTGTTTTTTACTACAAGTAACGATCCATATACTTGCAGTTTTAACGTTAAGCAAGTAATTGGTTTTGCAATTCAATAATAGACACTCTCTCCATTCATACCACTACTTATTTCTTAATAAACATATAGAAAAATCAGAACCAGGTTATCTCGAAATTTTTCCTCTATGTTTATAGTTTCTATTGCACCAATAATCGGATCATTTGAACTTCTAAATCATGAGATATAAGCAACATATCACAAGTTGTTCCAAAATAGAGGCAGTATCATGTCACCTTTGTCAATCTCAATTTCAAACATCATAGAGCTAGAATTAAGTTAGAGTCCCTTCTAGAGATATTTAGCTCTATGTTTTAGGTTTCATATGCAACTAAAATCACACAATTTGGAGGTCTGTAGGCTAAGTTATGACTCAAACAATGTAACTGATTCAAACAAACTCTAGACAGAATTATACTACACAATACTCTCTTGTCATATTCAACTAATTATAAAAATACAGAGATCAACTAAGTGAAGTCTCAAACCTTAAAATTGGCAAAGTAGTTCTTTTAATGCATTTCCTTCCCTTCCTCTTTAGTTTTGTTTGAATCACCGAGTAAAAAATAATAGGATGAACAAGGTGAAGTGGAGGGTGAAAAAAATCTGATGTTAATTCAGCAAAGTTTCGTCCATCTCCCCTATTCATATGCCTTTTCATAAATTTTCTAATCCTACACACATGTTTCAACCTATTGGACCATATGGCACAATCCTATCGGACCATGTGTTACAATCCCATTAGACCACATGTTACAATTCTATTGGACCATATGTTGCAATGCTATTGGAACATGTGTCATAATTCTATTGGACCATGTGTTACAATTTTATTGAACTATGTGTTACAATTCTATTGGACACACATATTTTAATCTTATTAATCCATGAGTTGACTTTAGGAAAATTGCATATTGGTCCTTCTTCTTTATTTAATTCCCACATTTACCTATGATCTTATCCATTGATTTCATTCGCCTATGTCTTAATTTTCTAATAACATAAATTTCATGCAATTTGGCTAATTATATTGGGAGTTATACCCCAAAAACTACAAGCTGTTTGAAAACAAAAACAAAAGTCAGAACTCAACTTCAAACTAGAATTTAAAAATCTTAGAGGCATAATAAAATTTCAGTTCGTTCATAAAAGTTTTAGACCTATGTCTCTAGTTTAATCTCTAATTGAAATTTTCCAATTTGGAGGTCTATAGGCCAAGATATGGAAAAGTTACATAACTCTATTCAGTGGAACCTATCCATTCAATGAGGTACACATCTCAAATCAACTGAATTCGGTTTTATCATATGAGAGCAACATAAAAACACATCAAATTTTAACCAAAAACATCCCATTTACTTATAGAATACTTCTTTTATCAATTTTCCTCACATCACATTCATAAATCTAAGCAAACATATTTTCATACATATTTCACGTCTAAGTATGTATAGCCATGTCGAATCGAACAAATTATCCATTTACCCTTATCTTTTACATTAAGTACCATTATGTCTCTTACTATACTTAGATGCACTTAATTCATTTCTTATGTTTACTTCTTAATACACCCTAGACATGCTATAATACTTCCAGAGTATAGTTTAGGGCGCCACACTCTTGCCAAGTCTCATTGATCTTCTGTTGGCATGTAGGTATATTGAGAATCCCTTTCGGCTAGTCTAATAAACACCTTAGCATATGGGATTACCGACTCCAACATCTTAAAGATTGAGTTCTATTTGGTTGGACAATCAAAAACTAACTTCTTTGAACTCAGAATGCATAAAGTTTGTGGAGCATCTTTAAAAGTTTCAACTCTTTTAAGAGTTGCACCCCAATATAGAACACTATTCTAAATACAATCTATTGCTTCCTTTATCATCTTCAACTTATCCTTTACAGTTAAGAATATATGCAAAATAACGAATATGAAATAACTTACTTCCAACTAATAAGCTCCTAACCCACATCTTACCTTTCAACTTCTCATTCATAGCATCATTCACGCTAAAATTGTCGACTGTGATGTGGATACTTTGCTGTTGATGTTTAAATTCATCAAACATTTTTTCAACATGGTTGCCAATTTTTTACTTGTATGTGGTGTCAACACATAAACGAACCAATCATGTACAAATATTACCAACATCAATCATAAATTCATAAAATAATGAAAAAGTAAATGAAAACAATATTAAAGAATATAAATTACCTCAAAAGTCAATTATATAACGTCAAATCATTATCAATATAATGTGTCATTACTGTCATATAACCCTTCTTTTGGTTATCGACCATCCATATGTTTGTTGTTATGACAATTTGTCCTTCAACACTCGACAATGCTCTTAATGTCCCTCTCTTCTTGTCCTCATAAATTTTGAAAATATCCTTCCTCAATATATTCCAAATTGGAACCTTAAAAGTCAGTTGAAGTAAATTACAAAATATCCTAAATCTTTTACTTTCAACCATAGACAATGGTTGTTCATCTCTGATAATCATAGTAGCCATCAAAATTTTTGATCTGTTCTTGTCATAAGTTGTTACGATCAATTCATTATTTCCTTTTATAAGGGTAGCGGTCAAAAATGTTTGACTTCTTAAAACCATCTTAATTCTAGTATATGATTCCATATTTCTCCTTAAATGAGATGCTCCACCTTTGAAACCACTCAAATACAACTTCTAACAATACTTGTACTCTACTTTTTCAATTCTGTCGGTCGATATAATCTTGTTAAAGTGATTCTAAACTTCACTTTTACATTGTTGAGTTCTAGTTGAACTTTTATCCTCACTTGGTGTATTGGCCTTCAGATTTTATTTATTTATTTTTGATAAATAGGCATGATTAGTTTTAATTTGAGGTCTTGCTATACTATTTTATCTTGGAGTTAATTAGCATGTTAATGTGGGTAAGTTTGCATAAGGGGTAATTTGGGAAGATCACTTAAGCTTAAAAACTTTAAAGCATTAAAGGAGGGGCAAAATGGACATTGTGCAAGCATTAAGAGTAGAAAAGGGAGAAAGAAGACTTGTCGTGTAATTGGAAGAGAAAAAAAACGAAAATTGAAGAAAGGAAGAGAGAGAGTGTCATGGGAGAAGTGGGAGAAGAAGAAAATAAGAGAAAGCTAAGCTAGGTTTCATCTTTTCTTAGTCTTCAAGAGTGATTTTGGTGTTGTTCAAGAAGAGAAAAAGAAAGAGGAAGAGAAGAGCTCTCTTTTGAGCTAAACATCTCTTTGATTGGTGAAGATTCGAGGTAAGTTCATGTTAAGTCTTTCGAACTTTTGGATGAGTTTTGGTTCAAAGAGCTTGGGAAATGAATGGATTTAAGTATTCCAGAATTCATTTTAGTGAATGTGCATTATGGGTTAGTCCAATCCAGATTTTTGTTGAACGGGAGTTGTGTCTTTATGAAGGAAATCAAGGAGGGGTTCAAGAGAGGCAAAGGAATCAAGAGGAAAGGCATCCTTAAGTCTGATACCTAAGCAAGCAAGGATTTTTAGGTGGGTTACAGTTTTATGATGAAGTAATAAGCCATAAATGTTCTACTTTCAATGATTTCGATTACTGCGAAAATGTGCATTTGTATGTTCTCGTTCGGTGTAGCACAAAGTGTCATGTATTACTGCATGTTTTACATACAAAAATGTTTTCTTCAAAAGTTTCATACTTTATAAAACCATGTTTCGGATATAAAAAGCAAGTTTTCAAGAATTGTCATTTTGGGCAGTAAGTTTGCAAGATCATGAAATATATGTGTTATGTGGGTTTGTGGTAGTCCCTCAAGAACCGTCACGTGCACGTTGACCTAAGAATAAGCTTCTCCCGCCTGCCCGCTAGTAGCATGGAGCTCCTCCAAGTACTCCCTCAAGTTTACAGCTACACAGAACCATTATATGGAAATGTGTAGTGCATCATGAATTTGGACTTACCCAAACCATTCGGATGTGCTCATGATTTGTTTGTCAAGATGAATGCATGCATGTTTTGAAGTTTTTCTACTTATTTTAAGTTATAAACCTGCTACCCACGAGCTTTAAGCTCACCCCCCCTCCAAATTCTATCAAATTCAGGTGAAGCACAAGAGAGTGAGTAAGTCAGGATACAAGGCAGCACCAAGTCTGCAAATATTCTTTTTTAATTCTTAGGATTGATTTTTGATAGCTAAGGCTTTAGCCACCTTTCAAGTTGTATTAGTCTAAAGTGTACTGGTGCATTAAGACTTGTAAGGTTATTAAAGTCTTGTAAAGCAATTACTTATTTGGAATGAATGAAGTATATTTTTTTCTGTGCATGATTATGATCATGGTGAAGTTTTTTTCACATTGCGTGTGTTGAGCCAAATAAATTTTTTAGGAGTGAGAAACGAGTAATGATCATGTTTAATTGATTTTGACATGAGTTTGGAATAAATGAGAGCAGTTAAGGAGAATAATGTGTTGCAATAAATAAGGTAGACGTAAAGGAGAACTTCAGTAAAAGTATCCTCTATGATGACGTCACATCACAGAGGCAAGGAAAACTTAGAGGGAGGAGTATCCTCTGTGATGACGACAGAACACAGAGGTAAAGAAGATTAAAGAGTATAAGTATCCTCTGTGCTGACATCAGAACATAGAGGCAAGGAGGATTGAAGATTATAAGTATCCTCTATAATGATGTCAGAACACAGAGGCAAGGAAGATTAAAGAGTATAAGTATCCTCTGTGCTGACGTCAGAACACAGAGGCAAGAAGGATTGAAGAGTATAAGTATCCTCTGTGATGACGTTAGAACACAGATGCAAGGAAGATTAAAGAGTATAAGTATCCTCTGTACTGACGTCAGAACACAGAGGCAAGTTGGAATGAAGAGTAGAGGTATCCTCTGTGCTGACGTCAGAACATAGAGGAAAGGATGAGTAGAGAGTAAAATTATCGTCTGTGATGACATCAAAACACAGAGGACACGTCATCACATAGACGATAGAACATAGAGGGAAGGATGAATAGAATGAAGAAGTATTGTCTGTGATAATGTCAGAACATAGAGGACATATCATCACATAGACGATAGAAAATGGAGGGAAGGATGAATAGAATGAAGAAGTATCTTCTGTGATGACGTCAGAACACAGAGGACACGTCATCACATAGACGGTAGAACATAGAGGGAAGGATGAATAGAATGAAGAAGTATCATCTGTGATGACGTCAGAACACAGAGGACACGTCATCACATAGACGATAGAACATAGAGGGAAGGATGAATAGAATAAAGAAGTATCATCTATGATGACGTCAGAACACAGAGGACACGTCATCACATAGATGATAGAACATAGAGGAATGGCCACAGACGATAAATGGTCAAACATAGAAAAAAATCAATCAACCACAGACGATAGATCACAGAGGATAGTTTATAAGTCAAGGATTATAAGAAGGAGTTAAGAAGTAATATAAGTTGAAGCGTATCGTCTATGTTACTGTTCACAGCATATCGTCTGTGTTACTGTTCACAGTTTATCGTCTGTGTTACTGTTCACAGACTTCGTCTGTGTTACACAAGACTTCGTTTGTGCCACTGTTCACGCTATCGTTTGGGTTACTGTTCATGGTTATCTTCTGTCCCATTGTTGACCCCTCAGAAGATAGAATTGACCTTTGTGGTCTTCATAGAAGTTTTATACCTTGAAATCCTCTTTCTAACCATATAAAGAATAATTTGATCCTATCCCTCTAAAGAAAGTTATGGCAATTGTAAAATATCGTCTGTGTTTCCCAAACTCCTTCTGGGTCACTGTTCACCGCATATCTTTTGTCCTATTTTTGACCCTTCAGAAGATAAAGCTGGTCTTCGAGGTCTTCATAAAAGTTGTATATTTTGGAGTGCTCTTTAAATCTATCTAAAGAAACCCTAGGTTGGATGCCTATAGGAAAAGTTATACTAATAGTCTTGAAGCAGATATATGTGTAAGGTGTTGAGAAGATGACCCGATAATAATAATTCTGATGATTTTAGCATGAAAGGGTTAGACTCCGGAAGCGGG
>JANIIA010000192.1:40861566-40905874 GCA_027478495.1 Erythroxylum alaternifolium
ATTGTTTTTTATCTTCAATCATCTTTTGTACGTGACCTATGCCTAAATGTATTGTCATTCATCATCATCATCATCATCATCATCATCATCATCCAGTCCGAAATCACGCAATAAAGCAGGCTCTGGGGAGGTCCTGTAGTACGCAGCCTTCCCCCTACATAGTAGAGAGGCTGTTTCTGATGGACCCACATGCAAATGAGACAATATATGAATAATACAGGTTATAGAAAAATCAACAGGAAATAGAAGAAAAAAAAGATAGGGAATACCTGAAGGGGGTCAAGCTGCGCGAGTCGAATACGCTACCCAATCCCACCCCTCCTTGTCTCGCATTGAATAATGTGTTGTCATTATTACAATATTGTAATCTTAAACTATATTTAAAATTAGATAAATTCAATCTTTCATCATAAAATGTTCCTATTAAATAGAGCATAAAATTATTTGAGTCCAACTATATTAGTTATCTACCAATAATAATTGCCTATATGAATGACATTTGAAACCTATTTTTAAAGTATCATTTCACCACAATCAACAATTTCTAAAATCAATACTAATAAGGAACAACATAATATTTTTCGTAATCACTTTAGAGTGATGAATCATTTATTAATCACTTAACTACTTTTATATAATTTATAGTATATCTAATAACTACCAATTGGGCTATCTTTGACTAGGATATGCCATAAGTAATATTGAAATATGACAATTCCTAAATGAGACACTTTAGAGATCTCATGTTAATAGATTAATTTTACTTATACATAAAAGTAATATTTCAAATAGAACTCTTATATTAGGTCAATCAGTAAACTTATTCTTTAACAAGCACTAATACATTTGTTTAAGTATCCTTATACTTTAATTTGTGTGATAAACTACTTCCTTTATAAGGAATATATATAAGTGTAGAAGTCGTCTTATGCTTTACTAATGTCCATTCTCAATAGGAAGGCTAGAAACAATTTAGGGAGTATATATAAATGTAATATGAATTTTATAATTATGATCTCATTATAATTTTATTTGCAATATATTTTTATCTCATTGAATTTATCTTATATATCAGTTAATTAAAGAAATATGTATAATATAAATAATGACTTTAAATAATTATATTATAGAAATTACAACTAACCAATTTGCTTTAGCATATAAACTGACAAAAAATATTCAAAAAAATAAATTTCCATTGTAATTTTATCATATAGTTAGTATGAAGCATATAATAAATCAAATAAAAAACCTCAATTAAATATATAAATTCTCACATTCTTATTAAAATTCATAACTAAGTTTGGCATCTATTAAATTTTAAACATAAAAAAATTCGACCACTTTAAAAATGAATAGAAAATTGATTTTACATTAATAACCTCTTATTAATATCTTTTAAAATTTAAGAATTCCAAAATTGAAAAATAAATAAATAAATAAATTTCAATTAGTTAATTATAATTTTATGCATAAGACAACCATGAAACATATAAGTGTTTATAGTTAAATATCATGATAATCATTACACATATTAAAGTATAAAAGATCAACTATCAAATAGAATTATAATCTTATTTTATAAGGCTAAGACTTGAGACTTGTGATCAATGCCATTGAATATGAATTTCCTAGATATGGGATCGAATTGCTTCATTATGAGCTATAGTGAACCCGAGAAAGAAATTATATTAGGAAAGCATCTATAAATGCCAACGGAAAGGTGAGAAAGAAATTACATTAGGAAAGCATCTACAAATGCCAAAGAAAAGGTGAATTGTAGCTATTTATAAGGAACTTATGATAGAAGATCTTGATTAATTCTTTTGATGCAACTCCTCCAACCAAATCTGTACATTTTGTTTATAAGGTCCTCAATCATGGTTGAGCCATTGCATCCTAGGTCCCAAAGAAGATTAGATGATGTAATTTTTCTATTGAGATATGTCATCAGTTGAGACCAAACAAGTTGACATGCAATGCATACATTGTTTCGTGGATGTAATAAATTGCTTTTGAAAGTTAAGGGCAAGTAATAAGATTTCATTAAATTATATGTATTTTTATTTTAAAAAAGGTTAAACATACCAAATCTATCCTTAAATTTTAAAAACTATTAAATATCTCCTTTGGGCTTAGTTATTCATCTGAACATATCCCTAATATTAGCTTCCATTAAGTACTTGGCATGGACTGGCAACATATTAAGCCAAATTAGCATGTAACAACTTGCATATTCATTATGTATCATATAGAAAAAACACAACATTATTGAATAAAGAGAAACCAACTCATAGATAATGTCTTTCATATTAAATAAATCCTACCTATTTATTTTGATTAATATGTAATAATGTTGTGATGAGGGTTATGTCCTTTACAAAATGATGTAATTTTTCTTATAAGGTAGTTGTTAGGCATATAAGTTCCTAACTGTCAAGAAAACTTAACATATAATGACAATAAAGAATTCTGTAAAATTAATTGTTAATTATAAGTGAACATTGATAAATTTTCAAATTTAAGGAGTAAAATAAAAAAGGGATAAATTACAAAGTGAGTCCTACACATTCAACCATATTTTTTAACCTTGTATTCATTTATTTCTCGATAAGCTAAAACTTTTAAGGAAGCCTTGATAGCTTCTTTAAAGTTATCTTCAATCATTGAAATTGTTGCTTATTTTAATTATGTGTGTGTCATATGGCAAAAAATGGCATGATGCAAACTTAACCTACCCAAAGCTACCACATCTTTATAGAGAGTTGTTTTAGAAAAGCTTCCCATGACTGACAGATCAAACAAAATTTCCTACTTGACAAAATGTTGCAATCTTTGTAAGATTTAAATGAAGAGTATTTCACATTTGTTGCTCAAATGCAAGTACACTTGAAGTGTATAAAAACAAATTTTCACAAATGTAACATCATTAATCCTCTAGAGGAATGATAACAAATTATTATTTGGAGTATGAATTCACAACACATCAAAGAAGACTGCAAAATGGTGATGTTACACTGCCTTATCTTATGTGGTGTTGCACATTTAGGATGAAAGAAATAGGCGTATCGTTTGCTTCAAGGAAACTATAAGGTTTTCAACAAAGAGCTAATCAATGCCATTAGACTCTAAATAAATACCTTTAGTGAAAAGCTATCTCTAGATGGTGCGTGTATTAATAGTTGGAACAGTAGCTAGTTATGATTTGTGCTTAAAATGTGATGTTTGAATAGCTAACATGTTGCTTTGTTTTTGTAACTGTCCTTGTGATAGCATGTCACAGTTAACTTATTAATTATCCTTTTTATGGCTTAATTTAATTACATTCTTCTTCAAAAAGAAGAAAAAGGTCCTATATGTCTACCTTCTCCAGCTCCTTACTCCTCTTAAAAGATATTTGGATGGTTTCTCTTTCCTAGATGAAACATATGGGAGTAAAGATTGTTCATTCTATTTCCCTTATAGGTAGCCATATAATCAACAACTTTAAAGTATAAAATGGCTTACTTTGCATTCATGCATGCATGGAAAGGATGCCCATAAGTGCCATTATGTTAACACACCCCTGGCAACCCTTATTATGATATATATAAACATCTTTACCTGTTTCAAAAAAATAATAATTTGTGCCATAATGTTAGAAATGAATGATTTAATGACCACTTAAGAAAATTCCATATAGAGAAGTGCTAATCTGTGCACAGATACAAGAAAATAAAAAAAGAAAAATGAGAATTAATAAAATAGTAATTGAATAGCTCCTTAGAAATAACGCTAAAAACTTGACCTAATTGCTAAACAAATGTACATAGTGAATTACAGCAGGTTATTAAAACTGAAGTACTTTAGAGTTGTGTTCCCATAAGAATTATATTATTATGCTTATTAATCGTCATAAAAAACTAATTGTATAAAAAATTTTAAGAATATATATTTAAATCTTATACTAATAAAAAAGATAATTAAATATTAAAAGAGAAATCAAGATGAACAAATGATAAGGTTTTAGAATTCACTTATATGGAATTTTAATTATTATACAAGATTTATTATCATTATTGAAATAATAATTAACCTAATATATTTATTCCCTCTATCAAAGCATATAAGTATATTCAATTAGGTAACTACCACCTCTTTATGCATAATTTAACTTAATCAAACTCATTACGTATAGTTAATTTATTTAATTACCATAGTAATATACGATCTTTTCATTCTATAGCACTAACATGTTTATTCTCCTAATGCACGGATCATGGTTCACCTCTCAGTACTTCATGCAATCTTTTAAGATTGAATATATGCTGATCATGCATAAATCTAATATTAAGAACAAAGAGAATACATTTAACAAAGAATAATCAAATTATGTATAGATTATTAAAAGATCCATCACAAGTGGATAATTTCATGACCAAACTGAGAAGGCAACTATACATTTACTATTTTTGGTAAGTCATTGATGCTCTTACCAGTAGGTTTATATTATGAGCATATCAAATAAAAGCCTCCAATGGAGGCTGCTCGAAGTACCCTTCATAACAAGAGAGGTAGAAGCTTGAAGGGGGTACATTTGAACTTAGAAATAGAGATAATCCTTTTCTAACTATTCGTGAATCCTTATAAGTTATCAACTAGAGACCCAATAATGATTCTTTAATTAGAATAAATGCACCTTCACATACTTAAATGGAGATAAGTAAATCATAGAGAGTTATAATGGTAACTGCTACTCCAACAGGGAAGCCTAATCACTTTTAGAATAGGATCGTCACTCTATCATTTGAGTTGTTGTAGGCTAGAGCTGGTGTAACAAATTGATATATTTTTTCTTTAATAAGACGCCTTCATTCCCGTAGGTTCAAATCTAGGAAAAAGTTAAATGGGAAATAGGGTGTTGGACAAAATTCTGCTAACAAAAGAGGACTCTTTCCTCTTCAAATTCACAAATGAAGACAGTTTGAATATGGTTATTGAGTTTAGTCCTTGGCACATTGGGGTTAGCCAATATTTGTTCAAAAGTGGTTCCCTGGAATAGAGATTGACAGAGCTAGAATTGATACTATTCCTCTGTAGATCAACTTCCATAATGTCCCATTAGAGTAGTGGAATCTAAATGGTCTAAATTTTCTTGCAAGTTCGGTAGGTAGACCATTAGCTTATGACACACCAACAATAAGACTTGTGAGAATATACTTTGCCATAATATGTATGGAGGTTGAGGTTAAGGATGACGTCCCTGATGCACTTCTTGTTATAAAACTAAATGAAGTTTAAGAACTGGTTAAATAAGAAATCCAACTTACTTATAACTAGTGACCTTAGCTAACTAGGAAAGTTTAGGAACCTATTAGAAAAATGTTCTTTTCTAGTCATTATTATGAAATGATGGGGATTATAAGACCAATAAAAGATAAGAGTGTAAGTACTGCATAATACTTAGAAGAAATCTTTGTAGATTTAATAGAAATAATAAATGAGAATGTAATATGGAAATAAAAGAATGAATTAAATAGTAATAAACATGATGTGTAAGATCAAGACAAGGAGATTCAAGAACTCAATTAGATAAAGGAGCCAATAGAGAAAGTTTCTTTAACATTTATTCAACATCTCATAGGAAATCAGGGAGAAAGAAAAGAAAACATAAAGGGGGTTAGTAATTTCCCCAACTCTCACAGTACAATCATGATTTTTTGGAACATAAGGGGTATGAATGACGTTGTAAAAGTCAAGCTATTAGGGATTTCATTTTAAAGAAAAAGCCTATCATTTTAGGTTTGCTTGAGACTAAAATCAAAGCTCCCAATCTTCAGGATTTTATGAAATTTTTGGGCACTAATTGGACTTTTGGGTCCAATCATGAGCATCATTATAATGGTATAATAAAGTATACCCATAACAAGGAAAAAAATACAGGTTTCTACTATGAACAACTCTTATCAATTTTTTTATTTTCCTTGTAAGATGGAAGGCATAAATAACTCTTTTGACCTGTCCATCATTTATTCTTCAAACTTTGAATTCCAAAGAGAGCTAAACTATAGAAGGATCTTACTTTCATTCAAGTTTCAATATCCAGGTCTTGAATGCTAGTTGGTGATTTTAATTATGTCCTACACCTTCTGAGGCTTAAGGGGAAAGAGTTAGATTCACTAATATAGGCAAGGAACTAGAGAATGCATTTTATGAGTTACAGGTTCTTAACTTAAAGTATGTAAGTAATCTTTTTACATGGAATAAGTAACAAGGTAAATGCTTCACTAGGAAAAATCTTAAAAGATTACTAGTTAAATATTGATAGTTTTAAATAGAAAAAAATCGTATTGCAAGTATACAGATTGTAACTTATAGTATAAAAGATATACTTTATTTAAGGTAAATAATAAGATGAATAACTAAGAAGTAAACTTAAAACAAAAATTTAATAAATAAACTATAAACTAAGTAGTAATAAAATTGATTAATAATTACAGCTAAGAATTACTTCTATCCTTACTTTTCTTTTTCTTTTAGCTTCTTGATTTAATTATACTTGATGCTAAATATTAGTTATTATTACCCTCTCTCGTGATCTACTCAAGCAATCCCAATTATAATAGATAAAAATTAAATTGTGATCTCTCAATCTATTAAAATTGTTTCTAACTATAAAACTAGATTTAAATCAATCTTATGAATAATTAAGGAAAAATTATGATCTCTCTTCAATTACCTATTAACTTGATGTTTATAGGTTCATTGGGTACCAACTCTCACTATGCAACACTACATAAGTGAATCGATCCAATCTCTTGATTGTAAAGTTTAACAAATAATTTAAGAGTAATTCCTAAAAAGGAATTTATCAATCCATAAATGTATCTAAATATCCAAATTAATCATCATTAACATCTAATAACATAAGGAAATAAAAAAGAGTAGAAAATGAAATTTGGAATTCCTCTCTCTTTGTTTTGAGTTAGAAAATCTGCAGCCTTATTCGTGAGAGTTCTCCTCTTTTGATCTTCCTTAATTACGATTATGACATCATCAAGTGGTGTTTTAAGCTTCTTTATGTACTCATAAGTCTTTTAGGGTTTTGTTTATGGTTTTTCCACATGTTTATCTTCCAAAAATAATCCGAAGCATCAAAGTATGAAAAAAAATTTGCATCGTACAAAACACCTTGCACGATCATGCATAAGTATGCATGATCGTGTCTGAAACTGCCCATTCTCTTTGGCTTATGCCAAAGGCTTATAACCTTTTGATCCTTGTTGCACTATTATGCATAGGTTTGCACTACCATGCCATACTTGATTCTTTAACTTTTTTCTTCATCTTTCCTTCACTTTTTTTTTGGGTCTCCACTCATCACTTAACACATTCAACAATCCTTGAAATATATAATTAAGATCAATCGCTTGCCTTTAACAACAATTAATTAAAAAAATAAACAAAAACATAAATTTAGGTCTTAAAAACATGATTACTATCTAAGAAAACACTAGAAATATACTTTAACACTTAGAAAAATACTAAGTTTTACACCTTTCATTAACCAGGCATGGATCAGGATTTTTACCAAGTCTTTTTACCATTTTAGTCCTCACTTGTGCTCTGATCACCTTATAATGGAGTTAAAGAAATTCACAACTTCGATTCCCTTCAATGCACACTTTAGATGATAGGTGTTGTTTGTACTATATTTTGATAGGTATTTTAGTGTGTTTATAGATGTTTATTAGATCATTATTGCATGTAGGCTTAGAATTATGTTAATGTGATTGGGTTTTTTTTTGTTTTAAGTGTTATGTGGGTTAGAGCATGATTTTGGATTGTAATCTTGTGTTTCTTAAGGTATTTGATATGTTTGTTAGTGATGGAAACCAGATAAGTGAAGAAGGAAGGAAACTAAAGCATGCAAGGGTGCACGGGTGCATGGTAGTGTCATAGTCGTAACATCTATGTAACGATCATGATAGAATGTCGTCCTATAGTGTCACGATCGTGATACCTACGTCATGTTCATGACAGGCACTTCCTAGTCGTGAGATTTTTCATCTGTTTTGAGTTTTAGGGGCAATTTTGGAACCAATTGAGGTGGGAAAATCATCGTTATACCCTCAAGACCTCCAAAACTATTTAAGAACATAAAAAAATATAAACAAGGTAGCCACCATCTTGCAAAATAGGTTCAAACATGGAGGATAAAAAAGAACATCAAAGATTTCCAGATCGAGTTCCAGATCAAGTTTTTCCTTCTTTCCTTTTATTATTTTCATTAAACTTGATGTGTAAATTGGATTATTGTTTACGTTTATGATGTTCTAAATTTCTAGATTAGGGTTTGTTCTTTAGTTATTTTCTAACTTGATTATTATTGAATTCAATACAATATTCTAGTATGGTGATAATTGTGCATGTCAATACTTCATTAATAAATCGAGAGAGTGAGTTGAAAGTAATCAAATTAGGTTGTGCAATGAGAGTTGACAATTTATAAGTCACACAATTATCATATCGATAATCATACGAAGAGAGATTTTTTGTGAGAACTTAATTATTCAATAGTTCACTTCATAACTAGCTGAAAATGTTAGGATTAATTGATTAGGTGTTGAGAGTGATTAATCAATCTTGTAGAAAATCTAGGATCATCACCTAATTGAATCAATAGTGGTTAAGGGAATAAAACACCAAAAGAATAAATCCTAAGCCTTTATCATTGATCATCCTTACATAATTGTGGACGCTCAATTATTAGTTGATTATTTGCTTAATTTTATTTGATTGCTTTAATTTCTGCTATTTACGATCATTTAACTCATATTTCACTACCTTAGACAAAATTAAGTTCACTTGGTTTTAACTATTTCATCATGAGATCTGCACCTTCAACACTACAAGTTTACAATCCGTATACTTGTTGATATTGAGAGTTTTATTAGAGGTAAAACTTGCTTAACAATTTTTTGGCACCATTGCTGGGGATTTAGATTAGGACTTTTTTAATTCCTTTGATATAAGGAATATTTTTCCATTTTTGTGTCCTTGTTTTTGCATGACCACAAGAATTACTTAGTGTTCAAGCAAGATCGAAGACAATCCAACTTTTGAAATCACAAGACAAGAACTCAAAATCTGAAGAGTGAGACACCAAGAAGAGATAAAAAAAACAATGGTAGAAGAGTATAATCAAGGAGACCAACAATGAACACTGATGGATTTCGTGAGACTAGGGCTCAACGCTGCACATCAAGGCATCACTCGACCACTGATGTAAGCGACATCATTTGAGATCAAGCTAGTTTTATTGAACATGCTGCAAACCAATGTGCAGTTTTATAGGTTATCTAATGAGGATCCTAACGCCCATCTGGTGAATTTTCTAGAAATATGTGATAATTTTTGATATAATGGAATATTGGAAGATGTTGCTAGGATGAGTCTCTTTTCCTTTACATTAAGAGATAGATCTAAGGTATGGTATTACTCTCTAAACCCTACAAACATCACGACGTGGGAGAAATTGATGCATATATTTTTAGACAAGTACTTTCCTCTGTTTAACATAAAAAGGATGATAAGCAGATTACAAATTTTCAACAAAATGACAGGGAGTCATTTTATGAAACATGGGAGTGATATAAAGTCTTGCAAAGGAGATGTCCTCACGATAATTTACTAAAGGAATTTCTCTTGCAAACATTGTATCATGGAGTTAATCCACCCATAAGGGGCACCATAGATGTAGCTTCTAAAGTATCTCTTATGTAAAAAACTATTGTGGAAGTGGAGGACATGCTAGAAAAGATGGCAAATAATAACTATATTTGGATGTCAGAAAAAAGTAGACTGTAGTCGATTTTCTTATATAAAAAAAGGAGTCATTGTTGTCAATTCAATAATAGCAATGTAGGTAGCAATGTAGGTTGAGATCGATAACTTAACAAGACAACTGAACATCTTGCAAGTCTCGTCATCTTCTCTACTTAGTTCAATTCAACATGGATACGAGTCATGTGGACAAATTAATCATATTATCGTTGATTATTTTTAATACAAAATAACAATATGGAGAAACCTCAACTACATGAACACACAATTCAGTCGAGAAGAGGAAACAACCTTTATTCTAACACTTACAACCTTGAGTGGAGGAATTACCCAAAATTTTCTTGGTTAAACAATACGGGTAACCAACAGCTGAATCAAAGGCCACCTGGATTTCAAAAAATTAATTCCAATACCAATGACTCTAAATTAAGCAAGATCATAGACAAACTTATGAGAATAGATGAAGCTCACAAGAGGCTAGAAGGGAAGATCATAAGTATGGACAAGGCTCAGAAGAGGCTGAAAGGGAAGTTCGAGCAAGTAACTAAAAATGATTCTTCGCCTATTCATAACTTAGAGGTCTAAATGAGCCAACTGATAAAAGTGTTATCTACAAAAAGTATGGGAGTCTCTTAAGCAATACTGAAACAAACCAAAGAGAGTAACTGAAGGAAATCACAATTATAATTGGGAAAGAGCTTGAGTAATCAGTAGAGAAACAATTTGAACCCAACCTAGAAGAACTAAGAAAAGAAGAAGGATATACACATGAGTGACTATCCTCCTTACATTACCACTCTGCCATATCCATCCAAGGTTCCATTCCCCCAACACTTAATAAAGAACAGACTGGATGCATATTTTGCAAAGTTTATAGAGAAGCTGAAAACTTTTCAAATTAATTTATCTTTTGTGGAGACATTGGAACATATGCTCAACTATGCAAAGTTCTTTAAAGACATATTAACAAAAAAGTGGACTTTGGAAGACAATCAAATGGTATCACTAATAAAAAGATATAACTTTATTACCAATCATGTGCCTTCTAAGATGAAGAATCTTGGAAGCTTTACAATACCCTGTGTGCTTAGTGAGCTAGAATTTGCAAAGTGCTTATGCGACTTAGGCGCAAGTAT
Organism: Erythroxylum alaternifolium; assembly: GCA_027478495.1. Classification (NCBI taxonomy): domain Eukaryota; kingdom Viridiplantae; phylum Streptophyta; class Magnoliopsida; order Malpighiales; family Erythroxylaceae; genus Erythroxylum; species Erythroxylum alaternifolium. Next base: position 40,872,528 of record JANIIA010000192.1, read on the forward strand.
AAATCTTATGTCTTTGTCTACCTCAAGGAAATTGGAAATTGGGGCTTGGTGATGTGAAATCAACTTCAATGCTTATTCAGTTAGTGGATCGATCCTTAAAGAAACCATTGGGCATGATGAAGGATGTTATCACAAAGGTGGACAAGTTTATTATTCCTATGGATTTCTTCGTATTAAGTTTTAAAGAGGATAAGAATTGTCCATTAATTCTTGGATGACCCTTGATGAACACTAGAAAATTACTGATAGATGTTTATAAAGGCAAGTTGCTTCTTCGTATTGGTGACGAGCATGTGAAATTTAGTAAGAATAAATACTTGAAACATCCGAAAGAGAGTAGCTTTTGTATGAAAACAGAAATAATGGACGAGTATATCAAAGTGCAAGAGAAATATTGCTTTAAAGAAGTAAGTTATGAGGAGCAAGTGACAGAGAATTTATAGTTTGAGGAATATATGGAAGTATTTGTTCAAAAAGCTGAAGCAGAAGAGCGGACGATGATGATTGTTGAAGAAGACGAGCAATTTAATGTCCTATAACACAAACTATTTGACTCCATTTAAGATTCATGGGATTTCATCATTCCCAATTATGTTGACTGTTTGTTATCAAAAAAGGTATTACACAAATTACTTGGATTATTCGATTTGATTGATTATGTCCTTTTCATTAACTCCCAACATGTAACCTATTTACAGATTATAAAATTGCTTTGTAAAGAAAAAGGTGGTAGCCTCATAATTGATTCTGGTTGAGTTTTGAAGGATACAAGGTCAAGCTAGTGACCATAACTTAGCATATTTGGTAGTTAGATTGCAAATGTTGTGTACTTAGGTTTGCTTTAAATTATAGTAATTAGGTTTTAATTTTCATGTTCTTGGAATGGTTTGGATTGTTAATTTTCTTAGTTTTTGAAGTGACTATAAGTCAGGGAAGCAAGCTTAGGGGTTAAGTGAAGAAATAGAAGATGATGAGGAGGAAAGTTAAAGGAAGGTACTCACTTTGGTTTTCGATAATAACAAACTGCTGAAGGAGATGGCGTAAGAATAACAATAAAAGTGATGCAACATTAAGAAGATTTACAAATACTTTACTACTCAAGGTGTTCACATCCATCTCCAACACCATCACCACCTCGATAGGTTTCATACTTGTATTTATATCATTTCTTCTCATTTTTATTTTTATACGTGTGTTTTGTTTTCTCACATTAAGGAAAATGTGATGTTTGAGTGTGGGGAGGTTTGTGCATTGACATGAAATATGTTTGTGAATTTAGCATACCATATTATGTTAGTTTTGATTAGGTTATCAATGTATTGCATATTTATGAATTGTGTGCATGTGTCAATGGTAATACTTTGATGGAATTAGTTTAGGTTTGAACATTGCCATTTAATTTGTAAAGGCATATTGATTTGTGAATTTTATGTTTTAAGTACCTTTGGTTGAATATGCAAGTTAATTAGGATAATATATTCATTTTGTTCACCACAAGAAATTTGTTTGTATACATTTATAATTATAAGTCAATTGAAAGAGAATGAATACAAATCTTTCATGAGAATGATTGACTAAAAAGAAATGAGGTAAGCTAAGTAATAAATTAAAAAATATATATGTTAAATAAATAAGTATTCAGCTAGCCCCTTTTAAAACAAATCAGGATAAGAATAGAGCTGGTATCTAATTGAGAATGTGATATAGCTGAGTAACTAGGGACATTTATGGAAAAAATTTTATCTTCATGCCAAAAGGCTATAATGACATTCCAACTAAGCTAAATAATAAAAATGTGGTCTAACTGAGTAACCGAGGACATTCACAGTAAAATGTTTACCTTCGCATCAAAATACTATAGGTTAATGTTAAAACAATTTAAAAATAATATTTTAATAAATAAAACCTACGGATCTTTGAAAATAGCAAGAATTTTCACGATGGGTACTTAGTGATAATTACATTTTCAATTGATTACTAATTATGAATGTATATGTAAAAGTACCACAGGTTAATGTATAGGGTGTTAATGTTTTGATTAATATGTACCTTCAGTTCAAAGTGCTTAATCATGAAAAGCATAAGTTAGTATGTTGGTACAAATTGAATGATTAATGTTTTAGGTTAAGTTGATTCCATGAGATTTGACCCATTGTCTTATTATTGCATGTTGAATGAATGTGTGCTTATGTGTTTTCTATTTGGGTTGTTCGTTTGAGATCTTTTTTGTTTTTGCTTGCGGACAAGAAAAAATTAAGTGTAGGGATGTTAATAGATGTAGTTTATGTTATGTCTTGATAGGCATTTTAGTGTGTTTATAGGTGTTTATTAGATGATTATTGCATGTATAGACTTAGACTTATTTTAATGTGATTGGTTGTTTATGTTTTGAGTGTATGTGATTTTAGATCTTAATCTTGTGTTTCTTAAGTTATTTGACGTGTTTGTTGGTGATGGAAACTAGTTAAGTGAATAAGGAAGGAAACTGGAGCACACATGGGGTGTATGGCAGTGTTATTGTCATGACAATGATGTCACGATCGCTACAGAATGTCATCCTGCAGTGTCACAATCGTGATAGACACTTCCTAAGCGTGAGATTTTTCATCTGTTTTGAGTTTTAGCGGCCATTTTGGAATTGATTGAAGGGGGAAAGTTCCACCCCCAAGTCCCTTAGAAACTATTTAAGAACATAAAAACAATCTAAAGAAGGTAGCCACCATCTTGCAAAATTAGATCAAATAAGGAGGATAAAAAAGAACATTAAAGATTTCTAGATCGAGTTACAGATCAAGTTTTTCTTTCTTTCAATTTTTCACTAAAATTGATGCCTAAACTAGATTCTAAGAAACATTTATGATGTTCTAAATTTCTAGATTAGGGTTTGTTCTTTAGTTATTTTTTAACTTGATTATTATTAAATTCAATATAATATTCTAGTGTGATGATAATTGTGCATGTCATTAATTTAACAATAAATTGAGAGGGTGAGTCACAACTAATCAGATTAGGCTGTGCAACGAGAGTTGGTGATTTAATAAGTCATACAATTATCAGATTGATAATCATAAAGAGAGATCTTGTCTGAGAACTCAATTAAGGTTGATCAAAGTTGAAGATTTGAAACTATTATATCCTTATCTTATTTTCCCTTTATCTTGTTGATTCAAGTATGTTTGATCTTGGATATCCTAAAGTTTGGATTACCCTCTCCTAAGATCTAATCAAGTAACCCTAATTGAATTTGATAATCATAGATTTGTAATCTTTCAATTTAGAAAACTACTTTGAGCTTAAAAAACCTCGCAAACTGGAATTACCTTTGTCACGATCTTGAGGGATCACGATCGTGACATGCATGGTTTGTTCCTCTCCATCACGATCATGCATGGAGTCACAATCGTTCTAGAGGCTCTATGAACATTCACCATCTTTGCCTGTCACAATCGTGACATGGTTGCATATATCCAACATCTTTTTCATTTTTCAATTTCTTGTTTCCATACACTCACAAACACATCAAATATCTCTTGAAACATAAAATTAAGATCAAATTCATGCTTTCAACCAATCAAACACTTAGAAAACATACAAAAATTAACAAGAACATAATTTTAAACCTATACACATGATAATCATCTAAGAAACACTTTAAAACTTATTTGAATACCTAAAAAAACATACTATAATCTACATGTATCAATATCCTCACACCTAAACCTTTGCTTTTCCTTAAGCAAAACTTAAACACAAACAAACAAAACATATAAACATATAAACATTCGCAATCATGCAACATGCAATAATGCTACAATGGTATCGAATCTTATGGAATTAACTTAACCTCAAATATCAACCATTTAAAAGGGCTAACATACTAACTTATTCATTTTATGTTTAAGTACTTTGATTTAAAGATACGTATCAATCAAAATGTTAACACCCTATTCATACACCTATGGCACTTGTAAGCATATATTTATTATGATTGATCAATTAAAAGGTAAACTATTGCTAAGTGACCCTTAATGAAAATTATTGCTAATTTTAAAAGATCACTAGGTTTAATTTTATTGCAAGTACCATCTTTCTAGATTTTCTTTTAACGATAACCTAATCTTTTGATGCAAAGGCAAGCACCTTTTCATAAATGTCCCCTGCTTATTCAACTAGGTCACGTTGTTTATTTAACTGGTTGGAGCATCATTTTAGCCTTTTGACATAAAGAAAAACATTTTGTTGTGAATGCTCCTGGTTACTCATCTATATCATAATTCTCAACTGACTATCAGCTCTATTTTTGACCTTTTTTTCTTAAAAAAAGACCAATAGAAAAAAGAATTTTTAATTAGCATATACTTTTTATTTCAATTTCTAAGCCTACCTCATTTTTTCTTAGTCAATTACTCTTATGAAAGGGTACTCATAATGGTAACCAATTTAATTGACTATAGTTATACATATATACAAACAAATTTCCTAAAGTGAAAGAATAGGTGCCATGTTTTAATTAACAAGCATATTCATTTCAAAGACACTTCAAACATAAAATTTAAAAGTTACTATGCCTTTACAAATTAAATGATCACGTTCAAAGCTAAACTAATTCCATGCAACTCATGCCATTAACACATTCACACAAAGCACACATTGTGCTCCTTAGTTCTTTCACTAGATGAGACTTCTTATCACTGTTGTGCTGGAGTGGAACTAGAGCCGGCCTGTCCAATTTTGTATTTCACTTGTGATTTCAATCCAATATCTTGGAATACCATTTCATGGACCTCCAAATTAAAGCATTCACACTTCTTTTTCAAGTTCTCCTACCAAATTAAGGTATGTTTCTTCAACTTGACAACTTCAATTTTCACTTTTTGCTTATTCGGAATATCCCTTAGGTCAAACATCAGATTGAAACCTTCATTTAATATATAGAATGTCAATTATTATGCCATTGTCATGAAATGGTTGTCTTTGAGATTATGGACTATTTATTAACGATGGGTCACTACCATCAGAGTCATTTTCCATATTCATTATTTGTTCCACTAAGGCTTATTGGGCATTAACTACTTCTAATTGCTGAATTTGTTGCCTCAACACAACATCTCGATCTCAAGAAGATTTTCTTCTTGGTGGCGTTTTGTGGGTATATGGGATGCCAACTCAGTATCTAAAGTCTGATAGGCTGGCTGGATCGAGGTGCTGACGTGAAGTCTATTGACACGTGGCACAACTAGATAGGTTAGATTGGTGTTGACGTAGCTTGGCGTGGTTGTCTTTAAAACTCTGAATGGCACATGGAGGTGCATGACGCTTGAATAATGCGTGGACTTCTAATGACGGCGTTGTGATGCGAGCGGTTGCTTTAGTGGTCAAAAAATTTGTAAGTTCGATGTTTCGGTAACTTTGGAGAATAACTGCAGTGTTGGTTTTCAATTCAAGTGTTCGAAAATGGGAGTTTCGACACTGGCTGAGACAAAACATACCATATACTGTCGAAAAATGTGATCCTAGTGAAATTCCGACCTTCCTAGAACTCAAAACACTTATGCAGGAAGCTGGAAAGCCAAAAGTGAGAAGAGATTTAACTCTCAAGTAAGATGTTCTTATTGATTCTCAAATTCAATAAGAGAAGGGTATTTATAGTAGCTTTACAAAGGTATTCTCGTACTAAACCTTTAAGCTTATTTATTTCCACGCAACCAACGAGTTTCCCCTGCATCCTAAGTATTTAACCTTATGAATTACTATGCAACTCAGTTTTTCTAGACAATTCTAAATTATTCTAGTGTTTAATTTTTCAAACTTGAACGAATGGGTTGGATTTTGATTTTGGGCTCCAGCATTTTGATCCATATTTATATCATGATCATCAATGCCAATGTCTACAACATTGCAATCATGGACAATAAGCTATTTAAATGAACTCATTAGGTTGACCAACGTTAACACAGTCGGCCGCATTATATAACAATTATATCAAGTACAATAAATAAAATAATAAATAAAAAATTATGTTTGTCTATAGCTAAAGAATCACATTATGTAGTTCCGCAAACCCGGCGAAATAACCGGATTTGCATGTGCTCTTGTTCTTCCTTTATACAAACTGTACCCCAGTATACATTCAAGCTTTCGCTCATCTTCTTTCTTTCTACATCTTTCTCTGTTTCGTGATTTTCAGACATGGGAAATTGCTTGACAAACAACGGGATTGTCATTCCACCGAATGCAAAGCTCGAGCAACGAAGCGTAGGGAAAATGACAGAATAAGGATCATTATCACCAGAAGGTGGCAAGAGCAAGAAGGAACATCAAGGAGGCAAACTGGTCATGGATAACAGTGGACCTGATGATCGATTCACCAGAGATGGGGCCTTGAGGGTTAAAGTTGTAATGACAAAGAAGGAGCTAAAGGAGTTACTCAAACATTTAAAGAATGACAACTACTCCGTAGAGCAACTGGTAAGTGCCATGAGTTTAAGATCAGGTGGTCGGACAAACAATTATATTGATAGTGGAGGTGTTTATGGTAGCTGGAAGCCAGATTTGGAGAGCATTCCAGAGAACCATAGTTAGTCATCTGCAAAGGAGATCTATATAGGAGTAATTTGTGAGCAATTAACAGTTTCTGTAGAACCAGTCTGATCTGATGATGTTACTATTCGAGAAGATTACGATAATTATCTTTTCTTCTTAGTTTGGAGGCTGCATCCAAGGGATAAATAGTTCTGTTCTTTCGAATTATTTTTAAAATTTTTACGTAATTAGATTGGGACTTTGTGGCTGCATAATAAGATAACATAGTATGTCAACTTTTGACGTTACCTCGATCATAATCTTTGAACTTTAATACAAGTTCAAACAGATTATTTACCTCATTGATCATAAACAGAATATAGGTAAGTGATATACAAAATGGAATTAAAGAGAGTTAAATAGACGCAACGAAATCACCAGGCTTTGCAAACGTCAAACTAGCTGATGCCATATGGTCAAACATTTCAATTCGGAGCTTGAAGCGGGCAGATTTTGTTGAGCTCATTCCAAGCAGCCTTTAGCTTAGAGGCCTCTTAACCTGAAAATGCTGTTGATGATTGAAGCTTAATGCATTTTTTTTATACAACAAAGTAGAGTATTGACTACAAAAAAAAAACTAAATGTTTAAAAAGCATTGCCTATAGTTATTTGTGATGTTTCTATTTCATCACACAAATGTTGTCAATTTCCTGTCGCTGAAAACTATAGGCAACGTTAAAAAAATCGTACACAAAATGTATTAGGTACAAAAATCTTATAAAGCTAAAACATTAAAAACACATAGCTAAAAATTGAATAGTGGCCTGCAAAAATTTGGCACCAAATATTTGAAAATGAAAATAAAATGTAGCTAATAGTTTTTGGCTACATTTTCATCTTCGTATCTATATAATATTAGTTATTTTTTATATTGTAATCAAATGTAATTAATTATGTTTTTTATAACGTAGCCAAATGTTATTAGCTAAGTTTTTTATAATGTCGCAATATATAATTTGATACATTTTTAATCCATGATTTTTAACAATATGTTTTAATATAATGTTTGGACATGTTTTTTATTGTGAATTATTTGTTTATTATTATAAAATTAAATTGCACGAAAATATTATCAATTCAAAAAGTTCAGCATTGTATATATAAAGTAAAAGTATATAAATATCATTAAATTATACTAATAAAAAGAATATAACATTAAAGGATTATCATTTGTTCCTATACAAAATTTAGATAACAACTTGAACAATTGTTATAAACAAAACAATAATAAACGATCAGTTTACAAATTATAATATGTCATACTCATATTACAAAAATATTAAAGCATAACCTAAATGACTACCTAATGTTGTCTATTTCTATTAACCTATAATCATCCAAAAAGCTTAGGTAAAATCAACTAAAAATATTGTGAGAGTATTGATAAAGTACATATTTGGTTTTTCTTACAACAAATATCACGTAATTTTACCTCTCACAACATAATCAGTCAACAGCTGCAACGTCATCAATTATATAATTCAAGAAAAGTATCGAAATTAAATTATATTACATACAAGAAGTGATATAAAAAGTATAGGAGATAGAATTAATACCCTTCGTTATCCTCTTCTTTTCTATCATAATCTAGGCCAAGTAATCTTTTAAATAACATATTATTTTTTGCTAATTTTTTCGAGATTTTGTTCCTTGTTTACTTCGGCTTGTAATGCAGTCTTAAGATCGTTGTTTTCCTCTTGAAGGTGTTCAATGATTGTTTTATATGTTGAGGTTGAAGCATTTGACTTAGGGCCATAACCAAGGCCTTTCACATAATTAAAAAGAGTACCAAGTACTGTATCACAAATTTCGTCTACATTGAGCTCATTCTTCTCATACATAAACTACCCTAATAACTTTTGCATCTTATTCTAAAATTAAAATCAATAATCAATCCACATATTAGTACTTACTACTATATTAATAAATGACCAAAAATACTGAACAAACTTTTATACTTACATAGTTGTTCTACTTCTTTTGACACCCATCATTTTACCTTCCTTATAATCAATGACTTTATATAGTGTGATTCTATCACACTGTTGTCTTTGTAGTTCCTTCTCACTCTATTTTATGAAACAAGAAAACAAGACATATATAATAATGTCGTATTTATTGATTTAAGTGTAACTTGCAAAAATATAACTTACATATTTATTTCGAACAACTATAAATGACTTTGACCCTTGATTATGAGGTGTTTCCATTTTTGGTCAAATTAACCCTTCTCAAAATATTCCAAAATCAAGAAAAAAAACATTACTTAGTCGTTAAATCATATAACAAGATTAATGTAAGAAAACATGAAGACAAAGAAAATAAACATGAACTTTGTCAACCTAATAATCACACAAGTTATTCTAATTTTCTTTAAACATTCATTTGGGAATATGGCTTCATGCCTCTGCATCAAAAGGAAAATATTTATAATACTTATGCAACTTGAAATGACAATCCCTGGTCCTTTGTTTCAATAATAAAGTAACATAGTTTGAAACATTTGGGTTCTTAATATCCACTGTATTCAATTTCAACTGTGAATAATAAGTAAAAATGTAATTAATCTTAAGATCAATGAAAAATAATGCATAAAGTTAAGGATTTTGTATAATTATCACAACTCTTTCTTAAGCATTTTCAAGCAAGTTATTTTCCTTCAATTCCTTAAATGTTTTAGACAAGGTAATTATTGTTCTCCCAATAATCGCCAACTCATTTGACAATTTCGTAGATTGGACCTTGTCTATACAATGACCTTGCTAAGTATCAATCTTTATTGATAACGTACAATTCATTGCAACATTTATTTGTTGCAATTCACAATCTCTAGTTTTATCTCTAAATCTTTTTCTAATACTAGCATTGAAAGCTAAGAACATATGAATAATGATAAGAAATATTAGAATATAAATATTAATCTAAGCACAAGTTTGGTTAAAGATATTAAAGAGTAACAAACTTGCACTAGTACCTTCGTTGATGTTTGAGGTAGAATGAAGTTTTTATGTATGAATTGAAGGTGGAATATAATTGTTGCTTTGTTATGGCAATGTACTATGAGAAGCTCTATTTCCTAAGGCAATATATATATTCACTTGAAGGTATATAAATTTTAAAACTGCATGACTAAGTTCATTGTTGTTTAAGGTAGAATGTTGTTGTTAGTTAGGAATTGAATTTTTGGCATCAACTGGTTGATCTGGTTATAGATCTCTCAGTTCTACAATTTGCATACCTGCCACCTTCTTTGCTTTGTCTCTATTATATGCCATTATGTTGGATATCTATAAAAAAAACATAAATGTTACTAACATTGTAATAAAATAATAAAATAAGCACTTTCATGATGCATTCAATCATCATAATGAAAATTATACATTCAATCATTAACACTAATCACAATAGTATGATAAATGTTACCAGCATTATAATAATAAATAGAAAATTCACTTTCATGATACATTAATCGCATTAACAACATAAATGTTACCAACATTGCAATAAAACAATAAAAAGAACATTTTCTTTTCATGATACATTCAATCATCATAATGAAAATAAATTCAACATCTACATTGATCAAACTAATAAGATAAATGTTACCAATATTATAATAACCAATAGAAAAAACACTTGATAGTAAAAAGAGCACTTTTATGATACCTTCATTCATCATAATCAAGTTCTTCAAAATCATCATCATTAATTGTGTTATGATTTGACTCTTTATTGCTATTATATTCAGCCAAAGTATCATCATTTTCATATAATTCATCCTCAATATATTCTTCATTCCATTCTATGATAAGATTGCTTTATACTTTGATTGCTTCTAGTATATTGGTATCAACATATCACTTATGGAATGATGATATATCCTCAGCTTCAAGTTCGAGAGCTACATTATTCAACTATGATTCAATCTCTTGATATACTTCATCACCACCTTTAACCATTGGACCATTTTCCCTTTTATAGAAATAAAAGAAATCAGTGTTAAAACTTTTGCACAACTTTATGATATTGCCTAATACAATTTCATTGAGATAGAATACTTGTATTGTATGACTTGCAAGCACAAATGGTTCATTTTCATACCACGTGTTACTAACATTGATGCTAGTAATATGGCCATTCATTTTTATATTGATCCCTTTGTCACTAAGATTAAACCACTTGCACTCAAATAGAACAACCTTTTTTATCCTTAATGTAATGTAACTCAATTATTTCAAAGATAACACTATAGAAGTAAAAAAAATCATCCTTATGTTATCCCTTAACAAAACCCAGATTTTAGCTTTTAAGGCAATTTTCATGCTCTTTTATATGAGATCTGACTCCATCAACAATGTAACTTGTATATTTTTTTCCCAAGCATATGAGTCCTATATGTTAAAATATATAAAGTTGTCGTCGCTTATGGCAATTTACAATTATGTAATTGTATAATCTAAAAAACTAAAAGTCAATATTGTAATCTCACCTACAATATTTAGTTTTTCATACTATTACATGAATAACTTACTCATATCCTAAAACATGATGGGAAGTTTATCTTATGGCTTTGTTCAACATTCACCTCACTTTTGATTCTAGTCCCTATTTAAAAAGTAAATTGATTCTAAAAAAATAGGGGTTGAATGCTAAATTTAAATATGAAATAATGAATGAGAAGTAAATCGACATCATCAAAGTTATCTTTTTTCCAATTTGTATGTTTTGCATAATTCTACGAGCCAAAAGGCTTAATTTTTGATGAAGACTTTTAAAAATATTTGAAATTTGTTTTCCAAACTTAGCATCCTAAGATTCACTATATCAAAAATTTGTTCATAAATTAGACTCCTTATATCAACAAAGTTTAGTTCATCACCTCTTCAATCACATATTTGAGATAACTTTACTTTGGAATTGAGTATATAGACCATAAATTTTTATTCTTTGTCTTTAAATCAAATTTGATTCATTGCCAAATATACAATATAATCTATTATTTTCATATTCTTCCCTTAAAAGGTAAATGTTCTTTTTTCATATTTACCTACTAAATCCTTATTACAGTTTCAAGTTTATATAAGCAAAAAAAATTATAGTTGTTGAATCTTTCAAGGATTAATCAACTAAGAACACATACAAACCAACAAGGATTTATTCTTGGGGGGTATTTTTACCTATTAAGTTTAAATATCAGTGAGTATACAATAACAAGATATTAATGTATATTTTAAAATATAACATAATTAAGGTGATGTCGAATATATTGTAGGTAAGTTCTTAAGGGGAACTTAGGATTATAAGTCTAATTAAATGGTTCTAAACAATTATGTTAACTTTAAATAGTCATAACTTTGGCTTTGATTGGAATATGGGGAAACTTTTGTATATCAAACCAAAGTCGTTTATGAATTTTATGATGTCACAATTAAGATATACCTAACTAAATGCAATTTCAAGGTAAAATTTACTTTGTTTCTTGTTTTCAAATTATTTTATACTTTTTAGTAATTTTTCTTAAAGGTATTTTCATATTTTTATTATTAGCTAAGATTCACGTTGCTAATTATAAATATTTTTGTTTATATTCTTAAATTATTTAATAAATTTATAAATTGTTTTTCTTTATTAATGTTTACATTTTGATGTTGGATTAATCCTAAAGGCATAGTTGAAAGCTAACCTTATTTCATGTGTATTCATTTTGTATAGATATGTAGACGCAATAAGTTATGTCAAGCTTAACTAAAATTTAGTTTTAAGGTTTTTAAAAATATAGATTCATATCCAACCTAGTGCATAAAATGAACCTCATTTTCAACTCAAACTCGATCCATTATAAAATTTAAATTTAAGTTCAATACATAAGGCCATTTTTTAAAAGAATTAATTATTATATAAAATATAAATTATTTATTAAAATAAAATAAAATTGTTTTGATATTAAAATATATTCTCTTAAAATAATATATTCAAAATATTAATGATAATTCATAATAAAATAAAATTAGATAACTAATATAATTTCATATTTTAAAGATCTAAATAATAAATATTAACTAATATAAAATAAATATTGATTAATAATTTTAAACTAAGGCCTATTTGATTATGTTTTTTCCTATTTTTTGTTGTAGTTTTCGTAAAAAAAGAAACAAGTTGTTAAAATGTGTTTGGTTGAGTATTATTGTCATTTCTTATTTTTAAAAATAATAAAGTGCAAGAAATTTATAGAACGTTAAAAAAGCCATTTTGTATGTTTCTTTTCTCGTAAAAACAACAACATCGTCTCCATTTTTTCATTGTCTTTTTTGTTCTTTTTAGCCTTGCTCTGCTTTCACTTCTCTTTGCTTGCTCCTTCCTCTTTGAGAAAGGTCAACAATGGAGGCAACAAAGATGAATCTTTTCCTTATTGTATTGACGGTTGTTTTAATGGCTTTCTCTAACACCCAGAAAGCTCTAGCACCAAGTCCAAAGTCAGAGGTTTCTGTTAGATAATAAACTTGAATTATGATTGTTAGAGTTCTAGTTAGAGTTATTAGCTAGAGCCATTGTTTAAGTTAAATAGTAGTAGTATAGTTTATCAAAAATTGGTCTTGTAAAGCCTATATTTATATAGGCATATTTCATGTTTCAGAAGATAGGAATTTACCTCATAATAAAGCAGTTCGTTTAGCCTTTATACCTTTGTTTCTTTTGCCTCTTTTATATTTTGTTATCCAAAAAATTGGTATCAGAACTAGAAATCAGTTTTCCACCTTCCATCTCTTTGAGACTTTCTATCAAACACTTCTCATGCAGAATACTAAAATTAGTAACGACCAGAATAATAGGTTTAAAGAGTAGAAAAAGAAACAAGTCACAGAGAGGAAGATGTGAGAGTTAGAGATCGCGAGTTGGAGAAAGGAGAGACAAAAGTTTGTCACTACAGATTCATCTCAGCCACCAACGAAGAAAACCACAACACACCACAAGAAACCCACGAATAGACATAGCACACAAAGGCAGCAGCCACACGCCAATATAGCCATAACTTTCCTCAAATCTTTATTTCCAGAAGCTATATTTTGAAGATGTTCCACTAAAAAAACCAAGATGAATGGAATGCTACCGTTTCAATTTCTGAAACTTACCAAGGAGAATTATGTCAATTGGTGTATCAGAATAAAAGCATCGCTAGGATCACAAGATGTGTAGGATATTGTAGAAAAGGGCTACAATCATTCGGAATGTGAAGAAGCATTAACAATAGAGCAAAAGGAAGCGCTACAAAAAGCTAGAAAGAAGGATCAATAAGTGCTCACTCTTATTCATATGTGCTTAGATGAAAATATGTTCAAAAAGATGTCTATTGAAATTACAACAAGAGAAGTGTGGGAGATTTTACAGAATTGTTTTAAAGGAAAAGATAAAGTAATTAAAGTACACTTACAGATTTTGAGATGTGACTATGAAAATATTAAGATGAAGGATTCTGAATCTATAAAAGAGTATTTTGGCAGAATCTTGACTATTGTGAATCAATTAAAGAGATATAGAGAGTCGATGGAAGACATTTGAGTGATTGAAAAAATTCTTCAGTCACTAATTCCAAAATTTGACTTTATTGTGATTGATATTGAAAAGTCAAAGGATTTGGAATTGATGTCTATAGATCACCTTTTGGGTTGTCCATGAAGAGAGATTGAAGAAAAGAGAAGAACTGGATGCCCAAGTATTGCCGACGAAGTTGAATTTAAATGAAAAAGAAGACAATCAACATCAAGGACGTAGTAGAGGATGAGGAGGCTATTGTATAAGAGAAGGATGGTACATGGTTTGCCTTTTATAGGTAATCTTGATCAAATTTGTGATGGTTGTATGTATGGTAAGTAGTCTAGGAGGAGGTTGCCAAAGGCGCCTCTATCTCGAGCTACACAACCACTCAAATTGGTGTACGCTAATATATGTGATCCTATCGCACCAAGTTCATATAGAAAGAAAAGGTACTTTTTATTATTTATTGATGATTATACTCGCAAGACTTGGATTTATTTTTTAAAGGAAAAATCTGAAGCATTTGAAGTGTTTAAGAAATTTAAAGCTCGAGTTGAGAATGAAAGTAATTATCTAATTAAAGCAATTTGGACTGATCGAGGAGGTGAATTCACGTCGAATAAATTTAATCAATTCTATGAGTATCTTGGTATTTGACATTCTTTGACAATTCCTAGATCAACTCAGCAAAATGGAGTTGTGCAGTGTAAAAATAGAACTATTCTTAACATGACTCATAGTATGCTGAAAAGTAAGAGGATGCCAAAGGAGTTTTGGGCTGAAGCAGTAACATGTGCAGTGTATTTGAATAATCGTAGTCCCACAAAGAGTTTAATGCAAATGAATCCACAAGCAGCTTAGAGTGGAAGGAGGCCAAGTATTTCACACTTAAGAGTATTTGGAAGCATTGGCTATGTGCATATTCCTGACGAAATAAGAAGCAAGTTGGATGATAAGAGTCAGAAGTCCATATTTATTGGCTATGCTGAAAATTCAAAAGGGTATAAATTTTACAATCTTCATAATGGAAAAACAATCATTAGTAGAGATGTTGAGTTTGATGAATAAGGCTCATGGGAGTGGAATGTACCACAAAATGAAAATTATGTCTTTCTTTCTTTGTTTGATAAATTTTTTGATGCAGATAAGTCCTAGAATCAAATCGTTACTAATGCTACATCGCAAACTCCTCCACATGAAGTTCAAACAACTCAAACGATTATGTCTCCACAAAGCTCCTTCGAGAGGCCACATCGTATATAGAGTTTAGAAGAAATATATGAAGTAACAGAAGAAATCAATGATTCTACTCTATTTTGTTTGTTAGCAGATACGAAACCAATGACATTTAAAGAAGCTATCAAAGACAAAAGATGGAGATTTGCTATGGATGAAGAGATGAAAACAATTAAAAAGAATGATACTTGGAGATTAATAGATCTTCCAAAAGGGAAGCAACCTGTAGCAGTAAAGTGGATTTATAAAGTGAAGAAAAATTCAAAAGGAGAAATAGAGAAGTACAAAGCTTGACTTATTGCAAAAGGATTCACTCAAAAAGCTAGAATTGATTATGATGAAGTCTTTGCTCTAGTGGCTCGCTTTGAGACTGTTCGACTAATTATTTCATTGGTAGCTCAACAGAGATGGAAGATTTATCATATTGATATAAAATCAGTCTTCTTGAATGGAACTTTAAAGGAAGAGGTTTATGTGGAACAACCATTGGGTTACATCATTGAAGAACAAGAAGACAAGGTGTTGAAGTTGAATAAAACCTTATATGGTCTTAAACAAGCTCCAAGGGCTTGGTATACCTATATTGATGATTATTTTCATAAGGATGGTTTCTCAAAATGTCCGTATGAGCATGCCTTATATGTCAAGGAGAACAAAAATGGAGAAACTATGTATGTTTGTTTATATGTTGATGATTTGATCTTTACAAGTAGTAATCCTACGATGTTTGAAGAATTTAAAAAGAAAATGACTGAAGAATTTGAGATAACTGATTTGGGGCTTATGACTTATTATCTTGGAATTGAAGTGAAGCAAAATGAAGATGGGATTTTTCTCTCACAGAAAACTTATGCTGAGGCAATTTTAAAAGAGTTCAAAATGGATAGAATCAATTCAGTTTCTATGCCAATAGAATGTGGGATCAAGTTTTCTAAGTTTGATAATGCAGAAAAGGTAAACCCAACTTTATTTAGAAGACTAGTTTGAAGATTGCGATTTTTAACTTATACAAGACCAGATACCTTGTATGGAGTTGGTGTCATTAGTCGTTACATGGAAGCTCCAACTTTGATGCACATGAAAGAAGTAAAAAGAATCATTTGATATGTTAAAGGAATACTAGAGTAAGGGTTATTGTATATTGCTGTAAATAATTTTAGATTATCTACATTCAGTGACAGTGATTGGGGAGGAGACATCGATGATAAAAAAAGTACAAGTGGTCTTGTTTTCTTTATAGGAAGTATTGTGTTTGCTTGGAGTTCTAAGAAACAACCAATTGTTACTCTTTCAATTTGTGAAGCTAAGTATGTTGCAGCTGCTTCCTATGTTTGTCATACTATTTGGTTAAGGAAGTTATTGAAAGAGCTAAAATTTGAACAAGATGGAGCTATGGATATTTTTGTTGATAATAAGTTTGCTATTGCTTTGGGAAAGAATCCAGTTATTTTTTATAGAAGTAAACATATAGACACCAAGTCCCATTTATAAGAGAATGTATAGGGAGCAAAGAGATTCAATTGAAGCATGTGACATCTAAAGATCAAGTTGCTGATATATTTACCAAAGCTTTAAAATTTGAAGATTTCTCCAAATTGAGAGATACTCTTAGAGTTATTAAAGGTTGAATTACAAGTTTAAGAGAGGGTGTTAAATAATAAACTTGAATTATAATTGTTAGAGTCCTAGTTAAAGTTATTAGTTAGAGTCATTGTTTAAGTTAAATAGAGCTATTAGTTAGAGTCATAGTTTAATTTAAATAGTAGTAGTTTAGTTTATCAAAATTTGGTTTTGTAAGCCTATTTATATGGGCATATTTCATAGATAGAATTAACCGCCCAATAAAAAAGTTTGTTTACCTCTATACCTCTGTTTTTGTTTGCCTCTTCTGTATTTTGCTGTCCAACACATACAAATACTAATCAACAATGGCAGCACTCATAATTTTGTCAATGAAGAGTTGGCTCAAAGGAGTCCAAAGAAGTTATAACCTATTCTAGAAGTTAGTATCACAATAGGAGGTGGCCTTCGTATCAACTGCCGAAAAAGGTACCGAGGATTCATATGGAACATGCAAGGTGTGTCTTTTGTTACAAATGCACTAATCATTCCATTAGGAAGCTGTGATGTTATTTTGGGTATGCAATGGCTAGTAACCTTGGATGATGTTCTGTGCAATTTTAAGACACTACACCTATGAAGTTCTCATGGGAAGGGAACTTAATCACACTAACAAGCAATGAGAGTACAAGAACGATGTTGGTTCTAGTGAAGAGATTAAGCAAGCTATTTAAAGGAACCAAGGTTGGGGGCCTCTACAGGTTATAATTTACTACTTCAATCAAGGAGCACTTTTAATAAATAAGGTTAGAAGAGCACGACCCTGTGGAAGATGAAATTCAGTCCCTACTGGTAAAGTTTAGAGCTCTATTTTAAGATCCCCGACAACTTCCTCCAAATAGAGACTAGGATCATAGGATCCACCTTAAAGAAGGAGTGAATTATGTGAATGTCCTGCCTTATCAATACTCAGGAGAATAAAAAGTTGTGATCGAAATGGCAGTGTTGGAGTTGCTCCAATAAGGTTTATTTTCCACATTGTGAGTCAGTACGCATCACTCGCCATTTTGGTTTAGAAGAAGGATTACTCATGGATATATGTGTGGTTTACCAAAAGTTAAACCGACATACGGTGAAGGATAAGATCTTGATCCCACTCATCAAAGAGCTCTTGGATGAGGTGCAAGGTTCTAGCTGGTATTCTAAACTAGGTTTATCCTCCAAGTATTACCAAATATGTAGCTAAAATAACTTTTAAGACTCATAAGGGCCATTACAAATTTCTCGTGATGTCTTTTGGTCTAATGAATGCACCTTCAACTTTCTAAAGTCTTATGAATGATATTTTCTGATTATTCTTAGGAAGTTTGTTGTTGTCTTCTTTATTGATATTTTTGTTTACATCAACACTTATGTCATATAATGGAAGCTTTGGAGGTTCTTTGAATTCATCAACTATACCTAAATGGGAACAAGTGTATTTTTAAAGCACGACAACTAGAATATTTGGTACATGTAATATCAGAAAAAGGAGCGGCGCTGGATGAAAAGAAAGTAAAGATAATGCAAAATTGGTTCGTATATAGTTCTATATGAGAGTTTAGAGGATTCCTTAGGCTCACTGGATCCTATCGCCAGTTCATACGTAGCTATGCTTAAAAGGCTAAGCCTTTAACAAATCTACTTAAGGGGTCTACAACAATTGAGTGGACTTGGGGGGATCAAAACATGTGAGCCTTTAATGAACTAAAAGAGCCCTTATCTCAACTCCAGTCTTAGCCCTACCCAACTTCTCAAAGCCTTTTGTTTTAGAAGTAGACGCCTACGAAATTGCATATTTAAGTAAGGCACTAGTAGAAAATCATCGTGTATCGTTAAGGCAATTAAATAGTGGAAACACTACCTTTGTGGTCGACACTTCCAGGTTAAAACTGATCATCACAATCTTAAATTCTTGTTAGAACAGTAAATTTCCACCTCTTTTTCTATAGACGTGGCTGCCCAAGTTATTTGGCTACAACATTGAGGTTGTCTACCAAAGTGTTAAGGAGAATGTTACGGCAGATGCATTGTATAGGATATCTAGCACTGAACTTCTAACTCTCACGACATTGTAGATTCATAATAAACTATTGGAGGAGAATAAAAATAGCAGGAAAAATGATGTGTGTGAAGTGATTTGTGTTTCTCTATTAATTTTTAACACAGATCATCGATTTGATCTCATAGGATTTTGGGATTTGACATTTAGGGATTTAAGGTTCATGTGATATATATGTTTGGTGTTTTGATTTGTCTTGATTAACAAGTGACAACATAAAACCCGAAGATATAAGAGTGTTTGGTTAGAGGAATAGCAATAAAAGAACAAAGTAAAATGCAAAGCAAAGGAGCTTAAGTGATGCACATAAGAGGCACTTGAAGCCTACTGTGAGCTGAACATCTCTGTGGCAGTGAAGGCATGAAAGGAAGAACTGCTACATATGGCCTATATAAGTCAGAAACTAGCATCAATCACTGACACACAACACTTCTTATTGTAACCCAAATACTCTAAGAAGTTTACGAAATGAAATTAGGAATTAGAGAGTTGCTAAAGTACTTACTTAGGAGTACTAGTGAGTTCACAGGGAACTCTTACAAGTATTGAAAAACACTCCGTCTCTTATAACTTTTTCTCTTTGTTGAAACTAGTAGAACCACCTACGTGAGATCCTTGGATGTAAATAGCAATTAAGCTATCGAACCAAGTAAAATTGTTATGTGCTCCTTAATTTTTTGAAAATGTCATAATCTAAAAAAACACCAACTCATCTTTCATCAGTCTTTTAGGAAAGAAGATAACATAAATAGAAGACAAATCTCAACAAAAGTCGTATCAGAGCCAATCCTCAGTATTCTGGATAACTCTCTGGCTATTCAAGCAATCAAGGTTCATCAAGAAAGTGTAAGAACAATCATACAAGTAAGCCTAAACCTTTATGTCATGTTTCTGATTTACTCTTACAATCAAGAAATTAGTAAGAATCTTTTTCTTGTCATCATTTAACTATATAACAAAATAGTGGGAAAAGAAATGGATGTTTTTACTAGTAAAGAAGACTTTACAATCTGGAAACTTCAAACGTAAGCTTTACTTAAATCTGACTGTTATGGTGCAATTAAAGAGTAGTATGATGTAGAAACAAATCCTGTTAAGAAACTCAAGATGCAAAGGCTTGCACATTGCAAGTTAATACTTTATTTATCACTTATTGTGACAGTGAAACTGCAGAATTGTAATACTGCAATGAAACTATGGATGAAACTTGATGAACTGTATGCTAAAAGAAGTCTACCTAACAAGATGACATTTTTACATAATCTGACAAATTATAAAATGAACACTATTGTAACCCTTGATGACAATCTGGATTATTTCTTTAAGTTGGTGCAAGATTTAAAAGCTACAGGTGAAAAGATTTCTGAAGATCATCAAGCCATGGTTATTCTAAAGGCTTTACCATCAGTGTTCAATGCCTTCAAGAAGTTGATTAAGCATGACAGTGGAGAATCACTCATTGTCAAGAGGGTGTTGGATTTACTAATGGAGGAAATTATGGATAATAATCCATTCAAGAAGGAACCAGAAGTCATGTTCATTGATAATAAACAAGACAAGAAGCCTCAGAAAAAGAACAGTAAAAAGGGAAATTGGCAGAAAAGGAGTGGCAGGTATAAGAAGACTAAAGAAAGTGAAGAAAAGAAGAAAAAGACTGAAGGCAAGAAGTGCTACTAATGTGACAAGGAGGGGCACTTTGCCAGAGACTGCAGGAAAAAGAAAAGTGACAAGGTTGCATAAGGTGGAGATGTTGGGAATGTGAAGAAACCTGAAGAATCTAGTGGTGATGAACTGTTAGCTGTTACTGAAAAGAGAGAATATCTCAATAGAGAATGGATATTTGACTCTGGGTGTACTATACATGTCACTCCTCACAGAGATTGGTTTACCACCTTTGAACTAGTTACTGCCAAAGTAAAGATTCCATATTCTGGACAGCCAAAGGTTAAAGGTATTGAGAATGTTTCTATCAACATGTTTGATGGGAAGAGAAGAACCTTAACTAATGTCAGATTTGTGCCAGGAGTGAGGAGAAATCTCATATCTGAAAGTATGTTTGATAAACAAGGCTAATAAGATCTAAGAATGGACTTAGAGAAATTCTAAAGGATGGAAGAGTGATCATAAGGAGAGTTTTGAAAGAGGAGGGCTCTACTATATGATAGGCACTACTAAAGTGAATCTAACTACTGGAAATGGAGAGCTAGATTCAACTAAGTTATGGCACTCTAGATTGGGACATGCAGGGAATAAGAGCTTAATGCACCTTTCTAAACAAGGGTTGATTCACAGAAAAGACATAAGGAAGATGGAATTCTGTGAATCTTATGTGTTAGGAAAGCAATACAGAACCAGTTTTTAGAAAGGAGCTAAGAGAGCTGAAGAGATCATGCAGTATGCCAACAGTGATCTCTGGGGGCCAGCACAAGTGCCCACTTTAGGAGGAAATAAATACTTTATGTCCATAATAAACGACAAGTCTAGGAAATGCTAGGTCTATCCTATAAAAAGGAAAGATGAAGCACTAGAAATACTCATTAAGTGGCATACACTCATGGAGAATCAAACAGGAAAGAAGTTAAAATGCCTAAGGATTGATAATGGCCTTAAATACTACAATAAAGAATTTGAAGATTACTGCAACTCTTTTCTTATCCTGAAACCCCATGTTTGTCATAATATTCTCCTTTATATTCGAATCTAATAATCTTGATTGACCTTCCCAATTGGTTCTTAATCTCAACCTTAAAGTTCTTGAAATTTTGTAAGAACTTCAGACTTTTCTTTAAGAAATAGCACATAACCATAATGGGAATAATCATCAATTAAAGTCAGAAAATATCTAGAATTACACAATGTAGCTGTATAAGGTCCTTAAATATCTGTATGTATAAGATTTAATAAGCTAAAAGCATGAGTTCACCCTTTTTTCTTTATTTTGGCCAACTTGCCCTTGCAACAGTCAACATATGTTTCCAGATCATCAAAATCTAAAGGTAGGAGAATGTTTTCCTTAATCAATCTCTCAACTCTTTCTCTATAAATGTAGCCCAATATTTTATGCCACAATATGTATGACTTATCCTTTATCAAAGACCTTTTCTTGGTAACCTGTTCGGCAATATATGAAGAAGCATACATATCATGAGGGGCAAAACATATCCTATATAATCTATATGACAAGAAGGCATTACCAATATGTTTTGTATTAAAGAATAACTTTACAACGGAAGCATTAATAACAAAATTATAACCTTCTTTGTCTAAAATTGATACTGAGATCAAATTTCGTCTAAAAGACAGTATATAAAATGTGTCACGTAATGTAGGAACAAACCCAGTATTTAAGTTCAAACATACATCCCCTATAGACACTAGAAAAACTTCTTCATTATTGCCAGCATCAATCTTTCCTCCTTTTTATTTGGCTTTCTCCTGCGTATAGATTCCTGCATTATAGAGGCAACATGATTAAAGGTTCCACTATGTAGCCGCCAAGAACTTGATGAGGCTATAGCAAGATTACATTCATAGATCATACAAGCCAAGGAGTTACCTGACAGCTCCTGTTTTTCTTTACAGGCTTTGTATTTCTAACAGTCAGACTTTTTATGCCCCTTCTTCTTACAGAAGAAACATCTCATGGTTTTCATTTCCTAAGGACCTTTAGCAATGCTAGATTGACTAGTATGCACATGTGGAGAAAATTCAGATTTCTTACCTTTGTACTTTTGGGGTTTGACCTTCTCCTTTCCCTTGGTTGTTGCAAATAAAGCTATATGGGAAGCACTCTTTAGCTTCTCCTCATCTGCAACACAACGGGCTATCAAGGAATTGATGTCCCATGCTTCATCTTGTGAATTGTACATAATGACCAGGATGCCAAACTCTAGAGGAAGTATGTTTAGCGCTTGTTGAACTATCAAGGCATCAGAGATTGGAATATCTAGTACCTTCTAGAGGTGGACCATCTTAATTATGTATTCTCATACTCCCCCTTCTCTTATGTACCTCATGGAGAACAATTCCTTACACAAGGTACTTATCTCAGCATTAGATGAGACCTTATACCTCTGGGAGACATTGTTCAAGAATTCCTTTGCTATGCTTGCCTCTGGAAGTCCACTCAATAGATAATCTGGGATCAATCTCTTGATGGTCAAATAGCACATCCTATTTGACCTCTCCCAGGCTACAAATGTTGATTTGGGATCATATGTACTGTGTGATGTAGGTGTAGGTGGTCTTTCCTTTATCATGGCCATGTTGATATCTACCATTTACAAGGAAATTCCACATCCTGCTTCCACTTCTTAAAGTTGAAACCGGTTAGGGTTTCAATGGTGACACTATTGTTATTTTTCAGAAAATGTGACTGCAAAATTGACAATATCAAGATCAGCATAAATATAGGATAACAGTGATACTTAAAGTCATAAATAGTATCTGTATTGAGAATTTCATCACACATATCATGAAATACCTATGGGCTGAATACATAATATATGCAGATAAAATTTCTGTACAAAAGCGATCAAAGTACACACCACTCACTTTTGTGATACTACCACCTGTGGGTAAATAGATTACTAAAGCAATGGTTTCCTCTATCAAATGTTTTTATGTACATCTCAAAATCTCATAGAAGGTCAACACCTGTGAGCAAAATAATCAAATATACAACCAAAGACATCCCCAAACATGTAAGTAAAACAAATCAAATACTAACCTTAAAAGGCTACTATACTGACTACATTCTCATTAGTACTTAAAAATTCACAAACACAAGGGATACGTATATCTGTTATCCTCACATTCTGTATGGGCATATAATATGTGACAACGCACTATTAATAAATGCAAAATCCATATGCGCATTCTCATTATCACATACGAGTACTGAAAACATTATCAATCAACTGTAATTGAGATTTTAAACAATATAAATCTCAATAAAAATGAGCATCACGCAATACCGAGCACCAAATACACCTGAGGTACTAACATTTTATGTAACTCACTATTTTAGGTTTGAAGCATGAAAATTTTCTCAAAAATGGCTTTAGGAACTTTAATTTCTTTTTTCTAGAGTTAAACTTTACTTATTACCATTGTAATAAATCAAAAAAATTAAAAAAACTCACTTTATGAATTTACCAAACTCAGAAACTGACCTCAAATGATCCGGGACACCATTATGGAAATTCTTAAATTTTTGAGTTTTTTTTGTTCGTACTACTGACGTCAACACTACTAAAGTGCTAACGTAAGCAAATGACGTCAAAGTGCACGCGTCGGAATGGGCTTGTGCAATTCACGTGCCGTGCCTGACGTGCAGGGGACCTGTATGGTGTGTGGGGCACACGTGTCGTTCGCGCACCCACGCACATACTGCCTCTGGCGCATGCATCTCACGCACGACATGTGACAGCATCCTAATCGTCCACACGTGCCTAATGTTTTCTCTCTCCTTGCCTAAAACAGGTGATTTTCAGTGAGTTTCGGGTCATTTTTTAGACCTCCGAAGCTCATTTTAACCCCTTTTTTAATGCTAAACATATTCAACACGTATTGAAGCAACCATATGCAAGAAAAAACCGAAAAACGAATTAGTTTTCTCCAAGTTCCATATGGAGAAAAATCGAAAAACATTCGTTTCTGTTCATTCGATCACGTAACTACTCTGATACCACATGTAGTGCGTAACACGAGCCTCAGTTATGCATCCAGGATCGAACATGAAAAAGCATGAACGATGAAAACACGAGAAATACCTGATTTTGGTTTCATGACTTTCAATGAGCTTTTTGAAGCCGAAACAAGTCCATTTTCTCGACAACCTTTACAAAAAATGATCACCGAAATGTCATTAACGTTTTTCTGCAACTTTCTTAACACGAACTTCTTGACCAATCAGAGAATCTGAACATTCACAAATTGCTTAAGTAGCTGCAGGAAACCTTAACCTTATATATATAACTTTTATATCAGGTTTTCTTATCACAAGACCAATATGAGTCCGACCCACACTTATTGTGGCCCATTCACAAATTCTGCATGAAATATATGTTTCATGATAAGTAACCGGGACAAAAACAAAAAAAAGTTTAACAATGGCAGTTACTTTATATATATGTAATATAGCAGGATTTAAAACAAGCGAAAAGGGAACATAATACGTTGCTAACAAAGTACCATCGGACTCATTAATGGCTACGCAGAAGCCCTGGAGAGAACTGGGGTCATAGGCATTGATCAGTGAAGAAGCCAAAGTCAAGAGGATTGCTACCACAATGAAATTAACACTTCCCATCTTTTTTGCTTTGCTCTAAAACTTGAGAGCCTGCTTACTTGTTGTTGGTTGAGGGATGAGAAATCTATCATGGGATAGAATATTTATAGATGATGCAGCGATAAGAGTATTATTCTCTGCCGTACTTCCTCCACCAAACATATTGAAAAGCGAATGTAAACTTTTAACTAGAAGATGTCATATCTTGAATGATGATGACACACAAGTCTTAGTATCTACAGCCAGATATTGATCAACTAAATTCTTAATAGATTGTTGAAAACTTCTCAAAACTCAAAATGCAATACAATTTCATTCTGATAGTAGTTCATTACAACTAATCAATTTTAATCATAAGAAGTACCATAGAATTATCATTAAAAAAAGATTGTACCAAAAATGTTCACATTATTTACGTGGTTCGCTACTAATACTTTAAATTGCACATATGTATGCTATGTAGTTTGACTCAATTCCTTTACAATAATGTTTATAAATTTGCTATCCTAATGAAGAACCATACAAATTGTATTGAATCGTGGATAGAAAGAATGCAACAACAGCACATGCACACAAAACCAATACGTAAGTTTTTTTTGGTTGTTAAAGAGTAATGGACGAGACACAGATTAAAAGAGAATCATTCCACGAGCTAACCCCACTACATAAGGGTCTTCGCTTTGCGAAGATCAGAAGAGGGTCATCAATTACACATAACCTTTTTTTTTGCATTTCACGAAGAAGCAGTTTCAGACTATTAACTTACACTAATTAATTTCTCTTTCCAAGTGACAGACCCACTGCCCTTCACTCCTAGTGAGTAACTTGGAACTTTTTTCGATTAGCTATCAATAGTTTTAGTAACTTGATCTTTTCTATTTGTATTTTGTATGGTTATAGTAATTGAAAAGTATCGTTTTTAGTAGTTAAACAAGTTAATTGCCTTGTCTCGAGTTCGTCTCATGCAGCAAGATTAGAATGAACGAAAGAAGAGGATTACTGGCTACAAATAGGTAATTTTGCGGTTCAAGCATCGTCTAATGAGTAATGTGGCTTTCCTTTCCATTTTTGTTCTGACAGAACAAAAATTAGGTCAACATATATTCTCACAAGTAGGTGGCATATGTTTAAGTTTGGGGATCCAAGCATGTTGCATGTGCAAGTTTTTAACCCTCAATGTTTTCTTCTTCACGACTTTTCGAACAGTGTTATATATAGTAAAACTTAAACATAAATTATAATACTTAATTAAATATTTTGGTTAGATGGTATTATTGCTTATTGTTGTAATTGTAAATTGTAATGTTACTATTGTATTCAAAATTATATCCACAAAACCAAGCAAACAAAGAAAAGATATAACAACTTTAATTAATCCAATAGATGTATAAAGTTGACTCTCATGATTTTTATTATGTTAAATTTATATATATATGTAATCAATTTAAATTATTTCTTCTATAATTGAAAATTAAGCGATAATGGAATAAATTATATCTTAAACTATAATGCTTAGTACTTTTATTATTAAATTAAATCAATGATTTGTACTCTCTTAAAAGTATTCTTGTTCATAAAAAATTGTTATTTTTCACAAAATAGGCACATTGCTTACAGTCGACATATGCACCAACCTTCACATTATCGGTCAGTTAAGGATGCTTGCACATGAGTCATAATTTTATAAGCTGCCATACAAATAATTGCTTTATAAATCCAAATCTAATTGTTGTAACCGGTACATCTCTTAGAAATAGACTCTCTACTAGTTAAGGGTAAGATTGCGTCCTACTGAACATTTCTAAATTCTGCTGAAATTTTTACCAACTTGTTATTGTTGGTACACCTCAAACACAATTTCAAGAAACATAATCTTAATTCCCAAAACTATGCTGCATTGATGAAAATGGAGAAACGACCCAGGAATTTATTTCGTCTATTGAGAATTTGTATTACAAATTATGAACTTAATTATTATTCATAGACAAAATTTCCCAATTACATATTAAACTTTAGCTTACATAAATAAAATGTGGAATATAAAAGTTTACAATGTAATCTAAAGTACTAATTGTATCCTTTTAACTCAATTTCACCTAAATTAGAACAATATTATTAAAAAGTTGAAAAAAAATATGTATCAAATGGTGCTGCTTAAGTCAAGCTTTAAACTTTTCACACCTGTTCTACTTGTTACTATCTGCTATAGTCAGAACAAGCTTTCTAATCTATGAAAAGATATTTTTTTTGGGATCAGGAGTACGACTTAAGTCTCCCCATAAGGATGATTTTAGATTTAAACTTAATTCTCTAACTAGCTTATCACCGCAACGAACTCATACTGGAGATACAGTAGTCAGCTAAATATTTCATGACTCTTGGCTGCTGATTGATGCAGAGACATGAATCACTTATATTTCATACGCTACCAACATCGTATACATTTCACAAAGCTGACAAGCGTAGCCTTGGTAACTAAGATTCGGCCTTTATGTAGCAAAAGGCACACTAAGATCTACAGGATCACCCGTCATTGATTTTAAGGCCATCAAGGGATACTCGAAAGTCCATTGCGATTGTCATTCCCAAACTTATGTAACTCGGACTCTATACTTTTAGCTATTTCTGTTCCTCCTGCAGGTGGCTCAGGAAGATCCACATGGAAAGATCCCTGTTTGATTGGTGCAGCAGATTCGTTGACCATTGCCTGATGCTTGATATAGTTGTAAAGCTGTTGATGGAATGGATGGTCCAATGAAAAGCAATTCACAGTACCATTCCCCGAGTGCCGAGACGATCCAGACCCTTCTTGTTTACAGAAATGCGGAAGCGATGCAAAATCCATAATCTACATCATACATGTCCAACAAGATTAAGTGGGATTAACTATGGTAAATGAAGGAAAAGAAAATGTCTCAACAACTTCCCAAAGATTGTTAAACCATTTATGTTAAAGAGGCACCAAGTGCTCAACCTTCAACAGCTTTAAGCATTGTGGAGAAACAAGCTTACCTTTAACAGCTCATCTCGTCCATTGCCTGACAGTACTTGCACTTTTTTCCTTGTCCGCTCTTGCAGTAGAGGCTTGACAACCTGACAAGAATGTTCATCTTACATGGTGCCCGGGCCAAAAGGTCCTCAATAGTGTTTTTAAGGTATCAAAATCATTTTATTATGAGCTCAAGATAGTAGCTTGAGAAGCTAAGTAAACGGAACACCAAAAGTAGTAAACTGAAAGCAGTTGCTCAAGAAAAGATGGAGACTTACCTTCCAACAAGCTGAAAATACATATGGCGCATTCACAATGTAATAGGTATTTGTCCTCTCTGGATAATTTAGATCATCAATACTTGATATAATAGTCAACAGCTGCACGCAAAACACAAGCAATCAATGAGACAAAAGTCAAAAAAATATATGCACATGGTGGCAACAGTTCCCAGCAATTAATTTGAAGCAATATTTACTTCTAACTTATAAAGAAAGAAAGACTACAAATTAGTAAGATATACTACCATCGAAATATGCTGTCACAAACTTCAACCATGGGTAGGAATACCTTTATTTGGCTTAGTGCTGAAAACTTCAGGCCAGTCATATCCAGAACCTTCACACAGGTCGTTATGGGTCGCTCATACCTTTTTGATGCAGTAGGCTGGAATTTAGCAAGCAAATCAGTACACCACATGAAGAAAAAGACTACTGACAGCGTGAGAACTAATGCTTACCAAAATTACACGATCCCGGTATTCATTTATTTGAATATGTGATTGTACATAGTAGTGGACCTTCAATCAAAGAAAAGATAAACCACTTCAGAATGTGGCAAACTGAGCAACACAACAGTTAAGTAAAAAACTCACATAGGTCGCAAAGTTAAATCATAAGTTTGGTACAGTACAGCTTCATCAAGGCATGTGCCATATACTTACTGATGCTTTGTCAAATGTGCTTAAACCAACACCAATGGCGAACACAGGATGCCCCTGAAGATTATAAAGAAAGCTATAAGACGATTGAGAACAACACAAATTCCACTGCATACAAAGGATTTATCTGAATGTTTTCAATGGCAAGACCTCGCAGCATGTAGAATGTCACAAATTACCAGTCAAATTTTTTTTTAAACAAGATATATATCTGCCACACTAGCATAGAGCAAATACCTCTCTTGAGTAACCAGACATTCCAATCAACTGTGAATCACGCACATCTCTGTATAACTCGGATGGAATAATTGGTCTCTGAAAAAGGAAAGTGCTGGAGATTAGACTTTAAGAAGTCACTTTCTTCCATGATCATTTCAGCAATAGAGCCACAGGAGAATAATGTGCCACCAAAAGTAATTTGCTTCAAATAAATGACATTAACTCATTGTATGTGTTGATGTTCTGCGTAAGAGAGGGGAGAGAGAGAGACAGATTAAGTATCCGTGAGAGAAAGAGAGTTTGATTTTCTGTTGTTGCTACTTGAATTCATTCATACCAGAAACAAATACGGAAGTCTATCAGTCAATAACATCAAGGACAGTGAATCTTACATCATTCAGAATGTAATGGTGAACTTCATTCAAAGAAGATAAAAGCACGCCACAATGAACGTAGGCTTTCAAATTAAAATACATTATTTACACCTTCCAGTTTCAGTAGTTCATATTCTAATAATCTGTGAATTTGTAATAAACAAAGAAATAAAGTTCACAAACCACAACCAAAACTACCAGCACTTGCTGCTCCAGGATGGATGCAGACTTTGAGATGACGCATTGGACCCCAGTCCTAAGTTTAGTTTGTAAAATATAGGATATAAAGATTTTACTTCTTCTCAAAAGGTATCAATCAAACAGAGAGAAAAAAAATTAAAAAAAGACAGAGACATAACTGTAGCAGAAGAATATGGCGCAAGGTTTAGCAAAACTTGCCTCTAGTATTCTGTCGATCTCATTTTGTACTCTCCAGATCAAACAATCCACTAACTGAATAAGACATGCATTATGTCAAGAGATTGCCAGTAATTTATTCCATTAGAGTGTAGATTAAATTCTTAACTTGAAAGGCATTCCAATCATAAGAGTTTCCACTAACCATTTTGTGGGCTTTGACAACATTCCATTCTCTAGCTTTTAAGAAACGGACCAAAGTCTCAGTTTGATATCCTTGATGGATATTCTGGAAATAAAGAAACAACGGTTCAATGAATAAATAGTCCAAGAATCTTAAAAACAGTTTCTTGTGGAGATTCATAAATATCCAGAAAAACAAAAAGTAGAGTAAATCAACAGTCACACTTCTGTCAGACGATGTTTTGTCCGGAAAAGAACAAATGAATCTCATTTTTATACAGTCAGTCAAAATCAGAAAATGTTAAAAAAATAGAAATTTAAGTGATTTCAATTACAATTGCTCAAACATGAATCATACAATAGTCAAATGTGAAAATTAAATGAGATCAAAAGACTTCGGGAGAATTTAGACCTCGTGAAAGCAAGTTAAGATCAACTTCAACACCCAACTATTTATACTAAAGTTTTTCACTAAACAATGCCTTGATAGCTATCATTATGAAATTTGAACAAGGCTTTGAGACTACTTCAAACACACATTAACACCATCTCTGAGACACCACAAAAAGTTTCTACACTGAAAGAGAACTACCGCATTAGATGTAGATTTTGTTTTTCAGCGCAAAATCCCAATCAACAATTTCAATCAATTAGAACAATTATGAGGTTCATTAAAAGTATGGCCTTTTCTGGATCACTTTTGCCTCAGGAAACACCTTGCGATCTGCTTTTGAACTCATTCTCAAACAGCAAATTCCCTAAAGACAATCTTATCAGGTACCAGGCGTCCATCAAAAGTTGCTGGAGACCTACTCTCAGATGGATCGGTACATAAAGTTCAGAATGGCACTAATCAAATTAGTTAACTGAAGCTAAGAGGATAATTTCTACCAATCTAGACAGTATGGCCAATCACGATAATGCAAAGACAAACTGGAACTCCAAATTGAGAATATCACAGAGCTCAATAACCACCCTTCTGGATCAAGTCTCACTAATTCCCCACTTCACATTATGCCTATGT
This sequence comes from Erythroxylum alaternifolium, assembly GCA_027478495.1. Lineage (NCBI taxonomy): Eukaryota > Viridiplantae > Streptophyta > Magnoliopsida > Malpighiales > Erythroxylaceae > Erythroxylum > Erythroxylum alaternifolium. Next base: position 40,903,921 of record JANIIA010000192.1, read on the forward strand.
TTTCATTCTCTTGATAATGAAAGACCAGAAATAAACACTGTGACACCATTTCGCTGCCTCTGTATTGATAACAATGTAATCAAAGGAAAATGCAAGACAATTTTAACATCCAATGAAGCAAATTTAGGCAAGCGGGCCAATTTTGCATCAGCATCACAAACTTCCACTTAAAGTAACAAAATTCACCAACTTTATTCGAACAGGCACGGAGAAACTTAGATCAGATGAAACAGAACCAAGCACAGGGAGAGTCAAATGAGAACCTGATATGTTTTCTTCAGTGCCTCCTCAACTATCATCACATTTTCCACAGGACAAACGGAAACAAAATGTTCAATCATTATATGGGCAATAATGGAGCAGATAAATAACTTCTGGGGACAAATACCAAAATTAGGTAGAGATCAACGAGTAGAAGTAACCCTTGATCCATTAATGCTTTGAACTGGTTCACAGCTTCTTGTTACAGTTCAAAGCAAAAACGTTTGTTGCTTTATTATCAGCTGGCAAAGGCTTGGGTGGTGTGGTGCCTGCCATGCTGGCGACTTACAGGGTGGGGGTTCGAATCTTGAGGGCAACCTTTAAGATTTGAGCCCCTTGTATGGTGAGATCAGTGGGTAAGCCTAAGTCCCTGGTCAGTTGAGGCACATCCTGCGATTTACATCCTCTACCAATCCCGAGGGCACGGGAGGTGGGGGCTCCTAATGTTGGAGTTCAACATTTAAAAAAGAGAATGAAAAATTAGCAAAGTTCAGGACTTTCTGCTTTATTATCTTTGTTGACTCCTTGTCGCTTGTAAAAACTCAAAACTACAACAATGGACTTAAGAGAGAGAGAGGGTTTGGCAGCAAACCGCCCAAAAGCAGAAGGCCTACACAGTACTGTGCCATAATTTTCTGAGGTCAATAAAGTTTGGTGATCTAAATAAATATCACATGTACAAATGGGTATAAATGTCCATCTACAGACCACCTAGGAAAAATGTGAAACCTCTCCCATAAGCTCTGTACTTCACGCGTAGGTGTTGACATTACACAACACACACACACATGGCACAAGCAAACCAACAAACGTTTTTGTTACTTTGTTCCCTTGTATTGTGTGCTTTGCATGGTAAGAGGATGTTGAAAAGGAAGCTAGAGAATCTCTACTTTTTTTATTAAAAAAATCTGAAATACAGGAATCCCAGTCTGTTAATGCTCACATATTCTCCAAAAGCCTCACAGTTTCAAAGAAAATAAATGTATTAGCAAGGAAAGCTTCAATCTTTGAAGTAAAACCTTAAAAAAGCTTCATTCATTCAAATCAAATTTCATAGAAAGCTTCGATCTTTTTACTTTCCAACACGTCTTTCTTGTTCAGTTTGCTTGAATCGGTTCGGCCATCTCAAAATATAATTGGGTTTGAGAGAGAAAGTTTGGCTGTCTCTTTCCGTCCTGTTTCCATGCCATATATTCAGTTTTGCAACCTTTAGTTAGTGTTGGTCTCACGGAGCTTCGCTGAGTCTTCCTCTCCTTTCAAGTCGTTATCAAATCACTGTCTCTCCAGTATTGGCTAAGTCTCTCTCTGTCATTCATTATTCTTTACCTTTCTTCATAGTAAAAGATGACATATTTGGTCATAAATTTCTTTATTATAACATTTCATAATACATTTTGTCGGTTTAAAATATTTTTATTCTGTTTATTCGTCAGATTGATGTGGACCGTTCAGCTATAGGTCACCACAAATCTAACTCACCCAAGATCAAACTATTTTTTTCGCAGTTTTTCCCATGTTCTTTACGTAACTATTTAGTCTATTACTATGAATATTCTACATCTTGAGTCAAGCATCCATGGACCACTGCACTGCCACGATTTCTGTTGTTGTGATAAAATAATTGTTTTGTTCTTCTTAAAAGAATTACAAAGGCAGTCCCTTTAACTTTTTCCAGTTTTCTTTCCAAGCTTTT
>JANIIA010000192.1:40922457-40933432 GCA_027478495.1 Erythroxylum alaternifolium
ACTACTATTACGACTACTACTACTATTACAACTACTACTACAACTACGACTACTACAACTACTAATACTACTACTACTACTACCACGACTACCACGACTACTACTACTACTACTACGACTACCACTATTACGACTACGACTACTACTACTACTACTACTACTATTACTACTACTACTACTACTAGTACTACTACTACTACTACTACTACTACTACTACTACTACTAATAATGCAAAATTTGTTCTTTTTGTTAGTTATTTATTTGTTATTCCAAATTTATATTTTTAAACCAAACATTGGCATACATCATCATTATAAATTCTTAGGAATAAACCAAACTAAGTAATACCCATTCCATTATATTTCTTATCTATATATTCCTAAGAATAACTATTTCATTTCTTATCTATTCCAGTAGGTGAACCAAACACCCTGTTGGGGTGTCCATGAAAGTTTGAAAGGAAGGTTACCCATGATGGGTAAAAGAGAAGGTACTCTTTGTATTACATAACTGAACTATTGTATTAATACCTTTCAAACCATGGGAAGCATATCAGGACCAAATGAGGATAGCTAAAGAGTGTAAGGTGGGAGAAAAATAAGTAAATGATCTTGGAAAAATAGAGAGAAAATAAAGAGAGTTAGTGCTTTTGCTAATAATAGTGAGACTAGTAGTACTAAACTAGTAAGGCAGCAACTACTTGTACATTAGTTATTAGTGCTTTAAGATACTTAAGACACTCACTTTAGTTCATGTGACACCCCATTACCTTAGGGTACGCACCGGGACGCCCGTAGATCATTCCGATACGAATATGAATGCATGAGTATGTCAATGCAAGAGTAAACACTCCTAACCCGTGCCAAATGACCAATTTACCCCTTCCCATAAGTGAGGAGATGTTACAGTTCATATTTGATTTTAGATACAATTTGGAAACATAATAACTAAAGTGAGCAGAAAGCATACTTGTTAAGCCATCTTCTTGACATTCACACTTAATTGTCTTCTTTAAGTAAGAAGGAGAAGGTTAGAATGAAGAGGAGACAAGAAAATACCAAAAGGAATAAAGACATGCAAGGTTATAGCCATAAGATGTGTCTCACGGCCATGACAAATTAGTCATGGCCTATGAAACCTATGTCACGCCCATGACAAACTTGTCATGGGCAATGTTATGAATATTGTATCGGTATTAGTACCAGATTTGATTATGGTACAGTATTGTACTAGTGTCAGTCAATACCAATACCATTTTGAATAATTTTTAAAATTTATAAAAGAGTCTCTGAATTTTTTTAAAGTTAAATAATAGTCCCTTAATATATTATATTAAATAATTTACAATTTTACTTCGCCATGTCTCTAAATATCATATATTATAATTTATTCTATAATAATTTTAAATGATCTCAACCAATAATATATTCTAGAATGATCAAATTATCTTAAATATCAATGAATTATTTATTCTAAATTGATAAAAATTATCTTAGATTTCGATCAAGAATTTATTTCATAATCATAAAAATCATTTTAAGTTCAAAATTTAAAATATAATTTAAAGCCTAAATTTATTGCTTTAATTAGGGACTACTAATTTAAGTATGATAAGGAAATCAACTAAATTAAATTCTAAAATTATAATTTAAATTAATTAATCACTAAATTTGTGATTTAAGAGTAAGGGACAAAGTCAAAGACTAAATTAATGATATACTTTTCCTTCTGTTTAATTCTTTGATTAGTCAAATACTAATAATTTAAATTCTTAAATCAAGTTAAACACTTAATCCAACCACAACTTACACAATTAAACCAAGTTACACATTTAATTAATTAATACAATCTACAGGTCCATAACCACACATGTCCAATTCTGAAACAAAGAAGACCTAAAACTAAGATGTAAAAGGAGCGCTTCGTTTGTATACAAGTGACAAAGTTGGTATCGAGATGATGACTTACTGTATTATAGGCATGTGGCAATAAAGGCTATTGCTAGTAGGTGGCATAATGTAGCAAATCTGGAGGAGACTGATCTTCGTTCATATAGCAATGTTGTGAGGCCAACGGCGAGGAGCATATCTATTGGAGATGTGTTGCTAGGTGCGTCTAAGTGCGTGGTAAGGTTGAAGGTAGCGACTAGAGGACAAGTTAGAGTGTTGGTGAGAGCAACACGTAAGGTGGTAAGGGAGAGAAGATGGTGGCTGAAGCATGGCTCGGAGTTGTGAGACGTCAGAGATAGAGAGAAAAATAAGAAATGCAAGAGTGAAGTTAAATTTTTTTCTTTTGCATAAAGTTCCTTCATTTTTTGAAATTTACAATACTAGCCGGTTCCACACAAAATTGTTAGTGTCGATTGGTACCAACGATAGATACCAAAGAGCTACGTTTTGTACCATTTTTTGGTCGGTGCGGTGCCTTTCGTACCAGTTGGTATGGTACGAAACTCTTAACACTAGTCATGGGCATGCCACTATTGTTATGGGCGTGATACTACTTGTCACACCCATGACTCACACTCACAGGTGTGACACACTAAGTCATGCCTATGAGTTGCCACCTATTCTCCTGTAAACCTAGTTTTTTACTATAAAAGCATTATTTTATAACTGCGGAAAGGAGACTCAGACAGATGCAATTTTCTTCATTTCTTCTTCGATTTTTGACATCTGCAGAGGTGATTCATGGCTCTTTCTTGGAGATTGATGGAGAAGATGGAGGGTTAACCTTCCCAACGCCGGTTCGGAGGTGAAGTTGACTCTAAAGAGTGCATTTAAACATATTGTCTTTATGTATCGTGTTCTTTCCCTCTTTTTAGATTATTTATGTTATCTTGTGTTTATTAATTGAGTATTGTGTAAGAATGATCTTGATCCTCTATTGGATTGTTTTGCATGAAAAATTGTTGTTAAAACTTTGAATAAGATATGTAATAGTCGTGTTTGAATTCATTTGTGGAAACTAATGGTATTATATCATTAGGGATAATGTAACTTAGGTTAAATAATCCGAGCTTATGTGATTATTGCTTAGATTGGTCGGTTTTTCTAACTCATAAGGTGATTGTTCTATTAAACTTAGAGAACTTATTCTAAGTTATCTGATAGATAGGGTTAATTAACGAGCTCTTCTTGATTAACTATGACCTAAGGAAAAATCGAGATTAACAGAGCTTATTGTTAATTCATAGTCAATAGTCTAAAGAGATGTGTGAAGACGATTATGCAATGATGTATGTGAAATTGTGCGTAGGGAAAGATTAAACCAAAGAACCAACTTTAAACCCATTCATAAATTTTCTCATTTCTCTGTTTTTTAATTTAAGTTGCTTTTAGATATTCATTCTTACATTTTTTTTCTAATTTGCATCAAACCTAAACCCCCTGTTTTACATATATAGATAATTTAGAAAAGTAACTGGATTTAATCTCTGTGGGATTGACTGGACTCACCACTCCTATAGTTGTAGGTAACACTATTTTGTATAGTGTTATGACGTGTTACCAATTTTGACGCCGTTGTCGAGGATTAATATCCTTTGTTTTTCTGAATTTATTTGTTTTATTTTATTTTGATTTTTAATTAACTTCTTTTCTTGTTTGGTTAGTTACATTGTATGACATGATCTTTTCATTTTGGTGAACTGAAATTTAATCTAGAAATTGAAAGAATGATACGTAGATCAAGAACATAAATTGCACAAAGTTCCAGGGATCCATCACCATCTAGTAGGGGACTTGACTCTTCACTAGGAATTCAAATAGTTTTATATTTGCTTTCTAATTCCATTTTTGAAATAGATTTTAATATGTTTGAGCAAAATAATGATTGCACTCTTAAGTAGTTGGTTGTTCTTGATTTTAATCATTAACCTTTATGCTTTGATTTTCCTACTATTAATGTTGCTTTTGAGCTTAAACTTGGTCTGATTCATCTTTTATCTACTTTTCATGGTGAAGATTCTCAAAAGCACCTCAAGGAGTTCCACATAGTCTATTCTAGCATGAAGCCAGTCGGGATACAAGAAGGGTATATTAAGTTGAGAGCATTTCCATTCTCATCGGGGAACACCACTAAGGATTGACTTTACTACTTGCCCTCTGGATCGATTTACTTGGAATGAGATCCAAAGACTTTTTTTGGATAAGTACTTCCCGATATATCGAGCTACAAATATTTAAAAGCAAATATTTGACAACACGATATGGAGACATTATATGAGTACTAGGAGCATTTCAAGAGGCTGTATGCTAGCTACCTTTAACATAATGACTATTTATCTAATATTTCTATGAGAGGCTTCTGCCACAAGAAAGAAGTATGATAAATGCAGCAAGTGGAGGTGCATTGGTAGATAAGACACCTATTGAAGCCAGAAATATAATTTCCAATATGGTTGTTAACTCTCGACAATTCAATATTCAAGAGGACCCCAGACCATTGAAAGTTTGTGAATTTAGTACTACTATATTGGACCAATAGATAGCTGGGTTGAGATCTTTAGTGAGACAGATGGCTGCAAGTGGTGCTAAACAAGGCAAGGTATGTAGAATTTGTACAATGGTAGGACATCCCACTAATATATGTCCAATCTTGCAAGAGACTTCCATAGAACTAATGAATGCTTTTGGAAGTTTTTTGGGTCAACCATAAAGAAAGTATGATCCTAGCTACCCTTATGCACAAAATTCAGGATGGAAGAATCATCCATTGAATAATTATACACAACAAGAACAATAACAAGGCTCCTACCAACAACCATATCAAAGACAAGGTCAACCATCAAGCTCTGGCCTCCATTGGAAGAAATGATACAAACATTGATTTAGAATACCACTCAACTCTAAAATAATGCCATACAATTTCAACAACCAATAAGGGCTAGCGTTCAAAATTTATAGAATCAATTGAGTCATATAGCTACTGCTGTGAGTCGATTGGAAAATCAGAGTTTAGTTAAACTTCCTTCTCAAATGATTGTAAACCTAAAAGAGAATGCAAGTTCTATCACCTTGATAAGTGGTAAAGAAATAGAGGCACCACATAAGACTCCTGCTATTGGTGATGATGAAGAATCTGAAAGGGAACTTTAAATGTATCCAAAAGAAGCTGAAAAGGGAACTAAGGTAAATTCTTAATCTCCTTTGATTACTTTGCGTCCTTTTCCTAACAGGTTTGCTAAATCAAAGAAAAAGGAGAAAGATAAGTAGATTTTGGAAATGTTTAAAAAGGTACAGGCGAACATACCTCTAATTAATGCCATAAAGCAAGTTCCTTGATATGCTAAATTTCTCAAGGAATTATGCACTTCTAAAAGAAATTTGAGAGGAGACGAGAAAGTGAAATGTGGGGGAAAACTTGTTTGCAGTCATTTAAAGAAAACTCCCCTTAAAGTGTAAGGATCCAGGTATGTTTACAATTCCCTACAAAATAGGTGATACTAGATTTGAAAAAGCAATGTTAGATCTAGGAGCTTCAATTATTGTCATGTCATATTCCATTTACACTTCATTGAATTTGGGATCTTTGAAAAAAACGTGTGTTATAATTCAATTGGTAGATAAATCTAATGCTTATCCTAAATTGTAACCAATGTTTTAGTATAGGTTAATGAATTGGTTTCCTAGCTGAATGTTATATGTTGAACATAGGGGCAAAACCTTCGTCTAATTTTTCACCGATCCTTCTGGGTCAACCATTTTTGAAAACATAAAAGACAAAAGTTGACATTGATGTAGGAACATTGACTATAAAGTTTGAAGGTGAGATTGTTCGTTTTAATATTTTTGAAGCTATAAGGTACCCTAGTAATGTTCGTTCTGTTTTATTAATTGATGTCATTGATTGATTATCTCAAGAAGTTTTTGATATGGAAGGTAAAGATGAGTTAGAAATCATTCTTTGTATGAGTTTATAGGAAAACAATTTGTAAAATTCTAACTTATTCATTACAGATGAGATAGAAGAAATCATGCTAACATTACAATCACTACAACCAATGTAAAAAAGTTATGTATTTCCAAATATTGAATTGCCAATATCTCATACGAAATTTGTACCTTTGGTTATGCAGGCACCGACAATTAAACTGAAGTAATTATCGGATCACTTGAAATATGTATTTTTGGGAGAAGGAGAAACACTTTCGGTAATTATAGTAAGGAACCTAACCAAGCTTCAAGAGGAAACACTCTTTCAATTGCTTAAAGACCATATCACAACTATAGGATGGACCATAGTTGACATTAAGGGTATTAGTCCTTCGACATGCATACATTGAATTCTTTTAAAAGAAGGATCCAAACCATTAAGAGAATCACAAAGAAGATTGAATCCTCCGATGATGGAAGTGGTAAAGATAGAGATTTTGAAGTTACTTAATGTTGATATAATCTATCTAATTTCAGATAGTAAATGGGTAAGTCGAGTCCAAGTGGTACCAAAGAAGAATGGAATTATAGTCGTGAAAATGAAAATAGTGAGTTTGTCCCTACAAGAATTCAAAATAGATAGCGAGTGTTCGCTTGAAGTTACACGCGCTAAGTTTTACTAATTATAACCTTAGTAATTACCGCAAGTGCACGGGTCATCTGTGTAGTACCTAAGGTGTCGATCCAACGAGGAAGGAAACTAGCTAAAATCTAATGACAGCTAAGTTCACAATACCTAATTAACAACTATTGTAGAAATTAAAATTAATCAAGAATCAAATATAAGAAACTAAAGTACCAAAAGAATGAACAAAAGCTAACTCACACAAATAATCCGAAATTCAACCTAGAAGTGACCAATTGAGAGAAAGGAGGAATTTATTCGAAACTAAAGAAAATCTACCCATTTATGTAAATTCCAAATTAATGGGCCTAGATGATCCTAGGGTGAATTACTCTCTCTTGAGTTATAATTCTTAACCTTAATTGATAACCCCTAATTAAAATTATGAAAATTGCAATCTCTCTATTTATAATTAGTTTAAAACCTAAATTACTTCTAAAGTTGTCTATTAACCTTCTGGGAATCTGTGTTTGATCTCTCATTATACGACTCTACAGGTTTCATTCAACTCTCTACCTATTGACTTACCTAACTCTCGTTAGCCTAAATCGATGATTTTCACTAGCTCACCCTCTCAATTTATTGCCAAGTTATGAAGAATTGAAATCGAATCACAATTAAATCGAAATAAAACACAATCGAATAAATTTTATTAATCTCAAGAACAAAAACTCGAAGGTGGGTTTAGAAAAAGAATCAACACTTAACGACAATATTTCTAATCAATATCCAAATCTTATACATCAATGAAATCGAAATAAAAATTAGGAAATACTGTTGGAATGGATCTCGGAGGTCACGACTATGAGAAACTGCCTATTCTGAGAAGTATGTCATGTCAAACATATCTCTGTTCCTCTCTTCCTTCATCTCCTTCCTCAATCGCTTGATCTCTCTTTAGGTTTCTCTCAGATTTTTGGCAGAATCTTACTTTTTGTATAGCTCTCTCAGCTCTTTAATGACTGCTGGTGGCTACTAGTTATTGTTCTATTTATTCTATAGCAGCCCTAGGTAAAACTCGGGGTTGAAACGGTCCGAAAAATCACCCAAAAAATTGAGTTTTCATGTCAGCTCGACGTAGGCATGATCGTGGCTGACACTTTTTCCTTTTTTTCACGATTATGGCCTGAAGTACACGATCGTGACCTGACTTAATGCTCTCTGTCACAATCGTGGCTCCTGGTGCACGATCGTGGCCTGGATACTATTGGCTCTTCCTCTTCTTCCTCTTCTTTTATGCTCGTGGCCACTATGCATGATCGTGGCCTTTGTCTTTTTGCCTGAAACTCTTTAAATCTTCATCGTTCTTCTCTGTTAACCTCGCAACACTAGCACACACATCAAGGTACCTCAAAAATATACAATTTAAGCTCAAAGATTCAAACTAACCCATAAAAACACTTAAGCACAAAAACTAACCTAATTAAACCCTAAACATATACTCAACACTCAATTTAACACAAAATGCATATCAAATTAAACCCTAAAATATCATACAAAACACTACTATCAGTGAGTACGCATCAATTACAGGAAGTTAAATGCTGTTACATGCAAGGATCACTTTCCACTCCCATTCATCGATCAAATGTTTGAATGACTTGTAGGATGATCTCACTACTATTTCCTTAATGGGTATTCAAGATATAACCAAATTGTGATAACTCCAGAGGATCAGGAGAAAACAACCTTCATATGCCTATTTGGTACATTTGCCTATGGAAAGATGTCGTTTGGACTTTGTAATGTCACAACCAACTTTCAAAGATGCTTGGTAAGTATTTTCTCCAACTATGTTAAGCTCATTATTGAGGTCTTTATGGATGATTTTACTATCTATGGGGATTCATTTGATGCATGCTTGGATAATCTGAATTGTGTACTTAAACAAAGCATCGAAACTAATCTTGTTCTAAATTCTGAAAATTTTCATTTTATTTTTGAATAAGGAATAGTTTTAGGACATGTAATCTCATCTAGAGGGATTGAGGTTGATAAAATTAAGGTAGAAATTGTGCAAAACTTACCCTACCCCACAAATGTGTGGGAGGTTTTTTTTAGATATGTAGTTTATATCGCAGGTTTATCAAAGACTTCAGTAAGATCTCAGTAAAACTCTATCATTTGTTACAAAAGCATGTGCCTTTTGAGTTTGATGAGGGATGCAAAGAAGCATTCAAAAGTTGAAAGAACTTTTAACTTTGGCTCCAATCATTCAACTACCTAATTGGAGTCAACCAATTGAGATTATGTGAGATGCATGTAATTTTAATGTGGCAAGGTGACTCATTCCATTTACTACGCTTCAACAACCCTTAGTCCAGCACAATACAGCTACTCCCATAAAAAGGAGCTTTTAGCTATTGTGTTTGCTTTAGATAAATTTAGACCGTACTTGTTTAGTTTTAAAGTGATTATATATTATGATTATGAAATATTAAGGTATCTTTTATCAAAGAAGGAAGCGATGCCAAGGTTTATTAGATAGATTATCTAGCTATAAGAGTTCAATTTGGAGATTAAACATAAGAAAGGTGTAAAGAACTTAGTCGTGGACCACTTGAGTCGAGTTGTGAAGGAACGGGATTCAATACCATTGCAAGAGCTATTTTCGAATGAGCAACTGCTAACACTTCAAGATAATATGCTGATATTGTGAACTATCTAGTGAATCATGAGATACCTAATGATTTAAGTAAAGCTAGATTGAACAGAATAAAGAGTGATTTAAAATATTATATTTGGGATGATCATCAATTATGGAAGAATTGTTCTGACCAAGTAATTAAGAGATATGTGCCTGAACATAAATGTGAACCTATTTTGAAATTTTGCCATTCGTATGTTTGTGGTGGCCATTTTTGGCCTAATAGAACTACTAGGAAAATGCTGGTTTTTATTGGCCAAATATATTTCGAGATTCCTACATGTTTTCCAAAACATGTGAACAATGTCAGAATGTAATGTCTTGGTAAAGCTTATGTCCAAGATCATTATGAATTGCCTTCGGCATTGGCTCCAACAGTTTATAACGCCTATTCAAAGTAGTTTTCTTTTAGGCAAAGGTACTTCTGATAATATTATTCTTGTTCAAGAAACTATTCACTCTGCTTGATGATGAAGATTGATTTGGAAAAGGCTTATGATCGTATTGATTGGGAGTTTATGAGATGGGTTGTTCAAGATGCAGGGTTTCTTTATACCATTGTGTCTTTTATCATGTTTTGCATCACTTTTACAGAGATGAATTTTCTTTAGAACGGGGAAGTCATTAATTACTTTAAACGGTCTCAGGGTCTCCGTCAAGGTGACCCTTTATCTCCTTATCTTTTTATTTTATGTTTGAATAAGCTTTCTTGCTTGATTAAACAAGAATTAGTAGCAGATACCTGGAAGCCTATTAGTTTATCCAGTGGTAGGCCTACTGTTTCCCATATGATGTTTGTCGATGATTTAATCTTGATGGGCAAAGCTTCAATTAAACAAAGCAAAACCATGCTCACCTGTTTAGATACTTTTTGTGCCTTTTCAGGGGCAAAGGTTAATGTTGCTAAGTCTAGATTTTATGTTTCCTCGAACACTACAAAGACAATAGTAAACGACATTCAAAGGTGTACCGGTATTGCTCTATGTGTTGATCTTGGATTGTATTTCGGTGTTCCCCTTCATATGCAGTTTGTTTCTCCAAGAACCTACGACCATATTCTATCGAAGATTAAGACAAAATTGACTGCTTGGAAGGCTGATCAACTCTCGCTTACTGGTTGAGCCACTCTTGTGCAATCTGTCACTAGTACCATGGCTACTTCCCATCACTGTATCCACAGAAATTGACTCTCTCAATAGGAAATTTCTTTGGGGTTCAACAGATAATAAGCAGAAAGTGCCGCAACTTAAGTGGGATATGGTGTGTCGTCTATGTAAGGAAGGTGGCTTCGCTTTTCGTAAAACTGCAGATATGACCTTGGCTTTGTTGGATAAACTTAGTTGGAAACTTGAGGCCAATGCTAGTGATTTATAGGATTGTGTTTTAAAGGCTAAATATTTTCCAGGCTCCATACTTTTACAATCGCTAATAAAATCTGTTGGTTCTCATACTTAGAGGAGCATTTGTGCTAGTAAGAATATTGTCCAGAACGACTATTCCAGATTAGTTGGGTATGGTGATCAAACATCCTTTTGGTTTAATAAATGTCTAGATAACTCCGCATTGGTCTCGTTAATTAATCTAAATTCCCTGCCCCCTTTGTAAGATGCGAAAGTATTTGATTATTTGGACAACGAAGTAGATTTTCGACATATTATGACCTCCTTACCCGAGGAAACCTGAAATATTCTCTCTCTTTTCATGTCTGTTCACGCAGAACCAGACAGGACTATTTGGTCTGCTTTTCCCTCTGGTGTGTTCTCAGT
>JANIIA010000192.1:40933532-40958202 GCA_027478495.1 Erythroxylum alaternifolium
CTCTCAATATATTTCCAGAAGTTTCATGCTAGGTAGAAAAGAAAGCTGAGAAGAAGCTGAAGCACTTATGACAGACAATAGAAGAGAGTATACTTCCAAGGTATTTGAAGAATACTGTATATCGCATGACATTAAACATAAGAAAACCAAATGAGGGACTCCATAACATAATGAGGTTACTGAGAGGATAAATAAAACTATTGTGGAGAAGTTTCATTGCATGCTCAAAATGTCTAAGCTATCGAAGGCATTTTGGGAAGATGCAGTTCGATCTATAGTCTATTTGATCAACTGAGCTCTCTCAGTTCTATTGACTTTTGAGATTCCCGAGAGAGCGTGGACTAGTAAAAAATCCAACATATCATCATTTGAGAGTGTTTAGCAGCATGGTATTTAGACACATACATAGGATAAGAGACAGAAGCTTAACTCAAAGGCAATACCTTGCATTTTTATAGGCTATGGTGATGAATAGTTTGGCTTTAGAATCTATGAACCAGAGAAGTAAAAAGTGGTCAAAAGCAAGGGTGTGGTATTCTAGGAGCACGATAGGGGTGCTGACCTTCTGAGAGAAGATAAGTTAACTTACTGTTGCTTATCCTATGATATTGATAATTCTTCTTTCAATACTGAGCAGTATACAGGTGAAGGAGATGAAGTGTGTGAACAAACGCACATTGATGATGATCAGATACATTCTGATAATGATGAGCTGCAGGAACCATATTCAGACAATACTGAAGAGAAACTATTGAGGATAATGAGCCGGGGAGCGATCAGATCCAATAGCTGACGAATTGCAACTTTGAAGGATGATAAGGGCGATAAGCTTTCGACAAGATATCTAAGTGTAAAATTATCTACTGGTTATTGCCAAGAATGAGCCTAAGAATATGTAAGAAGTTGCATCTTGTGATGACAAAGATCTCTGACTTGCAACTATGAAGGAAAAGATGAACTCTTCGAAGAAGAATGATACATGTGAGTTTGTGTAGCTTCCAAAGGGCAAAAAGGCACTAAAGAATAAATAGGTGTTCAAGATAAAGAAAGATGATGAAAAACGAGTAAAGATAAAAGCAAGGCTAATGGTGCAAGGCTTAAATCAAAATAAGGGTATATATTTTGTTCTCATTAGTGGTCACGATGACCTTAATTTGAACAATCTTGGTTTTGACTATTTGTTTAGATCTTAAATTTGAATGGTTGGATGATAAAACAACCTTCTTGTATAGAGATTCAGAAGAGGAGATATATATAGAGTGACCAAAAGGTTTTAAAATTAAAGGCAAGGAGAATATGGTCTAGAAGTTGAAGAAAAGTTTGTATAGGTTAAAACAAGTTGCAAGGAAGTGGTATCAGAAGTTCGACTATGCTATGACAGATTATGGTTACTAGCAAACTTATATCGATGTATATGTGTATTTTAAGTTCACAGGTGAGAACTTTATCATTCTTCTTCTATATGTTGATGATATGCTAATTGTGGGTTAAGACGTTGGTAGAATCCAAAAGTTGAAGATGGATTTGTCTAAATCTTTTGATATGAAAGATTTGGAACCTATAAAGTAAATTTTAGGCATGTAGATAACCTAAGATAAGAACAGTAGGAAATTGTGGTTGTCACAAGAAAGGTATATTGAACGAGTAGTGGAAAGGTTCAACATAAAGCATGTCAAGCCAGTTAGCATGCCACTGACACCTCACTTCAAGCTGAGTAAGTGTGCATGTCCCTCAACAAAAAAAGAGAAAGATGGTATGCCTTTTGTTCTATACTCTTCAACAGTAAGGTCTCTGGTATACCATGTAGGATGGAAAAAGGGTTTGGGTTAGGCCCGACCAGACCCAACTTTACCTGAAGTCAATTTTAAAACCCAATTTTGTTATACAAAGTTAGCCTAGTTAGAAACTGACCTAAGTAAGATTTAATGTAAAGAGAGAAGTATATATAAACTAGTCCTCTCTCTACCCTAATGAAGTACAGACAAAAACAAATATAGAACGAACGTATTGTTCATTAAGCTATCCATCAAGCTTTCGCACTAAAAAATGGCTAAGAGAGAGAAACTAGTTCGTGATCGTTGAAAGCTTTCTCTCAATATTAACTCCAATAAGGGAGCTAAAGTTAACAAATATGTAACTCCAACTGGTAGATAGATCCATTAAGTATTTAATTAGGGTTACAAAAGACCTACTCATGAAACTAAGAAAATATCTTTATTACTGATTTTCTAATGATGGATATAGAATATGACACTTGAGTCCCCATTACCCTAAAGAGATCCCTTTGGCTATTGGAGATGATATTATTGATATAGCTAAGGGAAAATTTACATTTAAGGTAGGCAAGGAGCAAGTGAAATTTCGTATACGTTAGACCTTGAAAAGATTTCTTATCTTAGATGATGAATTCTTAAAGATATACATCATAGACCCTAGTATGCATAAAGTCATAAAGTTAATGTAGATGATTCTATGAAAACATATAAAGCTCTAGTAATTAAAGAAAAAGAGAAGGATAATAACCTTAATGATTTTGTTTCTTAGTTAGAAAGACAAACTCAACTTTTACCTTCTACCAAAGAAGTATCTAATTTTAAGTTGAGGAATTTGCCTCATTTATATTATGTACACTTATGAGATAATACAATATATCCTACTGATTTCTTTTTCCTCTTTATGTTCTATACAAGAAGGGAAATAGGCTCATTCGAACAGAGATCTTGGATGACTAACAAACTTAAATGAAATTTCAAATAAAATACTTTTAAAGAAGAATTTGTTGGGAGGAAATCCATTTATTCTAACTTTTCTTTTTTCTTTTATTTTACTTTCTTGTTTTGATTTTCTTTGCTAATTTACATTAAGTTTTGTAGGTAAATTTTTATAGGAATCTTGAAGTTTTACGTCACCAAACTTGCATGGAATTAGGGAGACTTCTCAACCTTAATTACCCTATATAATTGAGTTTAATGTCATATTTATTTGATATTGGAGGTCATGTCATATTAAATTTTATAAGACTTTCAATTAAGTTTTTATTTTTTAACTAACATAATTATTTGTTAAGTTTTGGTTAGATGTGTGCTTAGGTTTAATTTTTTCATTATTGTGTGCTCGTCCATGCATACATATCATGTTTTATGAGTTAAATGTCATAAGAGATGAGACTTAGCTGAAAGAAGATTGAAAATCAAGTTAAAGCATAAATTAAGGGTTATAGAGGATAATTGGTATTGGTTTACAAGGTGGGATAGGCATTGGTATTGAAATAATGTAGGATAATGTTAGGAAATACAATAAAACTAACGTCAATATTAATGTTATAAGTGAGTAACATTATAAAGAAGCAAAACAAAATCAATGTTGATGTTAAACTATGTTTAGCACTAGTCTTATCCTAAAAATTAACACTATAAAAGTCAAAGTCGAGTTTTCTCTACGTAAAACTATTTCCTTTTTCTTTAGCACCATTTAATGACCAAAATCCTTCATGTTCACTTAAAAACTTTATCGTTCCCTCAAATACAAAACTCATATCCAAAAACACCAAATCATGTATCTTCCTTAGATTCTTGCACTAGGATGACATATATTAGGAATTTTGCACTTAAAGAGTTTTATGAGATATTGTGCACCTAATTTTAATTCTACATTGTCCAAGTAGGTTACTCTCTCTAATTCATAGTAGTAGTCCACTAAGATTGATTATTGAGCTTAAGCGAGTATGAATTGTTGATTGTGTACTACTATTATGGAATTTTGAGGATATTAAATCAAAGTTGTGGAATTTATGTTAATTGTGATAGATTACGCCAAATATTATGGTTTATGTGATTATTAGGAGTGTTAAAGAGATGTAGTTAACGAATGAAATAGTAGAGTGAATTTAATAAAGTATGTGGTGAAGTTAGCATATTTAATTGTCTGCGTTGAAAAGATTGCTCTAATTATCAAAACAAAGGCTAATAGGAGTCAAATTCTTGATCTTCTTTGACATCACCCCGTCTAGATGACATTCTAAGGTTCATCAATTAGGAAAATAAAGAATGGTACAACAAGTGGAGCAAGAATAATATAGTCACAGAAAAAACCATAATCCTACATATTGATAGGGTCCTTCAAATCATTTTTTTTAGTTTTTTTAAGTTATGTGTTTAGGTTTTCGTTAGTAGCTTTAAATTAGTACATGATTCCTAGTTGAAATTGATTAAAAATTTAGATGCATAATATGATTAAGTGAAGATATGCAAATTTTGACTTTGTCAACACTAAAAAATTTAAATTTGTTAAGTAATCATGCTTTGATTGACTTGAATGATCATCTAAGAAACTTTGGTCTTCATGCAACATTTTTCTTTCTTATGTGGATATCTTCTTTAATTTTAAATTTCTAGAACTTGAATATCATCTGTTCAAGATTATATGCAAATACGTACAAGCATTAAAATGATAAAGTGATAGATGCATAATTGACTATACTTTTACACCCATATGTGATGTATTTTGCTTGATATTTTATATAATTGGTATACATTTAGTGCTTAATTCATCTTAAGTGTGTGAACAGATGACAATTGCCTTCATAGACTTAAAGGAGAAGAATTAGATAATCTAAAAGGAATACACGGTCGTGCATCTTCTCGTGCACTTTTTCGTGGCTACTTTCATAATACTCAGAGAATTCTGATTATGCATGGTCTAATGCACGATCGTGTAAGAGATCGTGCATAACTAAAAAAGCTAAAATTCCATATAAAAGAGACATTTTTGGGGCAATTGAAAGGAGGAAGTGGTAGGCATCATTTTGAAGGGTGCAGAGGCAATTCTAGAAATATCCTTTAAAACACAAGATTGGACATCTACATCATTAGAATACTCGATAAAGAACAATCAGGAAGATTTAGAATTATGATTCTGTTATTTTCATTTCAGTTTTTTATACATGTGTATCTGATTTCGTGTTGGGCGATGTGTAACTAATTTTTATGTTAGTATTTAGGCTAGATGAACCCTATTTGATACTGAAACATGTGCTGATTATTTTGTGACTTCAATTGAGTTATTTGATTATTGCGATCCAATTATTTGTTTTATTATTGTCTATTAATCTGATTTATTATACCTTAATTTGATTTCATATGTAGCAATTGAGAAATCCTTGTTAAGTCAAGAGGACTTTACGATAATTAATTTTGATGACAATCAAATAATAATAATGTTAGAAACAAAAGAACGCCTTTGACAAGTGTGTTAAGTGTGCAGACAAAGAAGTAGAAGCAGACGTAAACATAAAGTCAATATAGACGCAGACGCAGATGCAAAATCAATATAGACGCAGACACAGACGCAGACGCAAAGTCAATATAGACGCAGACGCAAAATCAATATAAACACAGGCGCAGACACAAACGCAGACGCAGATGCAAAGTCAATATAGACGCAGATGCAAAATCAATATAGACGCAGATGCAGACATAGACACAAAGGCAACACAAAAGCAAAGAAGACATAGACGATACCACGAAGATACATTAGCACGTCAGAATAGTTATTCAGTTAGAGTTAGTTACAGAACTCAACTAAATGACAGTTACCTAGTAGCAGTTATCAAGAATCAAGAAGCCGTTATCAAGAATCAAGAAGCAGTTGGAGACGAAGGCTATATATATTAGTCGCAGTCGAAGATGCTACGAGCTCACGATCTTACAATCTTAGAAAAATATGAGACAAGTTAGAAAGCTAGACAATATAAGAGAAAATTCTTGCAGTGCTTACTTAGAACAGAGCTAACATTACTGTAACAAAAGCTCACAATCTTTTTCTAGTGAGAGAAAGAAAAGACTGATAGCCTAGAGAGGCAAAGATAGTGAAAGAATACTTTGTAAGAGACCTGAAGAGGCTCTGGAAGGGAAGAAAGAATACTAGTAATCGTTTAGAGAATAGTGAAACACTCAGACGAACTCTGAGGACTGGACGTAGCCCACAGTTTGGGGTGAACTAGTATAAAAATCGCAGTGTCTATTCTCTACTCTTTACTTCAGTTTATTTTGTTGTTAAAAAGCATATAGAAGTAATTTGCAATTTAACTAAGTAATAATTTTCATATAAACCTTGTGATATTCTTTTAACAAGAAAGAGAAGTTCTTTACAATATTTTATACTCAAAAAGGAGGATACACCATTCAACCCCACCTTCTTATGTATCAGTTTCTTGTATGTAAAGTCTATACTAACGTGTGATGTACTTTAAATTCTTGTGTTTTTGAACGATTAATGCATGAAAAGATGAAAAAATTGTAAGAACAATGAAACAATTGAAGAAAATACCAAGAATCTAAGGAAAGATTAAAGAGTTTTAGAGAGTTGGAGGGGAGAAATTCGTGGGTTAGAGAGAGAGAGGGAGTGAAATTTTGAAAGTGGGTGAGAGGACAAAGAGGGAGGGAAACTTTAAGTTTCCCTCTGCATGGGATTCCCACGCTCGTGGGAATCCAGTTTCTGGAGAGGATTCCCTCGTTCATGGAAATCACCACATTTCCTACGGACGTGGGTTTTCTCTCCAGAAACTTTCTGAAGAGATTTCCCACGTTCATGGGAATCACCACAATTCCCACGAACGTGGTAATTGGTGATTCTCACAATTCAAACCTTCGTCCAAGCTTACATGAATTCTCCATGATCCCAAAACCTACAAACACCTCAAGATAATATCATCAACAAGAAATTTGAAAAGAAAACAAGTTGAAATTCAAACAAAATTAGCATGAACATCAATCAAACTCAATTAAAAAAATGATCATAACTAAAGAAAGAAAACAAACAAATAGGTAAACAAAACAATCAAAAGGAAATAAAATTCTATGGATTGCTTCTTATGTAGCACTTATTTTAACTTCGGTAGCTCGACGCACTTCTTTCATTGGAAACTCATCCAAGATCAATTATAAGCGGCTTGCTTCCACCTTTTTTATTCAACATCAGTTTTGTTGCCTGTAAGTAAGCTACAAATTACAAAATGAACAGAAGGACAATATTGATAAAGTTAAGCAAGCCAATTAATTTCATCAATGTCCGTTTCATTAACAAACTGTCAATAAAATAGAGAATAATAAAACTCCCTAAATCTTTCATCGAATCAAACAGTTTGTTCTAGACGAAGGTGAGTTGCTCTTTTCTTCCTTAATCACCTTCATCTCCTCTGCTTCTTCCTCTTCACGAATGGAGACTTTTTTAACTTCTTCAAACTCGATGTCTGTTGTCATCTGCTTATCGTCAATTTGTTATTCAAAAGATTTGAACACATCAATTGTCTTGAATGAGCTACCATCCTTTGGATTCTTAGATACATCATTCATGTTAAATTTTTCTTGACCATCATCAATCCAAAAGATAGAATTCTTTTCATGAACATCAACCTAAGCTTTTTCGATGTTCACCTTTGGTATATCAAGAACTGGTAAATATAGGGAGGGTAAGCAATGTTTTCTTCAATCTCTTTTTTCGTCTCTTATTCTTTAATAAAGTAGGGTTCCGCATGGTGTTCTACTAGTTCTTCTAGCTCTTCCTCATTCTTAAGTGTTATAGCCTTATATTGCTCTAGTTAATTTAATTCCATATTTCTCAGAGATTCTTCCACACTTCTCTTATAAAATTCACAAGAAAGTTGTCTCACTTGAATCTCCAGATTGTGAATAGAAGCGGCATGATTTTTAAGAATTTGACCGAATTTCTTTTCCAGTCTCTTCTGACTTTCCTCCTGGCTGGAAAACATCCTCTTTTGGTTCTCTTCCTGAGCTACTAGTTTGGAACCAAACATTTCCATAAACTTGTCCAACTTACTCTCCATTGCTCCAATTCGATCTTGTTGAAATTCAAACAGGTCTTGATGTCCCATGTGAGTACTTGAATTATTGGATCAATAACAATTTTGGGTGGTTTTGCCATCACGTAATGTACATGTTCTAATAAAAATCGGTACTTCCCCAACCATACTGCGCTTCATTGTAATTTGCAAAAATTCCTTGCTCCCTATAATAATTATCTTCCATCATTGCTCTTTCTATTTCTTCTCAGCATCTAGCTCTTTAGGTTTCTCATTCCTCATTCTAAGACGTCTTGATGTGTCTCTACTGTATGCCCCAAACTTCTTCTTTACTAATTTCTGTCGATCTTCGCATACTCCTTGTGTTCATGCACCTGCAAATACACAAGGAAAAGTTTCAAAAACTCATAAATCAAAGTAATCTAAATTAGACACGATGCTCAACAGTCAATCCCCAGCAACGGTGCCAAAAATTTGTTGATGGTAAAACATATCTACTTATTTTATGCTTAAAAACTGCAAGTGAACGAATCGTGACTTGTAGTTAAAAAGAGAAGATATCAAGCCCACAGGGATTGATGCCTAGATACTGCTTTATTTAGACACTAATTTGTTTAAGAAATGAAATTGTTAAATGAAAATAATCTAAAAAATTAAATTAAAATTAAAAGACTAATGTAAACAATGGACAATACCGCAATATCAGAAAATCTGAATTCAAGAATCTAAATGCTAGAGATTACTTTTCCCTTATTTTGTCTCCCTCCTATTTTATTGATTGAATTGTGCCTCACCCTAGATTTTCAAATTTACTAATTACCCTCTCTCAAGGTGTAATTATTTGTCCCTAATCGAATTAACGAGAATCGATTGAACAATCTCTCAACCTACCTAATCACTCTATTGATTCAACTAGTTATTAAACTATCCTATGGGTGATCAATTAACTAATTGAGATCTCTCTTCTAACTATTCAATTAACATAATGATTGCTAGTCTATAGGTTGCCAACTCTCGTTGTACAATCCTACACGAATTTCGTCTCACTCACTCTCTCGTTGTTGCAAGATGACAATTAAGAACAACAATCAACAAAGATAATTGTATTCAATTCAACAAAATAAGAGTTTTGACAAAATGATTCAAAAGCAATTCCTAAAATGAAATCGGCCTAACATGGTCTCCATAACATCATCAACAATCAAATAAACTATTTTTACAAAGAATAGAAGAGATTAGAATGACAGACAATTAAATAGAAAGACTCCTTCTGTTCTTTACCAAAATCTAGAATTTTGGTGTTGATATGCTATTTTGCCCAATCTTGATGATGATCCTTGTCTTCAATCCTTCCTCAATGCTCCAAACTTGTGTTCTTCACTCAAGATGGTGTTTATGTAGGTGGGTATCGTCTCCCTTTAAGATGGAGGCTTAATTCCCTTTTTATAGTCCAAAAACCTTAAGTTTAATGAAGCCTCGCAGATTGTCTTGGATTGTAATTCCCACACTCGTAGGAATTGGCATGATTCCCACGCGCATAGGAATTTGTCAAAGACACATCTCTCATTTTCTTCTGTAATTCCCACGTGATGTGGGAATTTGTATGATTCCCACGAGTGTGGGAATTTGTCATAGATGCACTTCTCATTTCTTCTCCTCTTTGATCTTTAATTTACCCTCCAAGTTGCTCCTTCTTTCTTCCTACATAAAAATAGTCAATTCTTACCCTCAATTAACATCAAACACACAAGAACAACAATGAAAATCAAAACTTAATAAAAACATACAAAATGAATCCTAAACTAGAACAATAATCAACAATTATTCTAGAAAACACATGCCAATTACCTATAAAAATATATCTTAATGCACACCTATCACAATGCTATAATAAGTAATGAGATAGAGGATGAGAAGAGTTCTTTGGAAGTAACAACATCCAATAGTAGGGAAAAATATTGACATAGAGGTGGTACTTAAAATAGGAATGAAGTTTGAAAATTTCTAATTGATATTTAATTTGCACTAAAAATATACAAGGTGTCACATGTTTGCAGTTGTTATAAGGGGAGGAAGGACAAATGAGAAAGGAGTGTTTAAAAGCAAAACTTTTATTTGTTATTGAGGTTAATTAGATAAATAAGAAGATTTGACTAGAATAAAAGGAAGATCAAGTTAAATAATTGAGTGTAATTTTTGAGTATATTATCAATTAGATGAAGGTATTTAGACTATGCTAAATTTTCAAGATGTGCACAACCATGTTTTAATTCTAAATACATAAGATTTTGTAGGTCAAATTTTAGATAGCCAAGTAAGATTTAAGTTAAAAATGAACAATCGTTACAAAATTAGATTGTCCATAAATATATAGTCTACCATTATAGTTGCAAGTGGGGGTGTAAATATGAAGTATTTATGAAAGGTTTATCTTAATCATATAACATATTGAGACAAGTGATGTAACGTCGGACTTTCTGAGTCCTTTTATATTGGTATGTACTTAGAGATACTGTTGTATATTGATGTATACATGGTTGTATATGAGTTAAAAAATGTATTCGAATCCTTTCGGTATATATGCGCTTACATGAACTTAGAGTTCATCGGTATGCAAAATCTTAGAGATTTCTAGCATATAAGCTTCTCAGTGTGTAAAATTGAGGCCATTGGATGGATATGGCCATCGTGGCCAAGTTAAATATGTTCTAATGCCTTAGAGCTGATTAGATATGATTTATAGACTTATTGGACAATTAGAAAACTTAATTGCAAAAGTTGATGTGCATAAGGGCTTATTGCAAATTGTTAAATGTTAAGGAACTTAAATGTAATTTTTAAATTCCCAATATGTAATTTTAAAGAGTTAAGGGGATTACTTAGAATTTTCAAAAGTTCAGGGACCAAAATGAAAATAAAAGTTTTGGTCATTCCCAGATTTTGGGCTTAATTGCAAATTTAGGTAAAGTTTGAAGGGTATAATGATAATTTCACATAAGCTAAAGGCAAAGAGGTAATTTCAGCATGTTTGGTCAACATTCTAGACCCTTCTTCCTTATGTAGCCGTGCACCCCACCATTAAATATTAAAAACACTTTGTTTTTAATTGAAAGAAGGCAGAAGAAAGGAAAAGAGAGGAGGAGAAGAATAACATATGGCCACCACCAAATTTCCACCATTTTTTTTTTATTCTCCAACATAAACCAAGGTATTCTAAGTTAATTTGGGATCAAGGAACCCAAATCTATCATTATATTTGAGAAATTCTTAAAGGATTTTAAGATATAGCCAAAGGAAAGTTTAGGTAAACTTTGTCTCATCTTTTTCTACATTATGATTTTGAGTTTGGTGTTAAGATATATTGTTTTCCATGGTTAAATATACATATATCGTGGTTTAGATGAATGAAACGAGTCATGGAGAAGTCTCCTTAAGCCAAAACTGAGATGCCCTCTCTTTAGTGAAAGTTTATGAAAATTTAAATATCTTTTGAAATTGATGGTTTAAATGAATTCTATGTGTTTATTGTGTGTGTATAATGTGAATTAATGATGAAAAAAGGCTTTCATGTTTACTTAGGATAAACTTGAATTTTTTCTTAGATTGATGAGTAGTGACCTAATGTGCTTGGATAAAAATGTGCTTAATTATTTTTTGAAATGTGTAAGTATTGGATCAAAGGCACTAAATGCCTTAGAAAATACAAAAGAAAGCTTATGTGAATAATAAGGGAAGTAACCATGTGAGAAGCTTAATGGTCGAATCCTATAGCTTAAAGATTGTGATATTATGTTTTATAAACTTGTGCGGTGGTGTAACACCTCATTTCCAACTGACATATGCACATGTGTCCATCATATACACGTGTACTTGCTTGTCAAAAATGACATGTTAACTATCTTACCTTCACTATACATAACATGGCTTCATGCCCTAAATCATCAATCACACATTTTCTAAACCCAAAATGTTATCACATTATAACAAAACCATAATGTACATTATTTCATATAGTACAATATCAACCATGTTTATACAACATTGTCCTATGAACATAAACAACTCAGTACACACCGAATACTATAAACTCGAAAGAAACAAATATGTCCTCAATCCTAGCTGACCGACCTTTGAGCCAAATCTGACTATAATAGTTGCACAAAATATGCTTCTACAGAGTCTTAGAAGCTAGGTCGTCTCACTCTTGAAACTAAAAAGAAACGGTTCAATTTTGATGAGTTTTGTGAACTCAGCAGAGTAACCATCCTTGTGGTTCACTCATGTCATAAAACAAGATCAATTATAATATGAAATGTTACAGTTCAAATCTACTTGATAAGTATCAAATACGATCACAGATAAATCATTTCTCAGTTAAACAGTTCAATCATATAACGACATTCAAACAGCTTTGCAAATCATTCAATGAATTCAAATTATATATGGATGCGATATGTATGAGACTTACATTCATTTTTATATTGTTGTGACTGTGTGCTTTTACAGTGTTTCAAATTATCAGGCTTAGTCAGACAGTCTGTGCCTTATTAATCACAGTAAGCCATAGGCTTGAACCACATATGCAGGAGCTTAAAGCTCTTATCAGTAACATTATCAGTAACAAAACCAGTCATAACTCCTTTATATTACATGCATTAGAATGAAGTGAATGCCATAATTTAGTCATCAAATTCAATCACTTTCATTTTCCTGTAATATAACAGCATATTATTCCCAGTATCAATTACAGTAACAATCACAGTAGCAGTGGTCATCGGATTAGGTCCGGCATTCAACTTTTCAGTTGAGAATCAGAAAATTATTTAGGCGGACGCATTCATATTCAATCAGCACTTCCAATATCATTCTCATGCATCAAAATGCCTCGGACAAATATTGTCCAAAATCTAGTACACAATCAGCGTAATTTAGTACAGTTCAATAAGATAGCAATACAGTTTATTAATGTACAAAACAATAAGGTCAAACCATCTTAGGTTACTCACAGTATGCTCCAAACAACCATTACCTTGAAGTACCGGCAATGTCTGAATGCTGTCGTTTAATGCGTTCCTCTATATAGACAATACATTCACATATCACAATATTGCATAATTATGTATTCATTTATGCACATTCATGTATATTGAATATATACAATGCATGTTTATGACAATTCTGGGTTTCTTATCATCAATCTAGTCATAATAATCATTTGAATATCCACATTCAATTTATTAACTCATATTTGTTTAAAGGTACACTTTCAGGTCTATTTTGCACAATTAATTTCATCAGAAAAGTGAAAGAATTTTGTAACACTTCCTCGTAAAAAATTATTCTCCTATGTCTTTAGTCTCTATTGATACCATAGATTATTCTATGAGTTATGCTCAAAATACCATAGACTCTGCACATTTGAAAGTTTGGCTAATATATGATTATGCTTTCAAGTTGTGCAACTCATATCTCTCAATTCGTATATCCAAAAATTACAAACTTTATACTAATTTAAAACTAAAAGAATAGTTACAAATTTTTTGCAGAAACCTTATCCTAATTCACTCTACAGCAAGACAGTTTATTTAACAACCATAGGATATGTTTTCTATCCCTAGTAGTGCTACAACCTAGGTCAGGACTCAATTTCATGCCAATTTTGATAGTCTTATAAACAATTAAAATTTAACTTCTTTAAGAAAGTTGTAGACATATATCTCTAGTTTAATCTGAATCAAGAATCAACTCATTTAGAAATCTACATATCAAGTTATAAGCAGAATACCGAAGCATATTCATGAAAATTCTCCAGTTAATAACATTCCAGTAGACTTCCACACTTTTATTCTATCAATCACTTTCAAATCAATTCAGATAGCTCTAAATTTTTATGAAGACAAAGAAAAATGTCTTAAAAATCCATTGATCTAAGTTTCAAGTCATTTAGAGTTCGGATGAAAAATTTATAGCCAAAAGACTTAGAGCTGTTTAATGAAATACTCTAGTTCATAATTCATACATGCAACCACCACCCTTTTCTCTCTCTAAAACTCAAACCTTCATCTTCTTCACTGAATTGCACTTCTCCTCTTCTTTTTTCATTTTCTTCCATTTCCAGATTTACACACTTCTAACACATCCAGCATGCATTTCTATATCTAGTAAAACCTTTAAATAAGTTAGACTCAAAGTTACACTTCAAACATTAAAATCCAAAGATTCATTTATTTCCTCTCTCTCTCTACTGCGGTTTTTTTTCAACTTTCTATACTTTTCCATTTTTTTTCTTTCCCTCCTCAGTCCACGGTTTCTATCATCTTACTCCTTAAAACACAACACCTCATTACGCTCTATGTTTTCTTTAACTTTAACCTCATATAAATCCATCCCTAACATTCACACATATACAACAAAAACATAGTATGTTTATGAATTTTACTTCCCATTTGTTTCTGCGCATCATTTGGTATCCAACAACAAATCTCATTTCATCATTAGTTTATCATTTTATCGACTCTATACAATGACTTCACCTACATCTTCATTTAAATCCATTATACCAATATGCAACAAATTCACATATGTACAAGAAAAAGTAAACCTTCTGTGTATTTTATCAGTACAAAATAGAGCATATTTAATACATCAATTTTAATAACTCTGTATCATTCTCATAATCAAAGACCAGTTTTATACAAAACCTAACTCATTTCCTAGCAAATTCCCCTACTGTTCATATAGCTCATCTTATCATCCCTATCATCGGGCTACTTTTTACACAAGTCATGCATGCATTCATTGCTAAACCATAAAAGATCGTCAAAATCATAGAACTTAAAACCTTAAAATTCCACTTACTTGATTTAACAAGGTTTGGCTGTGTTAGTGAATCACGTGTACAATGTAAACAACAATTAAACTTCCTATCAATAGATTGTCAGTCTTACTTTTATATCAGAATCAATATCCATGCTTTCCCACATAACATGTTGGTGTTTCAGATTGTTTTTGTCTAACAATAACTTTGGTGTAAAGAAACAACAACAGAGGAACCAAGTTCTTACTCTACTTGGCTTATTGCATGTTTGATATGTATCACTGTTTCACACTGCCACTTGTCACAATTTAATTGGTCTATTTATTTTTCTTATTTCTTAATCCAAAAATACCACAAAATTTTAGAAAATTTTCCATAATTCACCAAAAATATGAAATAATCTAAATGTTCTCCAAATAAATTTTTAGCTCAAATAATTCACAATTCACATTTTAATTGCATTTTTAACAATTAATAATACCCATAAAATGTCAATGAATGCATGTACAAATAATTGTAATGTGCAAAATCAATAATATCGTGTATGTGTATGCCACATTATGCATAAACATGCGTTATGCTTACTAATTTCTTATTAATCTCGAATAATCACCATTTTAACCCTAGTTTAAGTGACAGGATGTTACAGCTTGTCAACATTTGGGGATCCTTTAGGATTGGAGATTAATCTAAATAAAAGCCAGTTTATCTTAGCAGAAGGGGAAACTACAATGGAGGGCATAATATCTCAACTAATAGGAATGAGCAGAAAACAAGCCCCATTGACCTATTTGGGACTTCCTATCACCACCAAAAGAATTCAATTCTCTGAATGTCAACCTTTACTGGATAAAATCCAAAGAAAGTTAGGAATGTGGTCTAATAAAGTGCTATCCTTTGGAGGGAGGCTTCGACTTGTTAAAACAATCCTAAATTCCCCACACATATATTGGTCCTCTAATATCTCACTAGCCAACAAAGTGATCAAATCCATTGAAAAACTATTCCGAAGATTCATATAGGGAAACCTCACTTCTAATAGTCACTTTGCTAAGGTTAAATGGAAAGAGGTGTGCAAAAGGAAAGAGGATGGGGGTCTTGGATTGGTTTCAATTGCCTCCTTTAACAAAGCAGCCTTGGTAAAGAACCTTTAGAATATTCTCCTAGAAAAGAAATCACTATAGGTTTGATTGTTACACAATTATATACTGAAGGGATCTAGTATTTGGTCCATCTCTATCACGCCTTCCTATTCATGGCCATTGACTCAGCTTTTAAAACTTCGATCTATGATCGAACCTCTAGTCTATTGCAAGATTGGGAAAGGAAAGAAAGCATTTTTCTGGTTTGACAATTGGACAGAATAGGGATCATTAATTTAAAACACTCAGCGTATTCATCTATGGCATGATGTTCCTACAACTGAGAAGGTCAAATATGTCATAAGAGGAGACTAATGGAACCTCTCAGCTGAATTATAGACTTTGACTCCAAACTATCGTCCTAATCTTATAAGGGAGGATGCTTACTATAGCCTCAACCTTCCACCTAACACCTTCAGCATTGCTAAATTCAGGAAATGGCAGATAAGACAAAGCATAAAATAGGCTTGGTTCCCTGTTGTCTAGCACAAAACACTTATACCAAGCTACTCTATTATATTATGGCTAGTAGTTCTTAATCAACTGAGTACTGTGGATAGGCTACACTTCATGTCTACTAACTATGACTGTGTTCTACGTCAAACGGATTTGGAAACAAGGGATCACCTATTTTTCCAATGCCCCTTTTCGCAGGATATATGGGAGCGGATCAAGGCACTCAATTCTACCCCTAGTGCAGGTACAACTTTCACAAAAGCCATAGAGTGGCTTCTGAAGCTATCTCACCTACCTAAGTCGACTATGAGCATTTATATTTTCTCTTTTGCCTCCTCCATTAAGGAGATATGGAAAGAGAGAAATCAGAGGAGATTTTAAAACAAACATCATACAGAATAGGAGGTATTTAGCTCTCTGATTGTAGGAATCAGAGAGAAATTCCTCTACTCTACCAAATCAGAAGAGATATGCAGTACACTAGCATCATCATAGAGACTCAACTAACAAAGTAGAGGCAACAAAATGCATGAAGGCGTTAAGTAGTACCTGGACTGTCGGCCTTCCTGTAAGTACTGTCTGAATCCACGGATCAGAATGGAAGAGTAAGTGCTTCATCTGTTGGGGGACAATGGAATCTCATCAACACTAGCAAAGAAAGAAAATATATTAGAAAAGGCTCATATGTTATTAACAAGGGTTCGATAACAAACAAAAGCGAAAGGAAAGAGGAAGAAACTCAAAGATTCTAGTAGAACAATACCTGCAATGAAGCAGTGTTCGGTATTTCTTCAGTATGGAGATGGAGGACAGAACTTATGAATAGTGAAGGATCTCCAAAAATCAGAGGTGTTATTATTCAAGGAGAGAATGCAGAAGTAAAAGAAAGATTTAACTCCTTACCTGAAAGTGGATATAAAAGCAATCGGAGCAGAGATCTTAGAGGTTGCCTAACCTAATATGGAACATTCTGAAGGCGGAGGCATAAAGGGGTAAACAACTTTACCCTAACAGGAGGAAATATCGTGTTTTCGTTGTAAACTTAACGAAGTCGTATTAATTCATTGATCATGCAGCGTCATTTGATTTAGAAGGAGCTTATGTATTGTGTCTTAGATAAAAGCTCCTATGTAACTATTTATTTATTCAATACATTTTAACTTTTCAAAAAAAATAAGGGGTCAAATTATACCAAGCGGGGAGAGATAGAGTTTCATTTGTGTATTCATACTAATAAAAAGTGAGTTTAAACTATGCCAAGTGGGGAAAGATAGGTCCTTTTTGCATATGATCCACAATAAAAAATTAGAGATATTTCCTATTTGAACAATTTTTTAGCAAAAAAATGTTAATGTTTATTGAAGCAATATAATTACTTGTACTGTTTAGGTAACATAAGATGAGAACATGTTACATAACAATTTTTTTTGTAGGTTAAGGAAAAAACTTTCATCTATCTACGACGAGGATATACAATTAAGTAATCAATTTGACCAAAAGACAATGTGAGTTTGGATGAACTTGATTTCTCATCCACCCTTGAAACATTAAATCTTCTTTTTATAATCACAAGATGACCAGAAGTAAAATGATGATGGGTTTAATCGAGGAGCCATATATAAAAGATGACAAAGATATTCCTAAAGGATTGAAAGGCAGGGGAGCCTCTACATTAATTAGAACATGAATCGTATATTTTATTAATGGATGAAATTTATGGTTAGGGTGTCCACACCAGAGGCTGACAACCATCTTCAAAATTCCCACCTAGCTTTTTTGTTTTTTGGTAAAGTAAAAAGGAATTAATTGTATAAATGGATGAGAATTTGTCTTACAAATTGCACCCTTTCTAAAATGACATTAATCTTGACTAGCTTACTAAAACGCACCATTGAGACCCAACATTATAATATAACATTTCTTAGTTAGTAACCTCAGAATAATCTTTCAAAGTCTCCAAATTTGAATCCAAATTAGGGCTTATATTCCCTTGATCCTCACCAAGGGTTATGCATTGCCCAACCGCTCAATAGGTAAGAATTTTGTCGCCTCGTGATTGTGAAGTTACCTGGATCTGAATCTTAATCCTCTTTACCTCTGATAAATTTTCACAAAGTGACAAGTGGAGATTTTGCGGATACACAAGTGCATCAGGAAGGGAATTGGATCCTCCAAAGAAGAGGTCAGAACCCCTTCATGCATAGATCGATTCTTCTTTAGGTAATAGGTTTTCTTTGGTTTGATTATTACTGGTTAGGAGTTGTTGCTTTTAGATTCAAAAAATTATTTTAGTTGATTCTCCACGAGGCTATTATATTAGGACAAATTCTATCTAATGCTCAGATACAAAAGTAATTTCTCTCTAATTCCATAAATTAGGGAGAACAAAATCTCATCCCTAATACGAGTCTTGTTTTTAATTCTACTTAGGTTACTCTCTTGCCATAACTCCTTAAAAGTTGAAGAAAAGGAGATGATAAATACCACCTTACTAGATGAGGGGGTATTTTTCAACTTTAGGAACCAATTAGGAAATTCCATAAACTTACTCCCCATTTTAGACTACAAGCAAAGACCCTGTATTATGCTCTATATAAATTTGGAAAGATCACAAAGGAAGAAGAGATGGTCCTTAGACTCCTTCCCTCGTCCACATAGTTTGCAAATAGGGTTTGTAGCTAGGTTGCACATTTTATCTAAGATAATTTATCTAAAGTTGCTAACCATAAAATGAGGAACCCTTATATCTTATAAGTATTTTAATCCATCAAATCCTTGAATCTTGAGGAGTTGATTGAGACTTAAAGGTTAATTGAGACATTGATAAGGGTCCTTTCTTCCAAGATCAGAGAGTTAATTAGGAATGAGATATTGTAACCCTAAAGGGATATTGCTATATTGCCCACTATTAGGATAGAGTTAACCTTGGAATAAATAGGAAATGAATTCTACCCAAGCATATTTTGATAAGGGGGCCTCTACTTGTCCAATTATCAAACCATAGGGAGGCCTTTTCCTTATTTCCTATCGTACAAAGAACAGCTGGTTCCAATATGGCCCTTTGCTTAAGTAATTGAGTCATGAACCAAGAAAAGGAAAATTTAATAGGAAGGTCCCATCCCATATGTTATTCCCCTTAATGATATAATTATAAAGCCATTTGATCTATAATGATTGATAAGTATTTAATTGTTGATACACTTAATCCTTAAAACTTAGTGATTAATGCCTTAAAATGCTTAGGACACTCACTTTAGTTCATATTTGATTTTAGGTACAATTTGGAAGCATAATAGCTAAAGTGAGCCGAAAGCATATTCATTGAGCCATCTTCCTGAAATTCACACTCAATTGTCTTTATGGAGCAAGAAGGAGAAGGATTAGAATGAAGAGAAGACAAGAAAATGCAAAAACATGAAGTATATATGGTGTATGGCATCTCACGGTCATAACTAAAAATGTCATGCTCGTGACTAGCATCTCATGGACATAACATTTTTGTCATGGGTATGACACTTCAGGTTATGCCCATGACTCATTTTACATGGGTGTGACACCCATGTCACGTCTATGCAAAGATGTGTTAAGGTTATGAACCTCTTTTATGCCATTCACAATCATGACACTCTAAGTCATGCCTGTGACTTTTGTGCCACCTGTCCCCAAAAAACTAGTTTTTACTATAAATGTGTTATGTTGACGGTTGAAACATTCCAGATTTGAATATTCTTTATTTTGGGATTTCGAGAGCAGAAAAGAAGACAGAGGTGATTCGTGGCTATTTCTTGGAGATTCAATTAATGTCATGCCATTCCATTTACACTTCATTGAATTTGGGGTCTTTGAAAGAAATGTGTGTCATAATTCAATTGGTAAACAGATCTAACGCTTATCTTGAAGGGTTTATAGAGGATGTCTTAGTGCAGGTTAACGAATTAGTTTTCCCAGGTGACTTTTATGTATTGCACATGGAGGGAGAACCTTCATCTAATTCTACACCAATCCTCATAGGTCGACCGTTTTCAAAAACATCAAAGAAAAAGATTGATGTAGATACAGGAACATTGATTAAGGATTTTGATGGTGAAAAAGTTTGCTTTAATATTTTTGAAGCAATGAGGTACCTTAGTGATGTTCATTCTGTTTTATCATGTAATGTCATTGATTGCTTGTTTTAAGAAGTTTTTGATATGGAGGTAAAGATGAGTTAGAAGTTATTTTTTTCATGAGTTTGGAGGGAAACAATTTGAAAGTTTCTAAATTATTCATTACAAATGAGATAGAAAAGATTATGCTAGCATTGCAATCACTGCAACTAATGCTAAAAAGATATGTATTTCTAAATATTGAACTACCAATATCTCATAGGAAATCTCTACCTTCGGTTGTGCGGGCACCTACAATTGAACTGAAGTAATTACTAGAGCACTTGAAATATGTATTTTTAGGAGAAGGAGAAACACTTCTGGTAATTATAACAAGGAACCTAACCAAGCTTCAAGAGGAAAAGCTCATTTGAGTGTTTAAAGACCACATCACAACAATAATGTGGACCATAGCTGACATTAAGGGTATTAGCC
This sequence comes from Erythroxylum alaternifolium, assembly GCA_027478495.1. Taxonomy (NCBI): domain Eukaryota; kingdom Viridiplantae; phylum Streptophyta; class Magnoliopsida; order Malpighiales; family Erythroxylaceae; genus Erythroxylum; species Erythroxylum alaternifolium. The sequence goes on from JANIIA010000192.1 coordinate 40,954,347, forward strand.
CTTCGACATGCGTGCATCGAATTCTTTTGAAATAAGGATCCAAACCATCAAGAGAATCACAAAGAAGATTGAATCCTCTAATGATGGAAGTGATAAAGACGAAGATCTTGAAGTTGTTTGATGTTGGTATTATTTATCCAATTTTGGATAGAAAATGAGTAGGTCCAGTCTAAGTGGCACTGAAGAAGATTTGGATTATAGTGGTGAAAAATGAGAATAATGAGTTTTTCCCTACAAGAATTCAAAATGAATGGCAAGTATGCATCAATTATAGGAAGTTAAATGCTGCTCCACGCAAGGATCATTTTTTGCTCTCATTCTTTGATGAAATGCTTGAATGACTTGCTAGACGATCTCACTACTATTTTCTCTATGGGTATTTAAGATATACCAAATTGTGATAGATCCAGAGTATCAGGAGAAACAACCTTCATATGCTTGTTTTATACATTTGCCTATAGAAGAATGCCGTTTGGACTTTGCAATACCCCAACCACCTTTCAAAGATGTATGGTAGGTATTTTCTCCGAGTATGTTTAGCACATTATTGAGGTCATTATGGATGACTCTACTGCTTATGGGGATTCATTTGATGGATCTTGGATAATCTGAATTACGTACTTAAATAATGCATAGAAACTAATCTTGTTCTAAATTCTAAAAATGTTATTTTATAGTTGAAAAAGGAATACTTTGGGGATATGTAATCTTATCTAGAGTGATTGAGGTCGATAAAGCTAAGAAAGAAATTATGCGAAACTTACCATATCCCATAAATGTGCAGGAGCTTGTTATGGTCTAAACAGATCAATATAAATTGAATTCTATTTAGACCAATTAAAGGCAAGCGCACCTTGTCGACAAGTAATATAAAACGGTAAGAATCGGATATCGTACCAGAGGGAATTTCAGCACACAAGACCATTAAATTAAACGATGAAAAATTACTCGGATGATCAAGAATTGATTGATTTGAAAATAAAATAAAATAAAGTAAATAAATCAAGGAAATATGAAAAATGCAAGGTATGAATTAAAAAACGACTAGATTTAATCAAATGGTAGAAATCGGTTAAGGTATCAGATTTCAATTGGATTAGACACTAAAAATTGTAACAATGGATTGATCTAGGAATTACTTCACTTTGGCAAGTTGAACCCAATGTTCATAAGAATTCCATTTTTCTTCTAAATCCAAGTCACCCACTTGGTTCATATATAATTCGGAACAAAAGGCGTTTAATGCAAGAAGCCTAAAACTAAGTTCGTTAATCCTAGTTATCCTCACACAAGATCCTAAGGTTGGTCTACACCTTAGTCTCAAGTATGTCGCTTAATTAATTTTTCGACAAATTAAATCCTATTGATTGTAGCATTCAATCATCTAAGGTCTTAATCTAGGTGATCAAGCTAAATTAAGACTAAATATGCATTCAATAAAGCAAAAATCAATACCCTAAAAATTATCCTAATCCAATTTCAATCTTAACCTTAACCGAAAAGAAAAACTTACTCACACATATTTATTAATGTAACATAAATCATGGTCATAATATATGGTTGCCTTGATTAAATCGACACAATTAAAATAAATAAGGAATAAAAATAAATTAAATCTCAGTAACAAATGGGATCGAAAAGCATTGACCAAGTCGTTGTCTTCTTTCTATGCTTGTGTGAATGGAGTGGAGTATGTGTTGTTAAAGTAGGGGCTGCTACGTTGCTCTCATTCTTTGCCACCAGTTACTTCCATACTTTATCTCCTTTGCCATCAGCTGTCTTCGTTATTCTCTTTCCACCAGCCGCCTTCAACATGTGTAAGTGGAGAATATTTGTTGAGTGGGGGCTGTGCGTGAGTGCTGGAAGAGCTGATTTCGTTGCTCTCACTGCACCAGCTGCTCACACCTACTCATGCTTCAACGTAGCTTTTACTGCAGCTCATGCACAACACAGCTCACACTACTCTCCTCCATGCTTGCAGATATCTTCCTTCATTTAATGTCCACTAGCTGTTGCTTATTTTATTGCCACCTGCTGCTTCCTCTCAGTTGTGCCACCTGATGCTAACATTTTTCTACCAGTTCACGCATAACCACCTTCCTTCATTGCATCAGCTGTCACGTTATTATCTCTACCAGTTTCAACGTGTTTATCTCAACGTGGATGCTTCATTTGTTACTTTTTCTTAGCTGCTTCGATTGTTTCTTAGTATTCAATCTTTCAGCTCACTCATTCATGCCTATAATCATGTTTTTGCTCTTCATTTTACGCCGCCACCAGCTACATTATTTTGTTTTCTCTCCATTCAATGTCTACGCCCCCCATTCACGCCTAACCCTCTTTTCAACTCTCTTGCTGCAGCCATCTTCTTTTGTCTCCATTCAGCAGCTGTATAATTCTTTTTAATTAAGCCTCACATATTTTCAGCTCACATTTTCCTCTTCTTTCAACTGCACATCTCACACAACTTACTCACGTGTAGCTGTCACACAGCTCTTTATTTTTCCAGCCCCTTTTCATGTTACGCACTACACTCATATTGCTTAAGCCCATCTTTTACTACAGCCCACATTTAAATGAATGTCCATATCTTGCATGGGCGTGAGAGTGTCTCATATCTAGTGCGTACCTAAAATTAAAACAAATAGCTCTTAATTAGTGCAATTTAAACATTAAATGGATAAGAGTTTAGCAAATTATGTATCTAAAATCAATATAAAATGTCCGTTAACAGATCTTCATTCTTTTCTTGGCCATGCAGGTTTTTATCATAGATTTATCAAAGACTTCAGTAAGATCTCAACAAATCTATATTTCTTGTTATAAAAGGACGTGCCCTTTGAATTTGATGAGGGATGCAGGGAAGCATTTGACAAGTTGAAAGAACTTTTAACTTCGACACCAATCATTCAACCACCTAATTGGAGTCGACCATTTGAGATTATGTGTGACGCTAGAAATTTCATTATGGGTGTCATCCTTAGTAAAAAATGTGGCAAGATGACTCATGTCATTTACTACGCTTCAAAAACTCTCAGTCCATCACAATGCAACTACTCTACCACAAAAAGGAGCTTTTAGCTGTTGTGTTTGCCTTAGATAAATTTAGACCTTATCCTTAGATAAATTTAGACCTTACTCGCTTGGTTCTAAATTAGTTACATATTCTGATCATGTAATATTAAGGTATCTTTTATCGAAGAAAGAAGCGAAGCCAAGGCTCATTAGATAGATTCCACCACTCTAAGAGTTCGATTTAGAGATCAAAGATAATAAATGTGTAGAGAACTCTGTCTTGGAACACTTAAGTTAAGTTGTGAAGGAAAAGGATTTAATACCATTACAAGAGCTGTTTCTGGATGAGCAATTACTAATGCTTCAAAGTAAAGTTCCATGATATGTTGATATTGTAAACTATCTAGTGAACCCTAAGATACCTAACGATTTGAATAAAGCTATATGGAACATAATAAATAGTGATTCAAAATATTACATTTGGAATGATCCTCAATTATGGAAGTGTTGTTCTGACCAAGTAATTAGGAGATGTGTGCTTGAACATGAATGTGAATCTATTTTGAAATTTTTTCATTTGTATGCTTGTAGTGGTAAGAAGAAGTGTCAAATAAAGAAATCAAGTCAATCCTTGAAAAGTGTTGAGCCCAAATCTTAAAGACTGGAGCTAACGACTTGATGATGCTCTTTGAGCATATAGAACCACATATAAGACACTAATTTGTATGTCTCCATACCGACTAATTTACGAAAATTGGTTTCATCTTCCATTGGAAATTGAGCACAAAGCTTTTGGGGCAATTAAGCAATGCAATATGAAGATGGGCATGGGTGGGTGGGT
>JANIIA010000192.1:41012861-41030572 GCA_027478495.1 Erythroxylum alaternifolium
ATTTTATATAAATATTTTCGTACAATTTATGGGTAATTTCATCTTACATTTTACTATAAATGATTATGTTATAATTTGTAATTTATGAATTTTAAAAAATACACCTACAATTTTTTAAAATTGTCTTAAAAATATTTAAAATATAATAAACGCCAGGGCCGATTAAGGCCCCACGGGCGGCCGGTGTCTGCCCCCCCACAGGCCACGGGCTGGGCCACGAGCTGACCCATTCCGACCAGCATGGGTTGTGGGTTAGGCTCGCCCGCAAATTTTTTTCGATGGGTCGGGCTGTTGACAAGCCTAGATTTTACATCTAGAAATTTATATTCAACTGATTATTTGTTCTTTTCTATTACTATAATTCATTGTCTCTTATTTTTATTTTATTTTCATTACTTTTTTCTTTTAAAAATCAATCATTCATTTTGATTAGATAATAGAAATGTGGCCAGTACTATTAATTATAGTCTTCATGGGATTAATTACTCACACTCACTAAATTATACTATAAGAATGATAGGGTACTTACCTTAGAAATTTATTTTAGTATTATTTTATGTTTCAAATATATAAAAATCATTTTCATTTCCACCAAAACTTAATCCACCACTAGTAATTTAGAGTCCTTGTACAACCCAGACCACCCGCCCACAGATATTGTCTATTTTAGGCTTTGGGCCCAACCCAAACCTTCACGGTTTTGCTCTTCCTAGCCTAGCTAGGAAAGCATGTCTATAAGGGAGAGTCCAACTCTCCAGCTGGTCCTATCGAATCGTGTCCTGGCTCTGATACCATTTGTAACAGTCCAGACCACCCACCCACAAATATTGTTCGCTTTGGGCTTTGAGCCTAGCCCAAACCCTACAGTTTTGCTCTTCTCAGCCCAACTAGGAAAACGCATTTATAAGGGAGAGGTATCCATACCCTTATAAGGCATACTTCGTTTTCCTCTCCAACCGATATGGGATTCTCACAATACAGAACTGTGAGGGTTTGGGCTAGGCTTAAAGCCCAAAGCGGACAATAATTGTGGGCGGGTCGTCTGGGCTATTACAGTCCCCATAAAATAAGGAATACGAAGGAGGAGAATACCTATATAAAGCTTTAAAAGTTGATATCTGAATGATGAAATGGGAACTTGTGTTATGCAACCATTCTATTAGGGGTAAACATCTCACCCATTGCTTAATATCATCACTTTCCAAACACTATATATAAGTCTCCATGGTTTGATAAACAACTTCTATTTACCCATTTAATTAAGGATGATTGGCAATAGAATATGCAATGTCATTCCTTAAATTTAGAAAATATCTTGCATGAAACTACTAGTAAAAATTAGGTTTCTATTACTACTAATAGAATGTGATATGTCATGCACATTATAAACATATTTCATTAACTTCTAAGCTACTATGATAATTTAATATGGATGAGCAAATGGGACAACATTAACATACATTCTTAGCCTATCAACCATTATAAAAACCATTTATTCCCCTTCATAAATTTGAAGCCCCTCTATCAAAAACAAGTTTTTACTTCCATCCAAAAATATTAAGTTATAGCCAAAGGCTGCAACAATCATGGTGAAGTAATTGCTTTATTTTTTTTAGTATACGTCACATTTCCTTATAATGACCTCACAACCTTCGACATTTTTCATATGTGGAAATAAGTTTTCACTTTTTTTAAGTTCCTAAGAAACTAAAATGACCTCCTATTAGAGTTGTATGAACCTGGCCTTTCTCTTGGTTCTCAAAAGATGGAACATATCCTACTAACTAATCTTCGTTTCCTTGTTAACAAGTCATTAGATTAAGTATAAGTGAAACTAATGAAGTCCCCATTTTCTATTTTCTAAAGTAATTTCTTTAATTATTAGGTCTCACCAATTTTCCTTAAATTCTTGCATGAATTATGTATGTATACTAGAAATAATCATAAAATATAGTTCAATATTGCCTAATCTCAACATCAACCACAATGTTTTCACTCTCATTTCATAAAAAGATAGTTTTACTATAAAGGGATTGTGACCTTTTTTAGTAGACATTTCAAACTATTATGAATAGTTAGGACTATAAAATATTGTCTTAACTAGAAAATACGACCAAATTTAATATCCAACATTAAGGTCAATAGTTGTTTTTCATATGTTGATAGTCTTTGATATTGCATCGGTAGTTATTTCATCTACACGTGATAGGATGGCCTTTTTGCATTAACATTACTCCAGTGCCTTTACCAAAAGTGTCAGCCCATACCAAAAGTGTCAGCCCCAACTATAATCTCTTGAGAGAGATCAAAAAGAGATAATATAGGTGTCATCTTAGAGCTAATTTTAACTTCTTAAAAGATTGACTAACTTCCACTCCCTATTAAAACAAATCAAATTTAACAATATTGATAAAGGTTTATTTATCATCATAAACTTTTGTTAAATTATCTATAATACCTAGGTAACCCAAAACTCATTAACTACTTTAAATTGGTTAGTGTTTTTTATTTCACTATAGTTTATGTTTCTTTAGATCTATAACTACCCCCTCCTAAGTAATAATGTGTTTTAGTTATGTAACATTATTATCTTTAAATGTACACTTACTACCTTTAGAAAATAAATAATGTTCCTTAAAACTTCCAAAAAACTTCATAAATTTTCCTTTTCCTAATCAAACTACTATATACCAAGATATCATAGAAGAAATATTAATAGCCACTTCTTCAAGCAAGGCTTGAGACAAATTCATTCAGCTTTAAAAAGTTATTAAAGTTTAGTTAAGCAAAATGGCAAAACTAGAAACTTATGATGAACTTATTGAGTCCTAAATGTCAATTTCGCAATGTACTCCTTTTGTATTCTAATTTGTTGATAACCCAATTGCAAATTAACCTTATAAAACCATCCTTTCCCACATTATTTTTCCAAAAATTCCTCAATCAAAGGAATAGAAAATTTATCTTTAATTATTTTTATTCAAGTTTTTATAGTTTATATATAAACTTTAAGAGTTCTCTTTTTTACCAACACAACAGGTGATTATATTTTTTCAATCATATCATAAACTATCTCTTTAATGGCATTTTTTGCATTCCAAGATATTTATAGAATCTTAAGTTAATAACATCTATACCTTCATTAAATAAGATGTTGTAATCATATAATCCAATCAAGGCGAAAACTTTTAGTTCCTAAAACACTTTCAACACCTTTACTAACTCATTTTGTTGTTTATGATTAACATTTCCTGATACTACATCAGTAAACAACATATATTATTGAGGAGATAACATCTAATTTATAACTTTTTTCAATAAAGAGAATTGATAAGTAGACTTCACACCCTCTATTGGTTTCGTAGACTTCTCCTCACAAATAGTTGTAACCACCTTCATTTTCCAACTTTGGAGTTCCATCCACTTTCCTTATGAAATCAAAATTCTCCTTGCCTTTCTTATAATTGTAAACTACATCATTAACAGATGAAAGTTATGGTTTTCCTAATACTATGTACAACCTTTTATAGTTTTTGTTAAAGCATAAATTGTAAACCTATACTTATACAAACCCCATTCAAAATCTTTACATATTTGATGGCACTTTATTTACACACCACCACTTACCATAACTACCACAGGAGTAGTTTTCTTTACCCTACAACCTCATCTAAGTACCATTCCTTATCTGTAAAGTTGAGTGGTCCTTACAACTATAAGTATATGCATTGTATTTCTATAGAACATCCCTAACACTCGAATTTGTTAAATTTTAACACAAGTTACCTATTTATAGCTTAGAGGGAGATAGTAAGTTGATCCTTCTTATCATCATCCTCTTCCTCTTTATAGTAGGTTGATCCCTCTTGTCACCATCCTCTTCCTCTTTTTTAGCTTCTTTTGTATTTGTTTCCACTATATACATTTGGAACTATAATTACTGAAAATATAAACCATTAGAAAATATAAACCATTAGCTTTTCTATTAACTAATTCCCTACTACTTAATATTTGAGTCATTTTAATTTTCATAACATTCGCCCTCTATACTATCAACATTTTATATGGTTTGGGAAATAATACTATTTCATTCTTTGGTAGCTTATTAATTCCCTAATTGAAAAATGATTAAAGGCTTCTAATTACTCTTACTAGTTTCATAGCAATATATAAATACCAATTATTATTCTTTTTCTAGATCATAAGCTTACTATTGATTTGTATGGTTCAACAATATTGTTAGATACTATATCTCCTTCCTTAGTACTTTCAAAAAGAAACTCAATAAATAGAGTTTAGGAATTACCAGCTTATGAGAATGAAAATTGAACAAGGCATAATATTTTATGATTGTCCTTATTTACTTTAATTCCCTTATTAGACCATCAAAAATTTCTCACTACAATGTTATCAAGTAATCCCACTAGTTAGGCAACTTGATGGTTAATCTATTTTTCATGTGCAAATGATGTAATTACTGCTTCTCCAGTTAAATAAGTCACTACATCTAACCTACATTTTTAGTGGTGTTCCATCAAAAAAAAATTATTAACACTGATAAATCCATCATTTTTATTTTTTAAAATTGAGTAATAGTTTCTCAGTTATCCTTAAAGTCATTAATGAGCTTCCTCTTCCTCACCATGTTTTGTTGATTAGATATTGGTACAATCATAATATCCATTATTTTTCTCATCAATTTTTTTTCATATTTCATATCCATATCCCAAAATTGATTCTTTGTAGTTTCTTCCAACTTCCCTACATCACAAACCCTAGTTCTTTTTTTCACTATCAATAGTTACCTTATTTTGAGAATCAATTGATTTAATACCAATGAATACAATCAAATTCAACTAACTCTATATCTCATATTATTGGAAATTCACAAAGAATAATACAAAAATTGAAGAAGAAGAAGAAGAAGAAGAAAGAATAAGAACAATTATAAACTGAAAACATAAATACCATTTAATAACTAGTAACAATTTTATATTAGTCTATTCTCATAATCCTTTCTCCCAACTTCCTTACAAAATATGTATAATAGTCTATACTCATAATCCTTTCTCCCAACTTCCTTACAAAATATGTATAAATCAACTTGCAATTATGGATGGCAATGGGTCACAACCAATTTGGCCTAGCTTAACACTATTATAGTGTAATGCAAGCTTGATTTATATTGCTCGAGTTTGAACTCAAATAGACTTGAGGTAACCTAAAGCCTTCCCGACCAATCTAAACCACCTAGCTTCTAGTTAAGTCAACACGAATTGACTTGACCTTTCATCAATTAGAGCACAATATTGCTTCACCCCCTCCATCGGTAGTTGTCTCCTCCTAGAGAACTCACCTAAAATGGAATCGAAAGAAATCATATCCATCTAAAAGATCAAAATAATACACAAAAAGGATCACAAATATGGATAATCCATTATCCATATACAAAAGTACATATAAAATAGTTTTAAATCAAAATGAAGTAAATTGGGAAAGTTTGGAAACAAGTAGATAGAGGTGGTGAGTTAAAAGAAGAGAGGAGCTAGCAATTTTGAGAAGGGAAAAATGGAGAAGAGATTTAATAGGGATATTATAGAAATAAGGAGATAAAAGGGGGTAGGTAGTGAAGTTAAAGAAGAGAAATAAGAAGAAGAGTGTCATGGGCAATGGTGATGGCATATGGCAGGGAAGGGAGATGATGATGAGAAAAAAGGATAACTAGGTTATATGTGTTACATATAACATTTGGGTCAAGCTGGACAATGAAGCATAATCCTGAGCCCTACCTAGAGTCTAGTTGACTTCATTTTAGAACGATTTAGGTTAGATCAAGCCCAGGACTCATTTCCACTGCATTTTGTAATTAATTAAAATGACACCATTGAAAAGTCTCAATCCTTCTATGATAACATATGAAGTTATACTGAATATTAACCTTCGTTAAGTATCAAAAACCTCTCTCTCTCTCTCTCTCTCTCTCTCTCTCTCTCTCCCTCTCTCTCCCTCTCTCTCTCTCTCTCTCTCTATATATATATATATATACGGGTTTGAGAGTATATATATACATATACCCAATCTATGGTTTTGTCATACAATAAGATCCAATTTATTTGGATTCGTTAGGTTTAGCCCAATCCCCACTCCCAAACTCGAAAGAGAGGCCTCTCTTTCTAAAGGAAAGGCTACATTCGATTCTGACAAATTGATTTTTAATAGAAGTGAAAGTGGGCCTACTTCCCAGCCCTACCTTAACGCAAAAATCAACCAATCAAAGCTTTTGGCTTTATCCTTTCCATCGAGCTGGCTAGTTTAGTTCTAATTTTCTTCGCCTTTGGACGTAGTTGTATTTAGAGAGAGAGAGAGGTTTTTGATACTTGGTGAAGGTTAATATATATATAAATTCCATATATATATAATCGAACTATGGTTTTTGAATTTTTAATTTTTTCCTAGCTGTAAGTTAAATGGAAGCTTCTTGTTATCTAGTGGTGCATTAAATGGTAGTAAAAATTCCATAGGTCAAACTAATTATATTATCATTTAGGAATATACAAAATTACAAAAAGGAAATAAAAAACCATGACCTTTTATACAAGTCATTTTTTTCTCCGATTTCTTTCAAGTATAGTACAACTTTTCTTATAACATCTTGATAATAGTAAAATAGATAATATAATAAATTATATGAATTCTTAACATTTTTTGTATGACAACATATGAAGTTGTATTGTTTATATATATATACACACAATACAACTTCATATGTTGTCATACAAATAATGTAAGAATTCATATAATTTATTCTATTATCTAGTTTAGTAACTGAAGGAAAAAGGGTAATCGAATATTTAAATTTATTGTAATCTAAATTTATTGTAGTTCCCACATGTTTCTCTAAAAAAATCATGTTAAGCTGTTGGAAAGATTATTTAGAAACTTCCTTTTGAGTCATCATATTAGAGTGAAAGGGCTTGCAAAAGTCAAATGGATAAATATTTGTGTTCATAAGCATCAGGGAGGGTTGGAAGTCAAGGATATCAAGTCTACTAACTCAATATTGATTATGACACAACTAGGGCAGATCATAGAGGATAAAAACTCAATTTAGATTAAATGGTTACACAATTATTTCTTAAAAGGAAAAGCATTTGGAAGATGCAAAAGAGTCACTCAAACTCTTGGTTTCTAGTTTAACTCTTATAACTTAAAGGTTATATTAAAGTTTACTTCTTTTATAAAGTAGGGAATGGTGAGAAAGCTACTATGGTATGACAATTAGGTAGGCCACAGTCAACTAATTAACATAATTGGAGTAGTCAAATCTATTGGTCCTTTAGATGATTAGGTTTCCACGTTAATACTGGATAATGATTGGGTTCTTTATCAAGTGTTATTGAACTATAAACCTACCATCAACTGATATTCTCCATTCAAATAATTACTATTGGAAACGTAAGCTTATTTATAATCTTTCTAGTAAGCAAATTAGGAATTCGATGCAACCTCCTAATTGTAAGGTGAACTGGTACACTATTTTTTGAAACAAGTTTCTGATTACTAGAAACTCATTTCTGTTGTGGCATATAATGAAAAATAGACTAAATACTATAGATAGGCTACACTTTTTGGTGGTAGATATCATTTGTATCTTATGCATAGATTATGATGAAACGAGGGATCATTTGGTTTTTGATTATTCCTTTGCATCTCTAGTTTAGACCTGTCATTAGGATCTTATAGGTTATTATTTCTCATAAGCCATTCAATTGTTGGATAAGCATACTAAAAAATATTATGTCACTTTGGATGTTTATTTCATTACTTTTGGGTTCACTTAATAAATGCTAATTTAACTATAATTATACACCCATATTTGATGTATTTTGCTTTATATCTTATAGTTTTGTTGTATTTTCGGTACTTAATTCTCTCTAAGTGCATTGATAAGACATAGTTGCCTTCATTGACTAAAAAGAGAAGAATTTGGATGAAATTGTGGCATAAAACAAAGATTTGAAGCAATTATGGACCTACACGACCATGTACAGTGACTATGCTCTGTAAATGTGTGAAGACTAAAGAATTCGACTTCTAGTCATGTGTAGTTACATGCCTCTATATGTTGAGATACACGATCTTGTATATTGCTAGTGTAAGTTTATGTGCCCTATGAAATCACAAATTCAAATGTTTGTATTTATATACGGTCTCCTACATTCCTGTGTAAGTGATCATCCATATCCTATAACTAATTTTTACTATAAAAGGATGAGAGCAGAAGTAAAATAAAAGGATATAAGCTTTTAAGATTTTTTTGGTCATAAGCAACATTCAGAGGCGACGATTAGGATGAGGAAAACATAAAGAATACATTAAGAGATCTATATATAACGATGTAAAACACAAACTTACAAAAAGATCCAATAAAAGATAAAAGGGAGATTTAGAATTATGATGTATTTTTTCTTTTTTTTTGCATATTTGTCTTCGATTTTGTTTTTTATAATTAGTAACTAAGTTGTTTAACGTCTAGGTGTGAGAACCATAAGTTAAGATAAAAATATGTTTGAATCATTTATGCAATGAAATTATATTGGTTGATTTATTCCATTCATTAATTAGTAACTAAGTTGTTTAGTGTCTAGGTGTGATGAACCATAAGCTAGGATAACAATATGTTTTATTGTTTTATTTAATGAAATTTTATTAATTGATTTATTGCGATTCAATTATGCATTTTTTCTTATTCTAATATATTTGAAATGTTAACGCATGATTTTTTTCATATGATTGAGATTAAGAAATCCTCTTATATAAATAGATCTACAATAATTGGAAAGAGTTATAAGAAGACCAAGAGATAGACCAGAATAAATCCTCTGGATTAGGGTCAAATCTAATAGCAAAATTCATGAATCAATAATGCAATCATAGAGGTTTTAACTAGAAATATTTATGTTAATCAACAATAGATTAGTTATTAATAGTTTTGAGAAAGATATTAACATAAGATAGGAATTTCCAAGGTCCAATAATTAATAATATGATTGCATGATAAAAGGGTTAAAATTTTGTGATTCTTACGAGAGATTCATCTCCTAAACACTATTATTTGATATTAATTTTTCTATGTAATTTCCTCTATCCTACGTTTATTATTGTTTCTAATTTTAGTTTATTTGTTTAGCTTGATTTTTATTTAAAATATAAAGTCTAATTCATAAGTTAGATAATAGAAAAAAAGTAATGACTAGTTTTTATTGTCATCATAGGATCGACCCATACTTGCCTATGCTAGCTACAGCAACAATATGCACTTTCGGTAAAATTTTAATATTAACCTTAACCCTTATAAATAACCACTCTCCATGGAATCTATAATGAAAGGAATAACAAGAGATTCAAGAATAAATTTGTAACTGAGAAGAAGACAATATATGTGATCTTGAATATTATCAGCGAAACTATTTACTTAAGATCCAACTAAGTCAATTCTTTGGATCTTTAATTGCTGCCCTCTTATTAGTTGTAGTTGGTAACAATTGTAAGATGACTTTTTAATTTACTTATAGAGCATGAGATCCTCCCAATGGACTAATTGTACTCCTTTCTATGGTTAGTTAAAATCATTTCTTTAATTTTTCAAAAAAATAACAAACTACTAGTCATTACATTCAACCAATAACAATTTTACACATGTTACTCCCCTATACTCTCACTTATAGAAATGATGTCATTTTTTCTTGATTTGAGCCTTTCTTTACTATTCATCATCATCTTCCCTCTACTTCTAGTTTTTTTTTAACTTTCTCTCATAACAATAACTCCCTCTCTAATCACCTTATCCACAAATTTTACACTGGGATAGCATTATTAAAGATCATATCAGTACTCCCATGATACATCTTAGAGATCATCAATAAACCACTAAACTAAAATGTGAATGGTAGGTGTATTATTCCCATTAACTAAACTGTGATCTAACAAGGTAATAAGGTATTTTAACACCCCAAAAAATGACTGTGGCAACTACTAATGTGAGCATATTGGGATACGTGTTTCTTAAGCTAAAAATCAAGAAATGTATGATGTTTACATAAGTTAACTGTAAGTTGTAGCTTATAAGTAATAGTCCCAACTTTTTGTAATACTAGAAATGGGCTAAATTGTAGAGAAGTCAATGTTGACACAAATTTTGTTGATGATAAGGTTGAAGTTTCAAATAAACTAAATCCCCTACTTGGAACTCTCTTTCTGCCCTCCATTTATCATAAATTTGTTTCATCCTATTTTATACTCATTCCAAATAGAATTAAATCAACTTCATTTTTGCTTATATATCCTTTATAGCCTAATTTGCCATTAAACTTTGAAATCACTAGATAAGTAAGGTATATGGATTGGAAAAGGATAACCATATAGGATCTCAAATAAAAAATCATCGAATAATAGAATGTTAAGTGATATTACACCACAATTCTATTAATGAAAATTAACAATACCATTAATAAGGGCAATCTCTGATTATACACCTTAGATATATCTCTATTGTATGATTGAGAACCTTTATCATCCATCAAATTATAGATAATAAGTTTTTATTTCTTGAATTCTAAATAATTTAGTCCAAAAAGCACTCCGGATATGGGATCATGATCACTCATTAATCTCAATGGCATACTATGTACTTTATATATGTGATCTATATAAGCTTGAGCTACTTTAGCTGTTGAAAAAGGATGAGCTAAAGGAATAAAGTGCCTATACTTACTCAACCAATCTACCATTGTTAGGATAATGAGAAACCATCTAATTTTTCAATCCTTCCATAAAATCTAAGCTATTATTAGTTAAATTTTAAATAAGGGTTAAAGTATACCAAGGTTAGCAATAGATTCATATTTGCTATATTGATAAACATCAAATTTCATTATAAAATCCCTACGACCCCTATACATTTTCTTGTAGAAAAAATACATTTGAATCTTCTTGTATGTTTTAAGAACAATTGAATGACCTCTACCAGATGAATTATGGAATAAGATATGATTTGGTTCTTCAATTTCTTTTGATCCCCTTGATAAGCTAATTTTATACTATATTTTATGCCCTAAATTGCTTATGTTTTGATTACTCTTTGAAGGATTTACCTTAGTAAACTACTTAAATTTGATTTATGTTCACTTTTATAGGTGAAAGGCAATTTTTTTCTTAGAAACGCACATAGTTCAATTTTTTAAAGATATTTTCTTCATTTCAACTCTGATTGGGGATATTCAAAATCTTAAACAAAGCTAGAAGGATGGAATACAATTCATTTGAAGAAGTCAAAGCCTAGTTATGTCGTTTGATAAGTCGAAATTAAGAAAGAATTTGCAACTGATTGCTAAACCCGATATTTGTTGACCAATTCATGTACATATCCAATTGAGGTGATTCAAAGCCCATAGAAAGAGGACATCTAGACCTACAATTTTTATAAAGATGCCAGGTCAAAAATAGGGTAAGAATATACTAAAAAGGCATACCGAAGCCCTGGCATGAATCAGTTTCCTAAACTGGCTTAGTTTCTTAATTATTTTGGAATTCTTAAATTGTGGGGCACGATAAGGGTTGAAGAGGGATATTGTTACACATGAAAAGACCTTTGTTAAGAAGAATTCTTAGGGTTTTATAATGTGAAAAAATGAAAAATAAAAAAAGAGAAGAGGGAGGAGAGTTCTGGCCGACATAATAGGAGGCTCTCACGTTGCAGATTGAAGGCTACGCATTCTTTCTTTGTAAGGGAGTAATTTTAGGGTATAGTTTGTTGTTTTTATTTTAGTTTGGATTCTAAATTTGATTGAATGAATTCTCTGAGTTTGTTGAACATGTTTAAATTTATTTTTAATATTATTAAATAATTTTGTTTGCTAGGATTCTATACGAAAGCCTAATTGATTTTGTGTATATGATTTATGGTGGTTTGAATTGATTTACTTACTAACTTGGTTGTTTATTTCATTATGTGCTTAATGCTTTTAATTGTCTGGCCAACAGTTAATTGATTGTAAAGATTAGGTGATTCTCTATAGAGATAGTTTAGTCCTAGGTTCAATTACATGAAATAACATGCATGTTGAGGATAGAAATATACTTGAACGTGTATGCAATCGTTAGTGGATGCATGTTTTTAATGAGTCTCAATTTAGTAATTTAGATGGACATATAGTGTTTTATTCTATTGGGATATAAGTAATAGGTTGCAATAATAAGTAACACATACGTTAGAGCATTCAGTTGGCAATTATTAAAGTTCATTAGTACTAAACCGATAATGCACTAGGCCTGTTAGAGATTATTTTCAATTACTATGAATTGCATTGCATAATTGATTAGGTAGAACCATTAGAACCCTAGGCTTTTCTATTTGGTTAATTTTATATCTTTATTATCGATTTCATATTCTATAGTTAGTTTACTTTTAGATAAATTAAGTTCCTAAATTACTACTTTCGGTTACCTAAATAGAGTCATAGCATACTAGTTTAATAGTTAGTTACCTAAATTACTACTAAACCGATAATGCACTAGTCCTGTTAGAGATTATTTTCGATTACTATGGATTACATTACATAATTGATTAGGCGGAACCATTAGAATCCTAGGCTTTTCTATTTGGTTAATTTTATATCTTTATTATCGATTTCATATTCTATACTTAGTTTACTTTTAGATAAATTAATTTCCTAAATTACTACTTTCAGTTAGCTAAATAGAGTTGTAAAGTACTAGTTTAATAGTTAGTTAATTAATTAATTCCCTGTGGATACGATACTTGGATACTTCCAAATTATTACTTGTGACTGTGTGCACTTGCACAAATCATCCTGATTAGAATTACGCAATCACCCCTAACTAATTTGCCTTTCCATTATCAAGTATCATTATTCTAAGAATTACCCTAAATACCTTGTTGTAATTTATGTATCACTTCACATAATACTAGATCATTTTGCTAACTAAATTGGATTTGCTACAACAAATTAGTACAAATGTCTTAAACTATTATAGAGTATAATTTAACACTATAGACTTGAGATAAAGCATCAGTAACCCTATCTTCCACTCACTTTTTTATAATTTCAAATTTGAATCCTAACAAATTTAGCAACCAAATTTTTGAAAAAGGTTCATAATATTTTGATCAAGCAAATATCTCAAGCTCCTTAATCTTTTTGAACAATGACATAATGCGATCATTGGCCAATTGCCAAAACTAAAGCTAGTACGTCTTTCTTATCAGTTGACAATTGAAGATATCTAAGTAATAGTGTTTTACTGAAATAAGCCAATGGATGACCTTCTTGCATAAGAACTACTCTAATTCCTTCTCCTACTACATATGGTTTAATAATTAAAGACTTGTCAAAATCAAGAAAGGGTAAGAACTAGTGCTTGCCCCAATGCTTCCTTTAGTTGAGTAAAAGTTACTATAGATTTCATGACTAAAACAATAATTTATGTGCAGCAATTGATAAGTGGTTTGCTAATTTGGCCATACTTTTTCATAAATCTTAATAATACCTAGCCACTAACAAAAAATTATGAGCTACTTTTTCTAGGTAAGGGACACTTCTTCATAGTACGAATCTTCTTAAGATAAATTTCCACACTTTGAGCATTAATAACATGACTTAAATATTCCACTTCTCTAAAGACAAATGAGCATTAGCTTGATTGATATATAATTTTTGATGCCTTAACTCCTAAAAAGTTTTAGGGCATCAATTGACCTAAATGGCATTACCAAAAACTCATAGTGGCCTTGGTGAGTCTTAAAAACTATTTTATGCACATTATTCAAATTCTTATAATTTGATGACAACCATCTCTTGAGTCCAACTTAGTGAAATATTCAACTTTATATAACTTATATAATAATTTATTAATCAATGGAATGATAAAATTATCCTAAACAGTTCTTTTATTTAAAACTTTATGATCAAAACAAAATCTCTAGGTTTCATCTTTCTTCGTAACTAAGATTATAACAGAATAAAAGGAACTTATACTTTTTTAAATTATTCCTTGTTGTCACATTTCCTTTAATAACTCTTGCACTACTTATTTTTTAACTCTATCATACCTATATGACCTCAACTTTGTAACTTCAACATTTAACTAAATCCTATAATGATAAAAGTCGTAATGGTGGTAACCCATTCAGTTCCTAGAACATATCCTAGTAATCATCTAGTATCTACTATAATTTTTCCACCTACTCACTATATAAAGAGTTTAATTGATTTAGGGTATGTTTTAAGACTAATATAAAGATCCTTCCAATAACTAATATAAATACTTTGTGGCAGTGATAAGAATTGATATACAACTTCCTTTCCATTCAAGCATTTCTCTATGCACATACCCTTCAGTTCAGGTACTCTCTTACTTACTACTCTTCTCAACATGAACTTATGCCATATCCATTAAAACTTTGTAAAACCTTTATTATAATTATATACAATATCTTTTCTAGTGGAAAACCACTGCACTCCTAACAATATGTCACTTCCTACAATATCTATAATCAATGCATAAATGATAAATTCTTTTCCACTCATCTCCAACTTGAACTCTTTACATATCCTATTACATTTGATATCTAAACTCCCTCTTATTATAATCACCATTTGTTCTATTTCCAATGTGTGATGATACCATCCACCAAAATATAGATTGTCTTCCTTGAAACCTTCGTATAACTTTCATTTGTTGAAACTTAGAAGTAGTTTGAAAAATGCTTAATTGTTCATATTTTTAGGTTTAAATTTAGCATATTTTTCTTGTTTATTTAAATGAAGTTATTATTTATGATATGTAATGTATTAATATTTTTATTATATGTTGTAATTCAATTAATAAAAGTAACAAATTTAGACAAGTTTGAAGTACTTTGGAGTTGTTTTGACCAAGTTATGAAGCTCCAAGGAAAGAACACAACCTAATGCATGACCATGTTCTTTATTATTTTTTAACTTCTAGCTAACATAGTCATGTTTAAATAGTTTGAGGTAAGTTGGTGTGTTACATGGCTTTGTTTAAGAGGTAAACACCCGTATTGTATTTTGATAAGCCCATGTTCACTTTTTCTAGTTTTTATATCTATATATTTTCTCTAGATTCAAATCTTGTATTTTTTTAAATACACGTACAAGTAAAAAATTGTGTGTTTTCCTGTGTTCCACCCAAAAGCCTAATTTTCAAACTATAAAATTCAAATGAGTGAAGATAAAAAGAGAGGTTTGGGAGGCATAATTGGACAACTTAGAGTAGCAAACATAAATAACAAGCAAGAAAACATATTTGGAGTGGATTTATATCAATCTAAAGTGAATTTTGTGACAATTGAAAAGGGTTCCATCATGTCTCCTTTAGTTTTCTATTTTTCCTTTAGTTTTGATGTTATGTCTTCTATGATTGGGAACTAAATCTTTATGATACCTAGATATAATGAACCCTAACATGGATTTTTTTATTTCATTTTTAATGTAATTTATTTTACATGTTCAATAAGAGATGATTATATATTCTTTATTGGTCTTAAATTGATTTATGTTGGTATATTGATTCATATTTGATTTCATGCAAATGGGAATAATAGATCCTTTGTATGAATTGAACTAGCATAATTGAAAAGAGTTATATGTAATCTTAGGGATAGATCGACATAAATCTTTCATATTAGAGTCAAACCTAAGAGAGGAATTTATAGATCAACTAATGGAATTCTAAGGATTTTAATTTGAAAGATATTTCGATTAATCAACCTTGGATTAGTCATTAATAATCTTGAGAAATATATTAACATAATTAAGGAATTTTGTCAAATGAACTTTAGGTTAATTGATGTGTGATTTATTTACACGAGAAGTCATAGGGATATACACTATTTAGGTACCACTATATTTATTAATTATTCCTTGGTTCAATCTTTATTCTATTTAGTTAATTGTGGTTACTTGTTTTATTTTACCTATTTAAGTTTAAAAATTGATCAACCACCATTTCCATTTTTTTGGTTGGATAGTAGTAAAAGAGTTAATAGTAGAAGCCATATTCTTTATGGAATCGAAACTTAGTACTTAATAACCTATACTATCAAAGTGATAGGTGAACTTATTTAGAAAGATCTATAAGGTAGGAGATTAAACAAATGAACACTTCAAGTTTTTGGTACCATTATCAAAGACTATGATATTAGGAATGCTTAATTTCTGTTAATAAGCAATTATTTTTCTTTCACATTTTTTCTTTTCTTTTTATATTTATTTATTTATTCTTAAAGTTCTCTTTCTTGATTATTTTCAAGGTTTGTGTAATCATTGCTATAGGTACCTATTATAAAAGGATTGAGGGAATAATATTCTCTAGGGAAATATTTCATCACTTATGGTGACTTTAAAAGCTTGGAGCAAAAAACATGGTACCATGTATTTGAAAGCTCAACTGGTATCAGTGTTATACGAAGAAATTTGTGGTGATATCCACCTTAATCATAAATTTCAAGCATCGGAATACATATGGTAGCAACCAAATTTCATGGAGAATTGGTCTCAAAACATCTCCTATGGGATTACTTATAATCCAGGGTGGAGCAACTATCCCGACTTTATATGAAAGATCAAGCTTCACCTCAATTTATACAACTACTGTAAGAGGAGGATCGATATCTTAAAGAGCTCCTCGTAAAATCCATTGCTACATCTAAGGCAACCTCCGAGAAATTAAAGAGTTATTCACCTCTTTCCAAAACACAGTACTTCCTACTAGACAACTTATTAATGTGACAACTTTGAGGAGTGAAAAGGAGCTAGATATTAGAGAGATGAAAGAAAAAGATGATGTTCTAAAAGAAAAAGAGGAAGACGACATGGAGGAGCCAAATAAAAAAGTTATCAAGGAATTATCGATAGTTTTTTAAAGAAGAGGAGCTTTTATTTCTCCCAAAATAAATTTCTAAATCCAATTGACAATTTAGTAGTTTTATTATTCCTTATTAAATTGATAGTTTATATAAAGGGCGTTAATGGATTTACTTAGTCTTATTAATTTGATACAATATGTCCTTATTATATTCCAATATGTAGCCTATTTGTAATGTAATGAACCATTATTTGGAAAGACTGGTGAAAGCAAGTTGTTGATTATAGATCTAGGTTGATGAAGAACTTTCTAAGAATTTTAGCTATAAGACTCATACAGATGTTTTGGTTGGGAAGCAATCCAACAATTAGGTGTTTTTGTTTTGATTAAGTATTTTATAGGATTTTTATTAGTACTTTTGTTTTTTTCCATATTTTTAATCTTATGGTTGTAATTTTTATTACTTAAGTTAAGAATTGATAGAGTTTCATAGGCTATAAAAGCAACATCACCCCTATACCTTAGAGTAGAGAAGATTTTACTAACACTAAATAGATGTTAATGACATTGGGTAAGGCTGGAAATCTTTTACTATTAGAGTACCAATTATGCTGGGACCCCTCCTCGGGCGAGTCACGGCCCCGATGTCCTAGTGACATCTGGACGCGTGTCCCACGAGGGAGGAACTCCCCACCAGGTCAAGCTTAAAACAAAACAAATTCGTTTAACCTACCTCCAAACAAAATCCGAGGTAGATCACAAGAAATTTCAATAAATGTTGACCCCCGGGAAAAATATGT
>JANIIA010000192.1:41045497-41064835 GCA_027478495.1 Erythroxylum alaternifolium
GCATGAGATGTGGTAATTTACCACATCTGGACCCGTTTCTCTGGTCCGACCCGTTCTCTGGAAACGGGATGTTACAGAGCTCATTAATAACTTTCCCTTATTCGTTGGAGATACAGGGCTCATTTTACATAGTGAGCCAGAGGCTCTTACCATATTCTGAGCTTTAAGCTTTTTTTCAATTTCTGAGCTTTAAGCTCTTTTTCGGTGGCTACTTCGGTCATAACAACCTTTATCTTTTATGCATTCATGTAATGAAATGCACTATATTCACATATTTTCAAACAATCACTAATGCTTAATTTTTCACATTCATATTCACATATATTCATTGGATCGATGTCTAGCATTCAACAATAATGTTGAGAATCACTTATTTCAGTCTAATTCACATACAATGAGCACTTCCTATGTTCTCACATTTATCAAACTCCTTGGACTGTTAATGTATGGAATTGTCTCAATTATGTTCACATTCAGAAATAATTCAATACAGAAAATTTAAAACAAAACAAACAATGAAAGTGAGACCATCTAGGTCGACTCACAATACGCTCCAGATTAGCATTAGCTTCTATGATTCAGAAATGTCTGGATGCAAATGTTGAATCCTGTATATCAATTTCATGCAACAAATATAGTGCACACACATAATTAATTGTACAATCACATAAACATTTCATTATACACATATGTGTATGTGTACAGTATAATGCATGCTCATATTGACAATCCTAGGTATATTTCCTTTATTCATATCTCACAATCAATTACGAACATCTTTCAATCATTCTTTAATACCTAATACACTTTACTCACTTTAATCACCTCGTTTCTCATCCACTAAGGTCATTCAAGATCTCATTTAAACTTACTTAAATCGTATAGAAGCAACTTAGTATTGATTTGTTCATATAACAATCAAAGGACAACTCTTTACCTCCATAAGTCTGGTCACGATCATGAAAAAAACATTTTGGGGCTGGCCATGACCTTGCTGTAAGGGCTACGATCGTGCCTTGAAAATTTCCTCCTCCAGTCATCCGAATTCAACACATATTTTAACACCAATTTCACACCAATTTCTCCAGAGTTCACAACCTCTAATACAACATCATTACATACTAATTCATGTAACAATTTGATTGCATCCCCTTATCAAACTCTATTCAATTGTTTAGGCATCTTCAATTACACATTCTCATTCATTAAATCCATAACATCACATGCATAGCATCAAGCAATTTATCCACTAAGTTATATCCTCATTTTAAGCCTAAATAAAGTCCAAAAGTATCATAATTATATACTTCATCCTTGATTGGTTCAACCCTTGCATAATTAAAACTTTTCCATGAAAAATAACTACGCACAATGGCATCCCCTTCCACGATCGTGACAAAAACTAATTTCCCAGTATTCCTGCATTTTTCTAGTTTTTCTCATGATAGATTTTTAGGTCAGTTTTGTATGACCATTTTGACCTAAAAAAAGAGGTTTTTACGCAACACTTTCTTCTAATAGAATTTTTCTCTATGTCTTAAGTTACTAATGACTTAAAAATAATACATTTTGGTTCAGTATCGTGCAAGTTATAACCAAAATACTACAAACTTTTCTTATACCTCAACAAAACATCATTCTCAACTTCAAGCCAAATTTCAAGACTCTTAAGGACACATTTCAAATTTTATTCCTTCATAAGAATTGTATCCATATGTTTATAGTTTACTCTAAATCAAAATTAATCTGATTTGGATATCCACAGATCAAGCTATGGCTAAAATGCAGATGAATGTTCAGTAAAACACTACATATAACATACTCCAGCACATTTCATCCAAATTTTCCAGCTCTTCAACTCCTACAAGATACATCTAACATATCTTAAGCTTATTTTATCAATTCTACATCATTTCTTCATCAAGATCACCTCTATTTCCAATTAAAAACATCCAAAAAATAATTTACAAACCATTGTTCATTTTATGAATAAAAACAAAACATCAAATTATCCATACATTCATCAAACATTTTTTATCATTTTTAAACATCATTTATACCCTTAATTCATCTAAAAATCATCCCTATCTTATCTTATGAATTATTTCTCATCATATGAACAAGAATATAGCATAGCCCACTTAATTTCTCATTAGCGTAACATCATATTTCAACACCTTTATCATGTTCATTTCATCCCAAATTATCATCACATATGCTTATATTTAAATAACCCATAAAAGGTTTAGGTGCTACTTACTTGGTTAAGCTTCAAGATCTTCAACCCACACTCAACCGTAGCTTTCCTTGAACCACACGATCATCATACATGTGCAAGAACAAGATATAATAGAAGTGGGTTTCATCAACATGAAGAAGGTAGTAAGGTGTTGAAGTAGTAAGGTGAAGGATGATAGCACAAGTTCAACATAAGGACAGTTAAAGTGAGAGTGAGAGTATCGTAGCTTAAGAGAATAAAGAAGAAGAAGAAGAAGAAGAGAGTAATTTGCTTAAGTGAAAGATAAAGGAGATGGTCTTTTAATTGGGTACTTCGTGGGTTAAAGCAAGGGGAGTTAGATGCTTGGTGGGTGTCATGAAACATGTCATGACACTCACCACTTAGTAATTAAAAATAAAAGCTAATGTCTTCTTGCTTACAATATTACCTATTTCTAAGTAATCAGGCCATTTGTCTCCCAATTATAATCCAATTGACTCCCAATTTTAAATGACATGTGTCATTAAATCCCAATATCATATATCAATTATTTCCTTTGTCACTTGTCACTTATTTCTAGTACCATTTATTGATTGTTCTGCCATTTGGCATTTTTTCTAGTCTCAATAATACCCTCAATCTTCAGAAAATTCTCAAATTTCAACAAAAATTCTAAATCAATAATTTAATACACCAATCAAATTTTAAGGAAAAATAATCACTATCCATCTTATAATCACATTAAATCAATCATTTATACTCGGAAAATATCAAATGAGTGCATAGACAAATTATTGTAATGTGTGCAATGATCAAATTCACATGTGCGTATACTAATATTATGTATAAGTATGAAATGCATTTTTCTAATCTCTCAATAATATTTCTCATATACGGTATTCCCAGGCTTTAACCCTTAATATGAGAACGGGATATTGTGGTAGATGAAGAAGCAGCAAATTGGAAAGTCTATAGCCTAATCACGCATGCAAATTGGAAAGTCTTTAGAATGATCATGTAGGTTGGACCAGTTCCATGTATGATCATGCATGGGATGCATTATCGTGCAACTTTTCCAGGTCGTTAGTTTTTTATACTTTTGATGTTTCGGGGCTATTTTTGGAAGATAAACAAATGGTAAAACCCTATATAAAACTCTAAAAGAAGAGTTTATAAGGACGAGAAAAACCTCACTTAATGGCTAGAAAAACATAACAAGAGGAAATCAAAAGAGAAAAAATCTTAAGAACATAAGTTGTAGTTTCCAACTTATAGCAAAAAAGAGAAGACATCTAGATTCAATTATCTACTCTTTTCTTATTTCCTTATTTTTGTTGGATATTAGTGATAATTAAATTTGGATATATATTTACATCTATGGATTTTTAAATTCTTTTTGAAGAATTACTCGATTTATTTATTCAACTTCACATTACTAATTTAATGAAATATATTGTGATGTTTATTGCTTTATATTCAATTTGAATCGAAAGACTGGATTAGATTAGTTGTGTTGTCTTATGCAGTGAGAGCTAGTACCTTTGTAGATCTATAAACATCAAACTAATAGGCAATCGAAGAGAGATCTTAATTGTTTATTAGTTATTCAGAGGATTGCTTTAAATCCAGTTTCATAGTTAGAAAACATTTTGATAGATTAAGAGATCACAATTCAATTTCTATCTATTTTAATTGGGATTGGTTGCTTAGATCTTGATAAAGGGTAATCACAATTATTGGATACCTAGGATCAAGTATGACTAAATCAAGAAGGTAAAATAATAGCAAAAAAGATGAAAGTAATTCCTAATTTTCGTTATTGATTAATTAATCAAATTCTCTACTGCCTAATTCATAGTTTGGTTATTAATTCATTATTTTTAGTTTAATTCTTATTTATTCATCTTATTGTTTACCTTAACAAAAGTTTACAAGAAATTTTGGGTGACTACTACATTCCTTATGGGATGATACTTTTTATGTTATAAGTTATGATTTTTACACTTGTAGTTAAAAAAATTTCATTTAAAATTTCAACAACTTCCTCTGAACTTTATATTATATGCTTTTTTAGTTATAGGAATTCTATCATTTAGACCAATAATGTCTCCTAGAAAAATTATATGCCATTTCTTGATGAATAAACACTATTCCTAAATAGTTTAATTGATATTTCTATCTATTTAACTCCAATATTTAGATCAAATAAAAACCTAAGTTGTCTTTAAATATGGTTAGTATTAAAAATAACATGTATAAATCTCAAATATGGAAAGCTCCATTAACAATTGAATCAAAACTTATAAAATCAATTATGATTTCATCTAATCTAGATATAAATGTATTTTGCCTCAATCGTCCTTACAAATATGAAAAAAAATAGTTAGAAAGAAGAAATCATTATAAGGAATCCCCTAAAGAAATTCTCTTTATCTTTTACATGGTAATCATTTCTTTTGAACGACTTTAGATCTCTCTCTATTACAAATGGGCTTTAGATTTTTTTTCTTAAATTCTTCTTAAATAGGTAGTTACTAAAACTAATGAAAAATAAATTATAAAATTGAAAACAATATAAAAAACAAAAACTATAACTTTCTCTATTTTTATAATTTATGCCTATCATAGACATAGTTTGGGAAACATTTGTGCCTTAGGTTATGTATCTTTTTGTTGGATCTTCGTTTAACTGATATTCAATTCAAATGAGAAACTAGGTAAAAGAATATAGGCTTTGGTTAACTTAATATAAGGAAATTTTTGTTGCATTATACTATTTGATCTATATATCATAATTAATAAAATTCAAAATTTTATAAGATTATACACGAAAGATTTAAGAGTAGCATTGTAATGACTATTTCTTGTCCCTAATAATTAAGTATAAGAGTTGTGTATATAAATAGGTCACAATTGATTTGTAAAAAGAATCTTTGATAATAAAAGGGAAATTAAAAAATATTTATAGAGCTTTTATTGCATTCATATATATGTAAACATAAGATAAACCATTAATGCACTATGTGATCAAAAAGAGAAATTATTAAGCTATGTATGACTATAAAAGTGTTACAATTAAGAGTAGGTATTGGGTATATATTATGAATACTTTTATTGACTTTAAACAAGATGTATAATGATTTATCTTTACCTATGTTGAATGAGATAATGTACCATATATTCCTCTTTACCATTTTAATGAAAACAATAATAAAATCCTAAGCGATTATTAGAAATTGAAATTAAGCTAAATCTTACTAAACGAATCAGTATAATACTTTTATCCCTTTGTTCTTTACTCTCTTTATTATTTATTTTTTAAATTGAGACAGATATTCTTACAGATTGTATATACAATGACATAATATATTTTATAATTTTAAATAATTCATTCAATTGATATAAAATAGATTAAAAATTAGACATACATAATTTAACTCTTTTATAATGTCATTATAAAAATAAAAATATAATTAAGTTATCATTAAATATGGTCACAATATAAACCTTTTTTTAAAAAATAAAGATATTGTAACAGAGAAAAGAGATTTAAAAGAGTGCATAAGTATTATTAATAATTACAAGGTAACTAAAGCACATCTTTAGAACCAACTAAAATGCAAATGAATAGGAATAACAAAGAGTTTAATCTTCATTTCCACTTAGATTTAGGAAAGAAGCAGACCATAGATTCAGGGGAAGTATGTTGAGAGGAGCCCTATAATTTTGTAGCAATTTTATATCCCGCTAATTTTAAGGAAGATCCAATCTATCCTTGCATATATTGCTGCAATTGATATGAAGCTTCTTAGAAACAATTGTTTCTCTCAATCTATCATGCATTTGTTTGCATAGTACTTAAGTTGCTTGCCTAAAATATAGGAATCTTATGCAATTTCTTTCTCTTTAAAGTTCATATATAGCATAATTATTGTTTAAGTACCTTAAGATCATTAACATATTTGAAAGGTTCTTTACTTAACTAGGGACTATATAAGAGTACCAAAAAATGTTCTAAAGAGCCAAGAACATATGAGATGAAGATCTGAAATTTTCTCTTATTGATCTAGAGATCGAAATATTAAGTGAAATGTTGAAAAGATCTCATAAAAGTTAGCAAATAAACTTTATTAGCACCACACAAGAGTAATAAATCATCTATAAAAGATAAGTTAAAGAGCTTCAAGTTCTTGCATTTGAAATGACATTTAAAAGGCTTTCTTTAAGAAATATTAAAGGAGATCATTCTAGTTAGCACCTCAATAACTAAAGCAAATATGTAAGGTGATAAGGGATCATCTTTTTTTATCCCTTTAGCACCATTAAACACAAAGGTGGCTTTACCTTATTGATAATGTTGAAAGAAGCTATAGGCAAGCATTAACAAATGGTTGGAGAAAGCTTTAAGAAATCCAAAATCTTGAATTATATGGAGGATGAATTTCCATTTAATGGCGTCAAGTACTTTAGAGAATGATATCTTTATAGAACATCTTTAATAGCCTTCTTTGAGTGGTATTCATTGAATATTCTTAAGAAATCATTAGGTTATCTCTAATATTACATTCTAATAATGGGTTTAAGTCTCAAATTCAAAATCTTTGAAATTACTTTATAAAGGGTGTTAAAGAAAGAAATGAGCCTATAATCCTAATATGGAGAATGGATGGGAATTTTCGGGATGAATCATATATAAGTCTTATCTAACTCCTTAAACATGATACTAGTTGAAAATAACTCATTGATGGCATTGGAAATATCATTTTTAATAAGTTCTAAGACCTTTGGAAGAAAAAAATCACTAAATGCATCAAGTCCTAGAACGTTTTCTGTATAGAAACTAAATAGTGTTGTCTCAATTTCTTGACCGGAGATTGGAGAAGTAAGAGCATTTATTTAAGTTTGGTTAAGGGCACTAAAACCTAGAAAGATTAAAAGGAGAGCTTGAGGTATCAACTTCAGTATTAAGGACAGATTTAAAATAGTTAAATACCAAGGATTTAAATTTACTTTGGTCAAAGAAAGGGAAGAATTTAGGGTGTAGGATACCTAATATTTTATTGAAATTTCTCTTGGATTAGATAGTTTTATAAACAAATATGGTATTGGAATTACCCTCTCTTAGACAAGAGATTCTGGCCTTCTACTTAAATAGAGAATTATAAGCCTCAAGTGAACAAAATATAAGACGTTTTGCTTTTTCTTGAAACTTTTAAAATATCATTTTGGAGGGTCTTTATATAACTCCTCTTAAGCTATGAAAAGCTCATGCTGAGCCATATTAACTACTTTTAGCAAATCAATTTTAAATTAATCTTCGTAAAGTTTCTTCATATCTTCCTTTATATTTTTTAACTTCCTCAGTAATTTATAAGCTTCAAATCTTACCAATAAAGTAGGAAGATGTTGAGATATAATATCCTTATAACATTTTAACTTAGCTAAGAGGTTAAAGAATCTAAATGGAGTTTAAAGTTTCCTCAGATAGGTAGCAATGTTTACCTAAAAAGGGAAATGATTAGAGATCTGATGGGGGGTTAAAGAAGCTTGTGAAATTGGGATACTTTTCCATCAAATCTGAATTAACTAATCCCCAGTATAGTTTTTCCTTAACGAGGAAGGAGCCCTCCTTCTTATTATACTAGGTAAAATAGTTTCCTTTAAAGGATAAGTCCACAAGAATATATTGTTTAAGCAAGCTCAAAAATTCTCATCAACATTTTTGAAGTTTATTCTTAAACCTTCATCTTCCTAGGAGAACAAAATGCAATTAAAGTACCCCATTTTAATCTAAGGGCCATTGGGGTTCTTAGTTCAATCCTCAAGATCCTTCTATAAGATGTTACTTAAGAAGGGAATAATAGTCATATATGAAGATAACATAAATCAGTTATTAGAGAGTTAAAAACTTGGAATTGCAAGTGGAAAAAACTAATCAGACTACCCAAAGGAGAGTATTTTAAGAGCTTTGAGGTTAAAAGAAACAATGATTCTCCCAGTAAAATCAGAAGCATGAATGGAGATGGATGACCATTTATTTTTGGACAAAACTATAGACCTTTATAAATAACTAGTTTCATACATTTTTCTTCCAAAAAACTAATTAGAAGAGGATTTTTTATCCTTTATATAGTCTTATGTTGTTTGTCGTATATTCCATAAGATGATCATGGGTCGAAGGGGCCTATCAAGCGCTTTTCATTTTTGCTTTCTACTTAATCTCTTCTACGTTTCTTGAGGAGAAGGAGAATCCTTCTTTAATACCCTCGGTTTACTTTACCAAATCTAATTTTGGAAAGGTTTGAGGATTAAAACAGGGTCCCTTAATTTAAACCAAAAAAATGGATGATGAAGTATCCAAAATCTGAGTTTCAAGAACTTCTTAGGTAGGGGAGGAGTTAATGAGTATGGGGGCTCCGGGAATAGATGCTCCTATAGATTTAAGGTTAGGAGGAACAAAGGTGGACTTATTATTAGAAACAACAAGCAAGGATGTAGATGGAGGATCCAATGGCACAAAAGGATTATTGAGGGTTGAAAAGTCAAAATTAATAATGGTAGGGGTACTGGAACTACCAGCAACCTAAGTTACAACTGACATAAGAGGATTACTGGCAGAGAGAGAAGGTAAAGGGTTAGGAAGTGAGGCCTTTTGGCTTCCAAAATTTAGCCTGAATGGTCTTCTTTGGTTTTTAAGGATAGGATATGAATATATTTTGTTGGCCAAACCAAGCCGATTTTAGCTTCTTTATCAACTTTATTGCACACTTTAACAAACCCCACTCTCTTTATGCTTACAATTTGTTCATCAAGCTATAGTGGCTTACCCATAACATTTGAGGAATAGCTCAAACTTAGGGTAGACCAGTAATCTAGAGGTATACTATAGAAGTACACCCATAAAGGAATGTTCCTAAAAGAGCTTTTTTTAACTACATTCTAAGGTGCCATTTGAGAAAGAACGGTTTCCCATTCCGATGTCAGGAACAAAAATCAATTGCTTACGCCATTCCTTTAGAGTCCCAAAAATTGAAGAGAAATAATCCTCTTTAGTAACAAAAATTTGCTTCAGTCTAAGTTTACTCGATATGGCTTTAGCTCAAGATTTTATTAAAGGAAATTTTAGGTGTATATCAAGGAAAAAAACCCACTACCATGATGTTCCACTCATAACCACAGTAACTCTAAAGGAAGAGAAATAATCACAGAGTAGGAGTTCTTTACTGACGGAATAAGTTTAAGCTTAATAGTGGGTTATCCATCTCTAACAACCTAGTTCCAAGTAATACGAGGGGAGTGCGAAGGTATTAGAGAGGTAGGGGATAATTAAGCAAAATCAAGACCAGTCGAAGTAGGGCAACACAAAATCAAAAGAGGCCTTACAAAAGAAGTCAAGGTATTTCCCATAGGTTTTGGATAAGAGATGATTGTGGAGGAGTTGTTAGCTCTAGAGGGAAGAAAAGGGAACAAATCTGGAGAGGATAAGGAATAGAGGAGGAAGAAGCAATTAAGAACTTGGAAGAAACCAATTAACAAGAGGTTGGAAGGGGGAGAGGGAGAATGTCAAAGAAATCATAATTGCCAAAGGGAGGTTAAGAAGGAAGGAGCTAGTGAGTAACCAGTAGGTAAGGAGTTGTCTCTATACCAAAAATAGAAGGAGATAGCCTTTAGTAAAAGGAGAGAAAGATTATTAGCTAAAAATAGAAGAGGTAGTAAGGAAAAAAAAACTAAACGAGGTTTATAGAGAAAGGTCAGACCCTCTCTCACTAGAAAAAAAGAACTTTAAGGTCTTGTCAGATCATATTTTGAAGAGAGCATCAAAATACAAGACTTGGCTTTAAATAAAAATCTAAATCCCTAAAAAATTTAAATATTTTACTTAGATTTTTTATCACATAATCAATGCTCGTCAATTCCTATGATTATTAAGATGCATATTTGAGGTAACTAATCTTTAGAAACATTATCATGCTAATTAAATTTTTTCCATATTTTTCATGATTATAAATTTTTGAGTAGGAGCAAATATTACATATGCTTGATGATTGATATTTTTTTTACCGCAAGTGTACAATGTAGTTGTAGCTAACACTGACATGTACAAGTCAATCCCACAAGGACTAGAATTACTAATACTCACTATCTTTGTATTATTTAATCTAACAAATTATGATGATAATAATTAATCAAATTAAAAATTAAAATAATAAATCAACATAATTAACTGAAAACAACAAAAAATTAAACTTAAAAATAATAAAACAAAATTAATACAAGTATTAAACTGTTATTGTGCAATTCAATTACTGATCATTGGATAATGAAAATTCCTATCTTATGTTAATATCTTTCTCAAGATTGTTAATAACTAATCCTCAATAAATTAACTAAAATCTCTGCTTAATTAAAGCCACTAAGCTTGCAATAATTGTTTCATGAGTTTTGCTATTAAATTTGACCCTAATCTAGAAAATTTATGTTGTCCTATCTCTAGATTTACGTGCAATTACATTCAATTATGATAGATCTATTTATACAAAAGGATTTATCTATCTCATTTATATGAAATCATACATTGAACTAATATCTCAGACATATTACTTAAGACTTAGAAATATAATTTATTTACAGCGAATCATTCTAAAAAATGTAATTAAATAAGGAATCAAATCACAAGGTACATCCTAACTTAGGGTCTATCTAATCTAAGTATTAATAAAAGTTTAGTTCATAATTATTGAAGGGATAACATCAAAACCACTAAAAAAGGCATAAAAAATCCCTTTTGATCTTCACGAAATCCACTTTAAATTTACGGAAATCAACTTTAAATGTATTCCCTTGCTTTTTTCATTTTATTTATTGTTTTAGGCCATCAATTTATGTTTCTCTAGGCTTAACTTGAGCATCCTATGAAACTCCTACAAACTCCACCTTTTTTTCTCTTTGTTTTATCCTTTTTATAGCTCAATATTATGGTTTTTGGAGTGGATATGGTCACCTACATGGTTATCTGCATGACTATGTCCCTAAATCTTGCTTCAATTACTTAAAAATCTTTAAGAAACATGGTCCTAGGAGCTACAAAGTCACACATACAACTACGCATGCTTACACAAGCATGTCCTTCATTAGCACAAGTCCCTCTATAATAACTACAGTTCTTTCATTTTTTGTCTTGATTTTTCCGTAATTCTTCTCCTTTTTATATATATGAATGCAGATAAGCCCTAAAAAATAATGGAAACTAGATAATCACCAAAAAATTAATAAATTATCACATACACAAGAAATTTTATATATTTACTTCATTTTTTTTCAATTGCTTGTTGGTTTTATTTACTTCATATTTTTTCAATTGCTTAGTTGGTTTTATTTACTCATTTATTTCTTTCTTGTCTATTTATTTATTTACTTACTTTTACCCTTATTTTATTTTATATTTTTTATTTATGCAATTTTTGTTTATGTATTTGGCTATTGTTTTCTTCCAATTATTTTCAAAAATCTTTCTTTTCCTATAGGTCTGTATGAAATAACGTCTCTACAAGCTAAGGGATAATTCTAAAATTACTCAGACACTACTTCTTAGAAGAATTCCTACTAAGATGATGTTATTAATAATATTAAGTACATTAAACAACTTAGTATAATGAGATATCTATCCTAAACAAAATCAAATTAGGTTGTTTTACCAAATTTAATAGGATGGGCCTTAAGAATGTCCACTTTGTTAGAAAAGGTAATTATTATAATAGAAAAAGTTTAATAATGATAAACCACTTCTTAATAATAATTGATGAATTGTGTAGGTATTATAGGGATATGATAGTATCTTTATTACAAATAATATAAAATAACATTTTAATAAAATAATATTTATTTAATAATAATTATTGATAATAATAAAAAATTGGTAATGTAGTATGGTTAAAAAGGAATTTATATTTTCCTAAACGGATTCAACTAGCTAATTATTAGTGTTCATGTATCGCCAACTTTATCCAATAAGAAAATTTTTATTTACTTAATAATAGTTGACCAAAACAAAGCTAACGAACTCAATGGACCCTACATCGTAACATATAGCCCCGACTCGTTGAAAACCTTCAGAGAGCCTCCGGTTCCAACCTCTTCACTGAGTGACCTCTGCGCCACAAGTCCCACATTTTAAGGAATACCATAAATGGCCACTTCCAAGGGAGATATTCAAGAACCTTTGCTCCAATCCTATCAACCATCGAGAGCAGAGTCCAATATTACACCTGAATCAAGCAACGAGCTTGAAGTTATATTAGCGAACACCCAGTTGTCATTCACTAAACGTATCTGCTCTGCCACATGGATAGAGTCAAAGCTCCTTTTTCATTTAGCTGCACCGGCTGTTATCGTCTATATGATCAACTACGTCATGTCCATGTCCACCCAGATCTTTTCTGGACACCTTGGAAATCTTGAGCTCGCCGCTGCGTCACTTGGCAACACCGGTATCCAAATATTCGCTTACGGCCTCATGGTACGTATATATACGCAAAAGAAAACGAATAGAAAATAAAAACTAGAGGTTTTCATTTCCATATACGAGTGAACTTATGTCGAACGGTGTCTTTGGTTTGAGTGCAGCTGGGAATGGGTAGTGCTGTGGAGACTCTATGTGGTCAAGCATTTGGTGCCCAAAAGTATGGTATGCTTGGCATATACCTCCAAAGGTCAACCGTCCTTCTAAGTCTCACCGGAGTCCTCCTCACACTTATTTACGTATTCTCCAAACAAATCTTAAAATTACTGGGGGAATCACCGGAAATAGCATCAGCCGCCTCAGTTTTTGTATACGGCCTTATTCCTCAGATATTCGCATACGCAGTGAATTTCCCAATACAGAAGTTCTTACAAGCTCAAAGCATAGTGGCTCCTAGCGCGTACATATCAGCTGGCACACTAGTGATACATCTAATACTGAGTTGGGTGGCTGTGTACAAACTTGGGTTGGGGCTATTTGGTGCGTCTTTGATACTGAGTGTTTCATGGTGGATTGTTGTGGCGGCTCAGTTCGTGTATATTGTCAAGAGTGAGAAGTGCAAGTACACATGGACCGGGTTCAGTCCTCAGGCCTTCTCTGGCTTGTGGGGTTTCTTCAAGTTGTCGACTGCATCGGCGGTAATGCTGTGCTTAGAGACGTGGTATTTCCAAATTCTTGTCTTACTCACCGGATTGCTAGACAACCCTGAACTGGCTTTGGATTCTATCTCTATTTGGTGAGTGATTAAATAGTTTGTAATAATTGATGGCGGCTGACCACATTAATTACATCTGCATACCTTCCAAAACATTGGTAACTTTGTTTTGATTTTTAATTTGATATGATTATCAGCTGAAAAACTTGAACGTGTTTCTGTTGCAGCATGACGATCTCCGGATGGGTGTTTATGATATCAGTTGGGTTCAATGCTGCAGCAAGGTCAGCTATTCACATGCTTTTTTCTTATCTACAATTTAATTGACCACATATAATTAATTGGGCATCATAGAAAAGGACAAAGGTCTGAGGTAAACAGAAATATTCTTTTGGGCAGTGTGAGGGTGAGCAATGAACTTGGAGCTGGAAATCCAAGGGCAGCTGCCTTTTCTGTAGTGATAGTCACATTAACGTCCTTTGTTATTTCGGTGATTCTGGGAATTACGGTGCTGGCTTTACGCCACGTCATCAGTTATCTCTTCACAGAAGGTGAAGTGGTTGCCGAAGCCGTCTCTGATCTCACTCCTCTTCTTTCTGTCACGCTTATCCTTAACGGAGTTCAGCCCGTTCTGTCTGGTAACTAGTCATCTATATGCTTTATATATATATATATATATATAGACAATAAAGAAAAAGAAACATAATTAATGTCTAACATGATTTCAGATTTTAGTAGTTCACAAAAAAATGAAATATATATTTAGCTTGTAGCCTACTACTATTAAAGGATTTGATCTCTCATTTTGTTTGGTTGTGTAAAAGGTGTGGCTGTTGGATGTGGATGGCAAGCCTTTGTCGCATACGTTAATGTGGGCTGTTACTATGTTGTCGGAGTCCCGTTGGGTGCCCTGCTGGGTTTTTACTTCAAACTGGGAGCCAAGGTAGTAGCTAATTCTTGATTTTGTCTAACTTATAAATTAATGGTAATTGAGCAATATACGTTGAAATTTAATTAGAGTTTTCATAATATTTGGTTTTGTCGTGGTGAGGTCAGGGAATATGGACTGGAATGATTGGTGGAACCGTAATGCAAACCATAATTCTGTTGTGGGTTATGTTCCGAACAGATTGGAACAAAGAGGTATGCCCTACGACCTCCTTTTGTTTTTCTATTAAAAAGGAACTTGTGGCCATGGTTAGATCTAATGAGAATTCAACAAAATTTTGTGTATAATAGATGAATAAGTGGGCATGTAAATACTGCAGGTAGAAGAAGCATCCAAACGGTTGAATAAGTGGGACGACAAGAAGGACCGTGTGTTTAATTAAACGTCTACATTAAAGAGCAAAAGACAAGATTATTAGCTCTTTGACGTTTTTTCTTCCCTATTTATAAAAAGAGTTTTAGGGTTTCTTTCTAATAAATTAAATTATTAATAATAGTTAGATATTAATTATATTTATAATTATAATTTAATCTTAATAACATCAAATATCTCATATTTAATCTTTACAGTTTCTTAAATTTCAATATTAAGTTTAATTTAATTTAAATTATTTTTGTCTCTCTAACTGTTCTTTATGTATGACTCATTATGTTTTTAACATGTTAGTGGCAGTTGTAAATTATAATTCTATTTTTTAATTATAATTATCTTCAATTCTCCAACTAACCAGTATATAATCGTAAATCAAGATTAACATCTAATAACATATCATGACCACCTATGTCTTAGGGATGTCAAAGTGGTTTAACTATGATTATAACATATAATTTAATATATTTTTCATCTAATGTTCAAATTAAACAAAAAGAAAAAAAATTAGTGTCAACTTACCAATTAACTTCGTTCTTACTAATTAGTAAATGATTTATATTTGATATTTAAAAGCATATATTTTAAACCTTCATTCACTTTGACCAAAGAATTTCTTAGATCATAACTAATTAAGAATAGTAGAAAATTCTCCTTAATTATTATAAGGTGATGAATCCTGTATTGACTCACTTAACTATTTTTATACATTTCATACTATATTTAAGTAATATTGATTATGCCACTCTAATTAGAATAGGTCATAAATAGCATTAAATCATTTTAATTCTCACATAAGATATCTTAGTAAACTCAAGTCTAAAGATCAGTTATACAATCATCATAATAAAAAAATCTATAAACACTTAAGTAATGTTTTATTTGGAATCTTTATAATCAGGCTAGCTTAGTGAACATGTTCTTTAATAAGCAGTAACGAGTTTTTTTTATTAAATGTCTCCATCCTTTAGTGTATAAGATTGATCACTTATTAAGGAAGAAACATAACATATGTTATTCATTTTACTCTATTAATATTGAGCATTGCTAAAATAATGACTAGAAATAATTTATCGATAATATATAAATACAATAAGAATCTTATACTTATGATCTTATCCTAATTTTATTTATAAAATATACTTAGCCCGTAGGCTTTATCTTATATACATACATAAGATAAATATGCCTCCAATTATTTATGTCACAAAATCTACAACAAACTAATTGGTTGTAGAGCATAAATCAACAATTTTTCACTTGCATTAAGCCAATCACTTAAGTATCTTATACCATTTCACCATATGATGATCAGATACTATTGGGACCACAATTTAATGAGATTAGTGATTACTTGCTTAAATTTTATATCTTTCATCTGAATTATCATCATAATTAACAGAAATTGGTGAAATAAATGTTGAGATCTTTGATAAAAGCATAGCACCTTACATGTGCCAAATGACTTTGATTGTTCCATAATACACTATTGTTTTAACAATACATAAACTATACCAAGTCATTAAATAACTTCTTGATCTAAATAATCATTTTTCACTAAATAAAAATGGATTATAACTTAATTAGCACTTAATGCTACATTGGAACTTTTTCAACTCAAAATAATATTATTCCAAGTAAAAAGTAACTTAAATAAGACTAACTTTGGTCAAAATAAAGTTAATATCCTTATGTACTTGAGCTTA
This sequence comes from Erythroxylum alaternifolium, assembly GCA_027478495.1. Lineage (NCBI taxonomy): Eukaryota > Viridiplantae > Streptophyta > Magnoliopsida > Malpighiales > Erythroxylaceae > Erythroxylum > Erythroxylum alaternifolium. Next base: position 41,061,914 of record JANIIA010000192.1, read on the forward strand.
AATATCAACTCTCAAATAGAATAATGAATAGCTTTAATACTTCATAAGTATCAAATATCTTAAATATTAATTAGTACATTATCTATATACTTGATTTACAATAGGTAAACAACTTCTTTGTCTATAGATTTAATTTTCATACTTAAATTGTTGTCTTTTAATATTTGATAAGAGCTTCTCGTAGATTATCATATCTTTAACAATTGAAATTGTAAGTTATTTTTCTTTACAAGCAATATATCATCTATATACTCTCATTGAAAAATCCAATAAACTCTCGTTAACCTTTCTATGAACATGATAAATTCACAATCATCTTGAAAAAAAAGTCTTTGAATTTGTTACAAAAGTGATTTTTTTCATCATCTTGTAACCTTTAGATTATGTTTCAAATGCATCAAAAAAGGAGCTACTTTCATTTGGATGTATTGCTATGAGATATAAACTTTTAAATTTCATCTTACTCCCACTGTTTATCTTAAGAATCATTCTCATATAAGTATTTATTAAAACAAAAACTTTATTCAATTAGATTTGTATGATGATATCTAACCGTTTAGATTCATCATAACATTTTATTATTCATTTACTTCTAAACTTATTGGATAATATATACTTCAACTAAGGATCATATTCTGAAATCATTAACTTTGAATTTTCAAAGTCTTAGCATTCTGTATATAATATGGAATATTATTGATTGATATAATTGGATCTTTTGAAGGCACATAATTGTACTATGCATAGCTATAAAAGAAACAAATATTGCATCATATACTATCTCATATTGTATTTTCCTCGTACAAATCTACACTATTATGGAATTTAGTTATGAAGATATTAGTTAGAGAATATTATTCTATGTGGAAAATAAAGAAATTTTAAATCTCATTACATTAATCTCGTTGAAGTACTTTACCATTTCTAATGTTTTATTTTTACTTGGATTTAAGTACTTTGAACTTTTCATAATTTTAAATCAATATTTCATTTGATAAATGTGACTATATCATATAAAGTCATTTGTAAATATAATAAAATACAAGTATTCATCCTTTTTAAAATTGTTATTACATCTTATATATCATATTTATAAAATTTAATGATTTACTACCATAATTATAACAACCTTTATAAGTTCCATATAATTCATAACCAAAAGGCATATATATCCTTGAATGTAACTTTATGGTTCTCATCATATTGACTTAACTGACATAATCTAACTTTTTGTTCTTGCTACTTATATTAAGTATAAGATTCTTTTGATCTTACACATACAAATTATTTGTATAAACTTGGATCAACTACTTTTTTACTAGATAATTTATTTTTTATCATGCCTTGAACATACTAATGTTGAACATTATACTAACAAAGAGGAACAATATTTACTTGTGTGCGAGAACATTTATAAAACTCTTGAAGATTCACTCAGCTTTCCTAAAAAGATCCCTTTGCTGAGTAATTTCTAATCTATCTTGGAGTTTAAGGGAATGGATTCTATTTGCGGTTTTCCTAGCTAAAATAGAGTTGAAAAAAATTAGTGCACCTTTCTCCATCTTTAATCCAATTGGCTTTGGTCCTTTGTTCTAAGAGGCTATCATGATCTCTAGTGGTTGATGATAAAGCAAACACTCACAAGAGATAAAAGACAAGGGCCTGTTAAATTTTAAAACAATAGGGGCCTGTCAGACAATAGAAGTTAGTTAAACGACAGGAGCTTATTAGACGATAGGAGCTTGTTAAATGATAAATCATGTCAAAACAATTTAAAACAGAAGGCTCCCGCTAAAATTGAAAGGAACCTATTGCAAGTTGAAAATAGAAAGAGCTGATTGTAAAAGTGAAGGAGCCTCTTGCTAAAATGAACACACACATAATATAATGAGGAAATTTAAAAGTTAAACATAGAGAGGAATGACGCAATCAATTTATATTGGTTCAGCTTATAACCCAAGCCTACGTTCAGTCTCCTAGTATCCAACTTGAGTGTTTCACTAAATCTTAAATAGTAATTTGATGAATCTCTTCAAGCTCACAAGTATATATTTTTTATGGTTCTCCAACCTTCTAAATTAGTAGTATTTAGCTAGCCTTTACAATCTCACGACAAATTAAAAAGTGATTTGCTCGATATGAGCTTTAATGATCTTTCTAAAAAAGAGTTTTCATTTTCTAAAGCACAAAAGATTTGACAATAATATCACTTCCAAGATAATTGATGTTATAGATATATTTCGAAGGTTTGGCGTATGTTCCCCATTCATGAATGCAATGGCTCTTCCTCAAATAGACATCTTCTTCAACTAGCCGTTGCTTCTCTTATATCTTAAATTGACTTTGAATCTTCAATACCATATCTAATAAAATCTTCCAGTATCCAGATGTTAAGACAAATGATCATATCACATAACTGATTGTGATTTGTAAGATCGTTCCAGATACTATGGAATCATTTCTAATAAATAAGGTAAGTTTATAAGGAAGGTTTCTGCAATAAAAGAAATATTTATCATAAGATTTTATTTCCTTTTGAAAAGTATATCGTTACCTCTACAAGGAAATAATCCAATTTGAATTTTGAAATATTATAAGGTCATCATCAAAATCATTAATAATAAACCTTGAGCTAACAGTTGATAAATAAGCCTTAAAAAAGTCTTTTCAGTATATAATAAAAGAGAGTTGGCTAGATCTCTAGCAAGTTTTTCTTGTATAGTTGCCAAGTCTTCTTTAGCCTTAGTAACAACTAGTTGTGTGGAAGAAGCTCTTCTACTCATAAGGCTCTTCAACTCAAACTTAATAGATTTAATCTTTTGGACACAAATAAATTGTAGAGTTCCTTCAATTGTAAACCCCAAACCTCTCTAAAGAGCCCCAAGAAATCCATCATCATCAATCAAAAAATATTATAGGGGA
>JANIIA010000192.1:41070546-41086326 GCA_027478495.1 Erythroxylum alaternifolium
ATTGTAGGTTATGTTCCTAAAAGTTTGGGTATGTACCCTATGGTAGTGGGATGTTGCAGTTTAAATTCTCATATTCCTAGCTTTTCAAATAAAGAAAAAGGCATCATAGTTATGTCAGCTCTTAGGTTGTCGAAAGCTTTATCCACTTTTAAACTACCAATTGTGCAGGAATGTCCTGTAGTTTTATTATCTCGTTCGAGCTCTCCTTGCTCAATGTAACAGTATCCAATTTCTCCAATTCCTCCATGTTGAATAGTTTCTCTTACAAAGATTATGTATTCTTTAATATCTGCAATAGAGATTCAATAATAGGTAAGTCATCTTGAAGTTGTTTCAACAGATTAAAGGATCTATCTACCTCTAAATCCCACAAATTTCTCTTCACTTTAAAAGGATATAGGATGGTAGGTTGATATTCCATGAACCTTTCCAGGTGTCATCCACCTTTAAACTTTGAATTACTCTCAGTAGTCACCCTCTTCTCTTCCTGGAGCTTTTCCTAACTAATCTAGGTGATTGACATAATTCGTTCCTTTGAATTAGTTTTTGTCATGCTCGGTAAACTCCTTTTTGGTCTTTCTACCACCATCTTTTCCAATTGGTCGATTCGAACGTCCAAGATGTGTATGGAAGCATCCATTCGCTGGTGTTTCCCCTTCGATTCTTCAATGAATTCCATTAGCATCTCTTCCATACTAACATTCTTATCCATTAGCATCTCTTCCATACTCACATTCTTAGGCTGCAATGCTTATTGCTAAAATCCAAGTGGAGGATTATTTCTTGGTTGACTATGATTTCTGCATGAAAAGTTGAGGTGATTTCTCTAATCAAGATTGTAGGTATTACTATATGGGTTATTTTTGAGTTTAGGAGCATTCCTAAAATAATACATGTTTAGGCTTAACTGTTTGGCACTCTTATCGTTAATGCTCTAGCCTACACATCTTATATTGCATCGCTCAACCCTGTGGAGCCATTGTAAGTCTATCTTTCTACTCAAAGCTTCCACTTGGCTCTCCAACTGCACAAATGGATTTCTTTTTTTATTTTAGTTTTGTTACATTTTATAGATCTCATAAATCATTCTTGCAACTTGTACAACAATGTTTTAAATTAAGTCAGGTTATGTATCATGGAGTGATAGATGTTTTCAATCAGTTTTGGTCTTGTGAAATGCATGATTATCTTTATTTTGTTAAATATTCCTATTTTTATTTCTAGTTAATTAATTTAAGAATAAAATTTGATATTGAATTAAATTAAAATTTAATATTAACATATAATAGTATAATAAAAATATAACAAAAGATAAGATGATAAACCAAATACATATATATTTTTATTATAAATTTCAACAAATATATTTCTATTTTTTGTTTTCTATTACAAATTTTAACCAAACAATTTTTATTTTTAACAAAAAAGAAGGAAACTAAAAACAAAAAAAATAATAGAAAACCAAAAAAGAAAAAAATTGAAACCAAACAATTCTTAATTACCTCACTAATTGTATTGTTATATAATAAATAAAATTTTGATGAAAGAATTAATTTATTATCACATTAAACTAATAAATATTTTTAACTATACTAAATATGATTATTTATTCCTAGTAAAATGAATTATTATTAAATTTTGTTATAATTTTAATAAAAGTTATGACATATAAATATAATAACTTAAAAATAAGAAGGTTTATTATTTTTTTGTTGATGGTAAAATTTGTCGATTTAATCATTAGTTATTTACATCAATACGAATTATAAATGAGAATTAAAAACGTGTTTCTTATTGCTTGCTTAAGGTTAGCGTCCATATTTGTCCAGTTTAACTTCCGATGATAAGTTCCGAGCTATCAGCCTTGGTAGTTAACAATTGAAAGTATGAAACGTACATGTATTGCATCAGGCAATGCAGGCTGGGGTTTGTAGATAGGCGAAGATTGTCTGGTAAGAACCCACAATTCAAAAGGCAAAGCTGTTGTCTGGTAGTAACCATTGAAAAGGCAATGATGTAACAAAAAATCTGACACCAGGAAGCGGAAATTGAACATATTGATGCACGTGAGGCAGGAGCAATGTAGGCTGCCGTGCAAGTCAGCGTGGAAAAAAATCAAAGAAGCTATTCTTTTCATCTTTAGAGCATTTTTGGGCCAATTGCCATTATTTCTATTCTGGGTGGACCTTGTTCTTTCGTCCTCTACCCCACACGTGAAACCCGTTTCATCTTGCCTCACTTACAAATGTTGACTTCGACATCACATGCTCATAGATTCTCACGCTACTATCATTCTCAACCGGAACGTTTCTTTCTATTACACCCTTTTGTTTTTCTGTTCCAGTAAGTTGCAGACGGACCTTTACTTCAAATGAGCTATTCCTATTATTTGTACTATCTAATGTTCTTTTTCCGTCAGTATCTCTTTTGTTTTTTTGCCGAATTCTTCAATGATCGAGAAGTGGTGCTTATCTTTGTTTAAAGTTCTTCAAATTCAATCATTTCAGCCTATTCTTCAACTTCTATTACCTTGGATTTCCTGTAAAATCCAGTCTTAATCGCACTTTCTTCACTCTCTCAAAGGTTTGCTTTCAGGTTAAGGCGGTCTTTCCATTGTTGGGTTGGTGTTGTTAAAAAATGAAACGACTTTTTCCTTCACTACTGGTTATTTCAATATGGGTAGTTTTTAATGGTTTGGCGTGCTGTCAAAGGCCTGCTGTTGTAAACATAGGAGCAATTTTCACTTTTGATTCCGTTATTGGTAGAGCTGCAAGGCCAGCAATGGAGGCTGCTGTGTTTGATATTAACAACAATCCTATAATACTGAATGGGACAGAGTTGAGGTTGATGATGGAAGACGCAAATTGTAGTGTCTTCTTAGGATCTATTGAAGGTAAGCTGCAGTTCATCCATCTTGAATATTGTTCTCTTTTAGGCTGGCTACAGCAATTACAATGATTACTGAGCAAGATAAACTTGATTTGCCTTTGAAGATTACGAATAAATTATTCGCTACTTGACTTGTGAGGAGCTTCCTAAGGCTTAAGCATATTTGCTGAACATTGTCCAACATATATTCTGGGTATGATCAAAGATTTCATAGCCCTCTACAGCCAAAGATATTATGTGAAAGATTAATAATCCTGAAACATAGCTTTGGAAATTTTGGTGTTTCTTTCAATTATATGCTAAATCATTTAGGCTAATATCCACTTATGGTGGCACATGCTTTTTTCCGTAGCGCAATTAGGGCTCCTAGTCAGAATCTTTCATGATGTCATGAGTTTTGGTTGGCTTCCTGATAAACAATATTTACAGTCCTTTTGCTATCTTCTAAAGCTGTCTCTATTTGTATATTTAAGATGCTTCTCAGAATTGAATATTTGGGTTTTAAACTGTGTTTCTTTCTGTTGCATACACTATCATTTAGCTCATATCCAGTTGTGACCACACACGCTTTTCTATAGCATAATAAATCTCTCTAATCAGAGCCTTTCATGATTTCTATCTGCGTCCCCAATTCTGCTTTGCTTGCTGATTAGCAATATTTACATTCCCTTTTTTCTTTCTTCAATAGCTGTCTCTATTTTTCATTAAGATGCTTTGGAGAACCCCTTGTTATTACTTGTTAATAACCACAATTTCTTGCAGCTTTTAAGGTGATTGAAAAAGAGATAGTGGCCATAATTGGGCCGCAGTCTTCAGGAATAGCTCACATGATTTCTCAGGTTGCAGATAGTCTTCAGGTGCCTCTTGTTTCATTTGCTGCCACTGATCCTACTCTCTCTGCCCTCCAATTTCCTTTCTTCATACGAACTACACAAAGTGACTTTTATCAGATGAATGCCATAGCTGATCTAGTTGAATTTTATGGATGGAGAGAGGTTATTGCCATTTTTGTGGATGATGATTATGGGAGGAATGGAATCGATGTCTTGGAGAATCATCTTGAGAAGAAAACGTGCAAACTTTCATACAAACTAGCTCTGCCTGTCCAGTTTGAGGAAAGTGAGGCTACAGATTTGCTCAAAAAATCAAAATCCCTTGGTCCTCGTGTTTATGTTGTTCATGTTAATCCAGATCCCAGGCTAAGAATCTTTGCTGTTGCAGAGAAACTTGAGATGATGAATGAAAATTATGTGTGGCTTGCAACAGATTGGCTTTCAACCACCTTAGATTCAATTCTCCCAATGAAAGGATCCTTACTTAGTGTCATTCAAGGTGTAGTCGGCCTTCGTCAACACACGCCATGGTCAATCCAAAAGAGAGAATTTTTGTCTAGGTGGAGGAAAATGAAGCAGAATGGGTCAGTGACTACAGAGCTGAATACCTTTGGACTTCAAGCTTATGATACAGTTTGGCTTGTTGCATATGCTATTCATAGTTTTATTAATGAATTCAACAATTTCACATTTTCTTCAATTGAAAAGTTACTTGACATGCAAACAACTGGATTACAAATGGGGAAGCTCAAAGTCTTCAACAATGGCACTAATCTACTTAACAAAATATTGCAGACAGACTTCATTGGTTTAACTGGTCATATTCAAATTAATCAGGATCGAAACATTGTGAATGGTGGTTATGATGTCATTAATATCAATAATATCTCTGTTCATACAGTTGGCTATTGGTCCAATGGTTCAGGCTTCTCAATTGAAACTCCAGAAAGACACATGGGGAAAAAAGATAGCTATTCCCACCTTGTTCAGAGGCTTGGAAGCATCACCTGGCCTGGTGGAAAGACCGAAAGACCACGTGGTTGGGTCATTGCTGACAATGAAAGACCTTTGAGAATTGGAGTGCCAAACAGATTCAGTTTCCGTGAATTTATTTCCCAGGTGCAAAACAGCCACAGGATCCAAGGATATTGCATAGATGTTTTCGTTGAGGCAAAGAAATTAGTCCCTTATGATATACCTTACAGGTTTGTGCTTGTTGGTGATGGCCATTCCAATCCTAGCTATGATGGGATTGTGAAAATGGTAGCAGAAGATGTAAGTACATCCTGCTCTTTTTCTTATTTATTTTTACATGGTGACGATAAAGAAACTGTTCAAGTTGGAGAAAATTTGTGATAGGAATGCCTTACTAATGTTTAGAGAAAAAAAAATCCATCCCCTCACGTTACGATATGCAGGAACTCATAGAAGTTCACGTCACAAATGTTCTTGTTATGGTATATAATTAAACTACTGGACATTTTCATTCCGAAATGAAAAAATAGAGGGCAGATTGTGATCGTTTCTTGTCATCATTGCTTTCTCTAGACATTAGTTTTGTAGAGATTCATGAATGGTGGATCCTGCACTGGACTGACATTTTCTTATGCACATTATTAGCAGATAGCAGTTGAACAAATTATTTTATTGCTTATCTTGGTTTGGTACCAGGTGTTGGATGGAGCTGTTGGAGACATTGCAATTGTAACAAATCGGACGAAAATGGTGGATTTTTCTCAGCCTTTTGCTTCCACTGGTCTTGTTATTTTGGCTCCCATCAACGATTTAAAGCAAAGTGCTTGGGTGTTTCTTAAGCCATTTACAGTGGAGATGTGGTGTGCCACGGCAGTTTCTTTCCTGTTTATAGGTGTGGTTATTTGGTTACTTGAACATCGAGTCAATGATGATTTCAGAGGTCCTCCCAAAAGGCAGCTTATAACTGTGTGCATGTAAGCTCTTTGAACCTTCAAACCAAGGCTCCATTAAGTTCTTCAACGAGTTGAAAGTTTTTCTGTGTAATATAGCCACATCACATTCTTCATCGTTGATGTCGAAGTACATGAGTCTTTGTTTCTGAACAAGGTATTAACCTCTAACCTTAAGGAACATGTCTATGTGGCAGGTTCAGCTTCTCAACATTATTCAAGACAAATCGTAAGTAGTACTTTTGTTACTGGTTTGTACTAATATTTTTTGTCTTTCTTGGTTTAAACCATTCATCTACGACTAAGAACTCTTTGACAAAATAAGGCTACAAGGACATACGTTCTTAAGAAGTGCATATACTGTTTCTCTATGATTTTTTAGAACATTCTTCTAAGATGCAATTTCACAATTCCGATCAAAATGGATGCATAATTGAAAACGTGGAAGTCCTTTTCAAACTATTATTACTGACTTTACCTGATCTTGATGTGTTAAGTACTCATGCAAGTTATTTTGGTATACGTTAGTTTTACATTTTTCATTGTAGAGAAAACATGTTATGGAAAATGATTTCAATACTGCTAGCCCAAAGATTAATTTGCAGCCTGATTGCTTGCTGCTAACAGGATTTAACTTACTAGTTTACATGGCTTTAGCACTACCTAATTCATTTTGTGAATTTGCCAACCTGCATATAAATTTGTTTATCATGCTATGTGATCCATGCTTTGATTGGTTTGTTAACTACGCTGGTGCTGTCACTGGCGTGTCTCAGTTTTAGGGATCCAACTGAATATAGAATTAGTTCATTTGATCTTTTGTTAATTATCACAGAGGAAAGAACCATCACCCCACTTGGAAAGATGGTCATGGTGATATGGCTCTTCCTATTGATGGTTATAACGGCAAGCTATACAGCAAGCTTGACTTCAATCCTTACAATTCAACAGCTTTCTTCGCCCATCACTGGAATCAATAGCTTAATTACAAACAATTGGCCTATTGGATACCAAGTTGGGTCATTTGCATATGATTATCTATCAGAAAACCTTCAAATACCTCGTTCAAGACTTAGAGCTCTAGGCTCACCAGAAGAGTATGAAACAGCATTGCGACAAGGACCAAGTAATGGAGGGGTCGCTGCAATAGTAGATGAGCTTCCATATGTTCAGTTGTTCCTTAGAGATCAACCAGACTTTGGGATAATTGGGCAGCAATTTACCAGGGGTGGATGGGGATTTGTAAGTACCTCTACAAGCAAATGCATGCACGTTTTCTTTTGTTGTGCTAGGCATGTTGCTGATTAATAGTCTGCTGGTAAAAACTGTAATTTAGCTGACTTGTGGAAAAGTAGCCCCCTTTGTGTACCATGAGAAAAGAAAAATGTTGAAGATGAGATGGGAATAGTGTCTTTTCCTTTCTTTCCAAGCAATGAGATGGCTGGAATAATTAAATTTGTAGGCATTTTTCTACCACAAATTATCGTCATCTTTTCAGTTTTTACAACCTAGATTGTTTATGTTGAGGCCTGCTAGTGCAAATGCTTTGGTGAACCATGATTTAAAACTAGTTGCAGCTTCAACATTTAAACTTAGTGATGCTCATTAAAATCTTTTCCGGTTCCAGATGTCATGATCAGATGGAAGTTTCACCTAACTATTTTTCTTGTCATAAATCAGGCTTTTCAAAGAGAATCTCCGCTAGCAGTTGATATCTCTTCTGCAGTTTTGAAACTCTCTGAGAATGGGGAGCTTCAAAAAATCCATGAGAAGTGGTTCTGCAAAATGGGCTGTCTTGGAAGCAATGGAGACAAGAATGACCCTAGTGAACTCCATCTAATCAACTTCTGGGGTCTCTATCTTTTGTGTGGTGTCATTTCTCTCATTGCTCTTCTGGTTTTTCTGCTAAGAATGATCCGCCAATATGCCAGGTACAAACGCCAACAGATGCAAACGTCATTGTCATCCACAATTAAATCTCATACTCGCTGCTCTCAGATTGTCTTTAACTTTCTTGACTTCATTGATGAGAAAGAAGAAGCTATCAAGAGAATGTTTAATCAGCATGAGAATCCTCAACCTCAGGCAAGCTTGGCAAGTTGAAATCTATTTACCCTTTTGGTTTTCCCGAAAGCAGAAGTCTGCTATTGATGTAACATAGGAAAGAGTGGAGGTTCTTGTAGTCAAGATATTTGTTTATGAGGAACCTGTAACTATTTCCTTTCATGTACAAGTGTAATATAAAGATTACTTCTTTTTTCCTCGCTTTTCCTGATTTCCCAAAATTGTATTAATGCTTAATTTTCATTTCCTTTGCTTGATCTGGTATTTCTGTTGTCTAAGCTATATTTTTTTAATGTCATTAGTTGAAGAAAAATGAATTTGATGATAGATGGACTGGTTACACTACTATTCGTACAGAGTCCATCAACGTAACCACTAAAATCAGCGTGCTTTCAACATATTTCGAATGCCAATGAATCCATGACCTTCGGACATATCATGAATGTTGAAGTGTTTATTGTTGAAGCAGGAGCCTTGAACTCTCTGTCCTAATGTGGGGAATACCGAATACATGGCCCTAACATATTTATAATGCCAAGGGAACCCATGACCTAGATTGATTTGGTCAAAGTCGCTAAATGTACCGTACCCCTAAATTTTATTGTAAAGAGACGTTTTGGGAGGTGAATGAGGAGGCAGCTAGTAGGAGTTGAAGAGTAGACGCGAGGAGGCGATTCTAGACGTAAACCTTGCTCTCTAGGTGTGATTTTGGTCTAAAGAAATGAAAAATATGAAGAAATCATCGAAAGATCTATCGGAATACAAGATCAAGTTTCTTACATGGCAAGAATATTTGATAGAAGACAATTAAGGAGATTTATAATTACAAACCCATCGTTTTTTATTCGTATTTCTGTTTATGTATGTTTGATTTCATATTCGATCATATGTAACTAAATATCCCGTTAGTATTTAGGTCAGATGAACCTTATCTAATACTTTAATATGACATGATTTGATTTTTTTATTAATACAATTGGTTGTTTGATATATTGTGATATGATTTTGCGTTTTATTTATGTTCTAATAACTCAAAAATTTTAGATCATAATCTAATTTTATACGCAGAGATTGAGAAATCCTAGTGTGAATAGATCTACCGGAATTAAAAGGAGTTGATTGCAATCTTAGAGATAGGATGACATAAATCTTACAGATTATGGTCAAACCTATTAGAGGGACTCATAAATCGGTAACGCAATCCTATAAGATTTAACCTAAGTAATTCGATTGGAAACCTTAGGATTAGTTATTAGTAGACTTAAAGTCAGCTATTAGCATTTCATAGGAGTCTCCACAATCCTATCAATAAAACAATTGCATGATAAAATATCAATTTATTAAGGGTTTAATGAGATTCAAGCCCAGATATTAATTTCTGATAATGATATTTTTAAAGTGAATTTCACTATCGTTGCATTCATTATCATTTTCTATTTCTTGAATTGTTTAATTTTTATTTTCTTTTCATTAAAAATCTAAATCAATTCGTAGGCTAGATAATAGAGGAAGGATAATTACTATTATTCATCGTCTTGGTGGGATTGATCCATACTTGCTGGTACTAGCTACAACTATGTCATGCACATGTAGTTATTATAATATTGACCATCACAAAATAAATCAATCAGACAGATGTATAAAATAGTTTCTATGGCTTGAAAAATTAGGCAACTCTAAAGAGGCTAAGGTTAGATTGGATGAACTATGCCTCAAAAACGATGAAGGAGGACTTGGTTTGTCACCTCTCTTAATAATGCAAAAAGTACTCCTGATTAAAAGGATTTGGAGACTTTTTAAGGACAAAGAGTCCTTTTGGTCTAATTGGATCAATGAATACTAATTGAAAAACACAAGTTTCTGGCAGTTTGAGGTTAGTAAGGAGAATTCTTAACACTTTAGAAAGACGCTTAAACTCAAAAGTCAAGTCTATCCTAACGCTTAAACTCAAAAGTCAAGTCTATCCTTGGATAACATGGTTGGGAATGGGGGGTCCATATGGTTTTGGTTTGACAATTGGATGTGTAGCATCCTGTCTCTCAAATTGTTGAGAGATTTAAAGTGTTAGAATAATGAGTCATATGAGTGACAACATATAAAACGAAATTCGTACAATCATGACATGATTTTTATAATTGTATCCAAATACATAATATTAGCATACACACATTAATTGTGGATTAGACAAACTACACTCAATTGATATATTTTGGGGTATGAAACTAAGATGAAGGTGATAAATGAAAAATAATAAATGTAATATGAATGTGTATTTCCAATGTCTTGTACTTTGGTTTACCAATGATAAGAATTTATGGATTATGATAAGTAATTTGGAATTAATTGGTACGATTGGGAGATTTATGAATTATTGTGTGATTGATGAATGTTTGAATTATGAAATTAGAGTAATCAAGTATACTTGAGGTATTAGCCTAAGTGTAAAGAAATTATATCCAAGTGATAATGATAGAATGATCAAGACTTATCAATTAAGTTACATACCTAGAAATAGTCATTTGAGCACGCATTATACATGACACACACACACACATATATATATATGTGTGTGTGTGTGTGTGTGTGTGTGTGTGTGTGTGTGTTTGTGTGTGTGCGTATGATTGAATACTTATATGATTGATCAAATTTGTAATGTGTGTACAATGTGTGTATTGCATAAAGATAGATACACAAGATTGAACATCACCGTCCAGATGTTTCTGAATCATGAAGGAAATGACTTATCTGGAGCGTACTATGGGTAACCTAGATATGTCTCATTAAAATTGATTTCCTTATGTTTAAATTACAATTATTGAACTAAAATTGATATGATTGATAATTCTGGAAAAATAGTCCGAGGAGTTTGATAATTGTGAATGTATTTGAAGTGTTCTAAATGTATGTGAATTTGACAGAAATGTTGAATGATGAGCTTATGTCCGATGAATATGAAAATGACTGTGACTGAAATAAATGAAATATGGAATATATGATTTGATGCATTTCATTACATAATATGCTAGATCAGATAATGGAGTTGTGACTGGAGTGGCTAAAGAAAAAGAGCTTGAAGATTATAATGTGTTTAAAGAGTCAAAGGCTCAGTATTATAATGAGCACGGTATCCACAACAGATATGGAATAGTTATCAATGAGCTAAGTATCCACAATGAATACGAGACAGTTTAAAAGGCGCTCGGTCACAACAATTAACAATGAAAGTAGAGTCTCATGAGCAATTGCATATACAATTTATTATGTGTTATATGATTAATTGAAATGAATTGTATAGACTGTCTTGAAATAAAAATGTGAAATAGTGTATTTGTTGTAATATAATGAAATGTGAAGTGATGTTCAATATGTGATATGACTTATCTGTGAATTATGAATTGTTCTGTTTGATATGAGTGAGTACATCGATGATGGTTCACTCACTGAGTTCGCAAAACTCATCAAAATTACGACGTTATCTTTCAGGTTCAGGAGATATCCAGTTAGACTAATTGGATAATAGCCACTGCAATCGAATATGGGTTAGTGGTCGGGATCAGTTTGTACCTGCATATGTCTTCAGTGATTTTGTATCTAAATTGTATTCCACAACTATTATACAATGTATGTGAATTTTGTAAAATGTAATGACATTTATGACTAAATCTATTTGTAAATAAAATGGGCCATAAATGATTTTTGGTAAGCTTACGATGTGTTTGATTGTCTGAAAAGAAAAAATTTCTAATGAGTCGTTTCTATCGTCTTAACATGCCATCCTCGTAGAGTATGTTCTCGAATAATCGTCAATTTGTTCGAGCACATGCTCTATAAGAATGGTGTGTTACAAGGATGCAACTTAGTCTGCTTATAAGAAGTAATGAAATGTTATTTTTGAGTTCAAGAATACCTACAAAAGCAAAGGTAAGCAACATCTTCTCAAAATGGAAATTGGGGATTGCAACTTTAGAGGTTATGGAAGATTGTTGGATATCCTAAATCATCAACTAGAGGGAAGAGAGGATAATCCAATATGGAACGTTGGAAATTCTACAGAATTCAGCAATGCATCATGTTATAACCTCTTCAAAGATGTTCAACCCAAATTCCCCCGATATGTTTGATTTGGAAGAAAACTCTTTCACCTAAGGTTAAGTTATTATCTAGTTATCTGTTAAGAATCGATAAGGATAAATGGATTGAAACTTTAGAAACTCATGATCCTAAATATCTATTATGTAATGCTAAGTTGGAGATTGTTCCATATATTTTTTCAATATAATTATTCTCATACCATTTAAAAGTAAATTCAAAACATAATGTGAATCATTTGTTTATAGATTGCATGGAGAAATATGATTTCATAGGCCAACAAAATGTGCAAACACTTGAAACAGGATGTGATAATCCTAAAAATTGCATTATCTTACTCCAATTATTCTATTTGGAGGGAAAGAAATCATAGGCTCTACAAAGGTCAAAGGAGGGGAGCTACAATGCTAGGAGATCTTATCATTAATTCGATCGGGGAAATATTACTAGCACATGAAGTATAATCCAAGATCAGTCAAAGAATAAGAAGTTTATGGAAGATCTAAAGCTTAATGTTGTAATGTTGTAATTGACAATTGTTGATCTGATACAAATTTGCTTAATATGTTTGTATGGTTGAATGCTTAGTTAGTTCTCACTCTACTGTACTTATTTAAGCTCAGCTTGAGTTGATAAATTTTATTCATTTTCCAAAAAATCACTTAAACCTTTAGTTTTATAAAGGGTAGCCTCGGTTGAAGCAAAGAATTTTGTAAGAACGTCCTCATTACATTGATTCTCCTCTTGTTGCTGTTGATATAGAAATTAAGATGAAGCATGATTATTCCATGTATATTTGTAACAACTATTTCACTCTAGATTATAAGTATTCTTAGCCTACCTTAGTTCTTCTTATTCAATCACTCCTATGAAAGGTTACTAATGATGCCTACCACTTTAAATGAATGTAATCATAAGTACATCTAAACAAATATCATAAAGTGAAAGAATAGGTGTCATATCCAAATTAACATGCATATTCATCCCAAAGACATTTAAAATGCTAATGTGCATTCACATTTTGAAAGATCATGTTTGAAGGTAAGCCAATTCCATTAAATTCATGCCATTGACACATTCACAGAATGCAACGTCATGCAACAAAAAAGTACACAACACTAACACAGTAAAAAACTAAGACCATGTGAATGTAAATTTAAACACAAATAATATGCAAGCGCATATATGTCCCCACTTTTAAACAACACATTATCCTCAATGTGGAAAAAAAGCAAAAAATTAAGAGAAATAAAAACAAGGCCCAGAATACTTATAAAAATTGGGGCAGTTAACAGCGCGTCATAATGTTAGTCAAAATAAAATAACTAGACTACTACTATAGCAGTGGTGAGTCTAGGTCGATCCTACAGATACTTTGTGTAAAGTAGTTGAAATGAAATTAATTAATGTTTTGGTAAAAGAGGGTTTTGGATTTTTAAAAATAAGAAGAGAAAATAAAAAGGAACCTAATGAAAACAAATTAAATAAAACATGCAAAAAATGATAAAAGTAGGGAACTCGGTAGGGACTCTGTTCTTTAGTTCAATCTCGGCTTACACCCTAATTAAGCATATTTTATTGATTTGTTGTTCTCAAACCTCTCTTAACAACTATTAATCGCGGGTTAATAATTAACTCAAAAATTTCTTTAGGTTTTGTTTAATCAAGATACAATCATTAATTAAACCTAACCACTGAACAACCTAGGATATGATCTCTAGATTTAATTAGGTAGTGGCATTACGAATTAGGAAAACCGATTAATCAAGGTAACAACCACATATGATGTATTGTTTAACCTAGGTTATGTTATCCCTAATGATTATGAATCATTAGTCGCTACACTTGAATTTCATCGTAACAATTACAGATTATATTGAAATTATAGCAATGGGTTTGTAAATAAACAATTCAATGAACGCATTAAAATTATCCTTTCATAATACCCAATGGATTCATACATAAAATAACCGAATAATGACGAAAATTTGATTATCCATATACAAAACCTAAATCAATTAACATAGGGTAACGTAATCAATTTGTAATAAGAGAAAGAAACAACAAAACGGTGAAATACACTTAATGTAGGTCGTCAGCATCAATGTCACCTCCGAACCAGCGTTGGGATGTCTAGCCCTTTATAGGTCTCTCCCAAGAAAATGCTTCAGCCCCCATGTTATAACCTAGCTAAAGACCCTCCTCGCACCTCCACTCTTCTGTTTTCTCTCCAACCTCGCTACTGCTCTTTTGATATGACGAAATAAAATTTTGGTCTAATTCACTATTCACGTCTCCTTTTAAAGACCTACGCTGTTACTATGCATTTTTAAGTAAAACGCATGGGCTGCATTTAATGCGTTAAATGCATGACATCTGCGTTGAATGCAGACGTTGTTGCGTTTAATGTAGGAATGCATAACATCTGCATACACAGCTGTTTTCCTTCTCCTACGCTGTCATTTGGTTGGTCCTTAGCTGTGCATTTGCACTATGTTTCTGCTTATTTGCTGCTGCTGCGTTTCATGCTTTACTGCATCATCGTTTTTGCTTCTCTTCATGATTCACGTCCTATGCATGGTAAAACATGCAAATGCTAACATCCATCATCCAGTAAGCTTATACTTATGTACTGCCGTACTGGTATTCTTCTTTTTCTATTAATTTTCATGCATCCTTTTCTTCGTGTTTTCATTTTTCTTGTCTTTTAATACTCTTCTTCTCACTCTATGAGGACAAATGAAAATTAATCTTTGAAAAATGACTTAATTATCATACTTTCGACTCATTTTAACTTCCTTGCTTCTGAATTGTGACTAAAATCACATATGAGTTAAAGTGAGTATCTTACGCAATTTCATGTCAATAATCGCTAAATGTTATAGAGTAATTAAACAATCAATTAAGTATATATCAATTTCCCCCACAATTAGCTTTTGGCCACTCTCGGGCAAAACATCAAAATTAAGCTCAAAGACCCAAAAACATTTACTCAATCCCAATATGTTCCAAGAATATATAATCATAAGCAAAGATGAATGACTTTCAAAAATCATAGCAAGAAGTCAACATTCCAAACTTTTACTTATAATCAATCAACTTTCATCATCTTCAAAAATTGAGCAATCTAATGATAAACTTACAAAATGTGTTCAACTAAAATATATCCATAGGCACACTCAACATCATTCATGATCATGTCATTCCATAACTTTGCATATCATTTCATTTCTCCACCACTAATGTTCAGATGCAAAATCATGGATCAAAGGACTTTTCAAAGTTGTAATGTGGGCAAAGGTAAGGTGAGATGTATTTGGATCAAGTAACATGAAAGTCATTAAAGCTAGTGAAACAAATGCATCACTCAATATGACATCAACTGCACAAGTTCACATTCATACAAAACTGGTTACCGTCAACTATGATGAATGCAACACTTATATTTCACAACTCATTTCAGTTCTTACACATAAACTACATGAAGCATATACCAATCTAAAGGAATCACTCATACAATTTATGCCATCAATACATTGAAATCACAAGAGTGAACCTTCCAAGCCAACATCTACCTCATATTTAATATAGTCAAATAACACATTCATTACAATTCTAAGAGGATGCATTAATTATTAATAACTTTGCAAACTCATATGCCCTTCCTCATTGATAAAATTTTTTTCATTCTTTTTCTTTTTCTTTCATTCTTTCTTTTTCATTTTCTTTTCTTTTCTTTTCTTGTGCTTTTCTGTTCTTTCTTTCTTTTCCATTATGTTTTTAACATTAAAAGAAACTACATTAACATGGGAATTTCAACAATAAGATATAAAATAACATCCCAACATTATAACCAACCCACATATATATACACCCCTACACTTAGAATTTTGTATATGCACAAACTTAACAATCACAAATGTTCCACTAGTTTTATGGCTTTGGCAGGACATTTGGTTAAGTATAACGCATTTAATATG
>JANIIA010000192.1:41086426-41098165 GCA_027478495.1 Erythroxylum alaternifolium
GTAAAACTCTTAGATGTAGGGATAATTTATCCTATATCTGATAGTGAATGGGTCAGCCCAGTATAGTGTGTACCAAAGAAGGGTGGAATGACTGTAATAGAGAATGGAAGTAGAGAATTAATTTCAATAAGAACAGTCACAGGATGGAGAGAGTCCATAAATTATCGCAAACTCAACACAGTGACTAAAATGGACCATTTCCCTCTCCCGTTCATAAATCAAATGATAGAAAAAGTGACTGGTCACTCATTCTACTGCTTCTTGGATGGTTATTTAGGGTACGATTAGATATTCATTTACCCTAAGGATTAAGAAAAGAATACATTCACATGTCCTTATAGTACCTTTGCATATAGACAGATGTCTTTTTTATTATGCAATGCCTCAGCTATATTTCAAAGATGTAGGATGTCTATCTTCACATATATGATCGAAGACATTATGGAAATTATCATGGATGATTTTTCAATTTTTAGATACTCTTTTGAGTCGTGGCTATCTGATTTGGATAAAGTATTCCAAAGATGTGAAAAATCACATTTAGTGCTAAATTGGGAGAAACACCACTTTATGTTCCAGGAGGGTATAGTGCCTTTCTTTTTTGATGCAAATTGTTTACCTGCATTTAATCAATTGAAGGAAGCAATGACGTCAACACCAATTTTAGCACCACTTGATTGGGTTCTCCCATTTGAGGTCACGTGTAATGCAAGCAACCAAGTTATAGATTGCATATTGGGCCAAAGGAAAGAAAAAAGGTTGCATGCAATATACTACGTAAGCAAGACCCTTACAAGACCTCAACTTAACTACACCACCACAAAAAAAGGAACTACTCGCAATGGTGTATACATGTGATAAGTTTCGGTCATACCTCGTAGGTTCTAAAGTGATTGTATTCACCAATCACACTACTTTAAAATATCTTTTTGCCAAGAAGGATGTAAAATCAAGACTTATTCAATGGCTGCTATGCTTATATGAGTTTGATATTGAATTACAAGATAAGAAGGGAGTGGAGAATGTGGTCGCAGGCCATTTATCACATCTGGAATGAGAGGAATACGAGCAAAGTGATGATATTAACGAGAAATTCCCTGATGAAACCCTGATGTTACTCAACAACCTAACAGCACCATGGTTAGTTGATATTGCAAATTATGTTGCCAACGGTAAGCTTATTTTTAATCTATCCTATCAACAAAGGAGAGATTCTTACTCGAGTGCCCCTGATATCTATGGGATGAACTAATCTTGTATCGAACATATGCTACTGGTTTAGTAAGATGATGTGTTCCAAAAGAATAAATGTTCGATATATTAACACAATGTCATGAAACTCAATACGTTGGCCATTATGGAGAAAACAAAACAACAACTCGAGTACTCGAGTGTGGATTTTATTAACCAGATTTGGTTAAGGACGACCAAGTATTCATGGCATAGTATCATCGCTGTCAAAGAGTAGGCAACATCTCCAAGAGAGATGAGTGCCTTTATCCAACAGTTTAAAAGTTGAAGTCTTCAATGTATAGGGCATCAACTTTATGGGTCCTTTCCCATCCTCTATGGGGAAAACGTATATTTAGTGAGGGTGGATTACGTATCTCATTAGGTCGAAGCTATGGCATCTCCAATCAATAATGGGAAGGTTGTATAAAAATTTATCAAATGGTTATTTAATCAGTTTGGAGTGCCAAGAACTATAATAAGCAATGGGGGAACACAATTTTGTAATAGATCTTTTCATGCCCTCCTAAAAAGATATAGAGTCCACCATCGCATTGCTACTCCTTATCACCCGTAAACGTTTGGATAAGTGGAAGTTGTTAATCAAGAGCTTAAACAAATTTTGGAAAAGATGGTGACTAGCTTTAGGTAGGATTGGGCATTAAAGCTAGATGATGCCTTATGGACTTATATGAATGCTTTTAAAACACCAATCGAAACGAATCCCTTTAGGCTTGTATATGGTAAAGCTTGTCATTTGCCTATAGCGCCAAAGCATCAAGCATATTAGGCAATGAAAGTTCTAAATTTTGATTGGAAGTAAGCAGGTAAAAAACGACTTCTGCAACTAAATGAACTTGAAGAGTTTTACTATAATGCATACGAAAATGCCAAACTTTACAAGGAGAAGGTGAAGAGATGGCGCCACTCTTATCCTAAGTAGAAGGAATTTAAAGTAGAAGATACAATTTTGCTATACAATTTGAGGTTGAGGCTGTTTCTCGAAAAGCTGAAAACCAGATGGAGTGGACCTTTTATAGTCACCCAAGTTTTCAACCATGGAGCCCTTGAATTGATAATTTAAACCAGGAAACCTTTAAGGTGAATAGAACTAGTAGCCAGTTGAGAATGTGATCAAGCTGAGTAATCGAGGGACATTCATCATAAATGTTTGCCTTCACGTCAAAAGATTATAATAACCTTCCAACCAAGACGCCTAATAAAAACATGACCTAGTTGAGTAAACATTCATCACAAATATTTTCCTTCGCATCAAAAGGTAGGGTTCTTGTTAATGAAAATTAACAAAAATAGTGCATTGTTTAATAAATCCTACCAATCTTTGTGAATAGCTTAATTTTTCATGAAAAGCTACTTAGGGATAGTTACAATTTTGATTGACCGAAAAATTATCAATGGGTGTGTACAAGTGATGGGGTGAATGAATTTGACATTAAGGTCTTGATTAGTATATATATTTAGTGTAAAATACCCAGCCATATATTTCTTAAGTTAATAAATTAGAACAACTTGGTATTGTGTTTGAAGTTAAATTAGTTTCATGAAGTTCAATGTCATTATACCATTATTGCATATAAGTGCCTATATGTGTTATTGTCTGGTGTGTTTGTACTTTGTTGTGTTTATGTTTTTGCATAAGGAAAAGCAAAACTTCAAGTGTGTGGATGTTGATAGTAGTATGTTTCATGATGTTTTAATAGGCATTTTAGTATGTTTTCAGTTTTTAATTACTTAATTCATGCATGTTTAGGTTTGGAATTGTGTTAGTTGGTTAGATATTTGTGTTTTGAGTGTTATATGGGTTAGAGCATGCTATTGAGCTTTAATTTTGTGTGTTTAAGATGCTTTGGTATGTTTATTAGTGTTTGAGATCAGATATCAAAGAACGGAGGAGATTCGGAGGAAGCCCAGTGGAGGACTCAGGTCCACAATCATAACAGAGGCCCATTCATCAAGCCACGATCGTGGCCCCCCAAGTAATTTCAAACTTTTTGGGCCCAGGTAAAGCCTAATTTTTACCCCAATTAGAAAAGAATACAAAAAAGGGGAGGACCTAATTTTCATTAGCCTCCATTTGCTACATTGGGAAAGATCCAAGGAAGGAGAAAAGAAAAGAGAAGGAGGAGAAAGGAAGAGGGAAGAAGAAGAGTTATTGTTGCTGCTGTCTTCCTATTCCATCTCGACCCTTAAAAAGTGACATTTTCATTTCATCTTTGTTATTCTTTCTTTCAAATGTATAAGATGGATTTGATAGTGATGGATTTGTGGTTGATGATGATTTTCTAAACTCTGTTAGGGATTTCTTCTTGAATCAATGTTAATGTGATTTCTTTTGACGTTAACATATTAGGTATTGTGATTATTTGTTGTATTTGCATGCTTTGGTAGAAAATTGAGAGAGTGAACTAATTGCAAAATGATTAGATTGGATAATGAGAGTTAAACAATATAATAGACCAAGCAAATAATCAAATCGGTAATTTATACAAAGATAGATTTCATGTGAGGACCCGATAGTCTATTAGAAGGCTTAAGATCTAATTGGATGTGTGAGCTTTTTGTTAGTTGAGACATTGCAAATTCCATAATTCAATTACAGTTTATGATTTAGGGTTAATGATTATAACTCGAGACAGAGTAATCCACTCTTTAAAAGTCTAAGACTGATACCATATTGACTCAAAGGTAATCATGATAGCATTTAATGATAAGATAAATCACCCTTCTCATAATCAGCTAATCTTCCTTTTGTGATTTTTTATTGTTCATTGGTGGTGCTCAATTTTGATTTCTTGTGTTAAATTTACAATTTCATTTTCAATCAATCCATATTCGCTTCTTTACTTTTTTATTTAGTTTTCTTTTCATTTTAGTTATCCTTTAGGCCTTAGACAACTTAGAATTCAATTAGTTCACCATCTCCTCGAGGGATCAACATCTCTTATACTACACTCATGAGCTATGCACTTGCGGTATACTTAGGGATAAGAAATTGTAAAACTTGCCTACTTGATCATTAACCTCCAAGTTATGAATGGAAGAGTATTTCATTATTTGATCAAATTTGACTTCCCTCGTTTTTTGTCTTTCGTCTTAACTATTGAACTAGGAGCTTAGAATATCCATTATCATATCCATCAAGGATCCAAACCTATCCTGTTGAAAACTTGAAAGAAAAAATTGTAGGGTTCTTTCACCTAGGATTATATGTGTTAGAGTATCGATTATTATCTCCCTTTTATTGAGCTCCTATAAAATTTACTTTTTCCATGCCAATACTATCCATAAAAAAACAATCAGTTACCTTTTTCCTTTCTTCCCTATACAACTAATATCCACTCTATATTCTTTTTGGAAAATGAATTAATTTTCATTAACCCTAACAAAGTTATATCCATCATTACAACTTTTCAAGGCTTTACTTAGATATATTAATAAGGCTCGACATTTGAGCTTACAAGGTTGTTACTGAGTTTGTAGCTATTACTTCATTATGCTTTTTGAAATTTTATTATTTGCCCCTCTCCATAGTTTACAAGCAACTATTATTTGTCATTTCTTCCAATAGGTCGTGTGCAGCATCAATTGTCTTTCTTATTAAATAACCATGAGTTGTTGCATCTATAGTCCCTCTTATATGTGTATTAACTCCATTTTAGAATGTTTTCCACAAGAATTTATTTGGTAGTTTTTTATGTGGACAACTCCTTTGTAATTCTTTAAATCGCTCCCACACTTCATATAAGAACTCTAAATCACTTTGCTAGAAAATTTTGATCTCCTTAATGGTTCTATGGTCCTCATCAATGGAAAATACTTTACTAAAATGGCTTCAATTGCTCCCAAGTTGTGACATTCTCAAGGTTGAGAGAGTTTAACAACGCCTTAGCTCGATCCTTTAGTGTAAAAAGGAACGACCTCATCTTTGCAGCATCCTCAAATAGCCCATTATATTAAAACGTGTTGCATATCTTGAAGAAGCTTGTCAAGTGTGCATTGGGGTCTTTATTGGCCAATCCATAAAATTGCACACTGGTTTGTAACATATTTAATAAAGTTGGCTTTATTTTGAAGTTATTTGTTAAGACTAGTAGGATGGCTTGTTGATTCGCATTAAAACCTAGCCTCTTAAAACCCATAAGGTCCTTTGGTGTCCTCGTTGATTTCTTTCTTCCGATTGTTTTATTTATAGCTCATTAGTGCTTCTCTCTTTGGATTTCATTTTTATGTTTGGTTATGTCAAAAATTGATGTATCTCCTAATTTGCTTAAGCTCCTTATAATTCTTGTGCTCATGCACTTGTAATCACATCAGAAAAATTATCAAACTCATTAAATCAAAAGAATTCAAAATGGATAAGATTTTGAAATTGCAATCCCTGATAATGGTGCCAAAAACTTGTTTGTTAGTTTTATGCTATAACATAAGCATACAAGTAGTATATTATAGTATAACTAGTATCATTCCTATGAGGATTGAATATAATCCCCTAATAATGCAAATATCACTTTGTCTAAGGTAACAAAAGATTGAATTAACTGAAGATTAAAGTAAAATAACAAAACTTGATGATTAAACAAGTATACGATAAAAATGAAATTGAAGTTACTTATTGAAGGAAACTTAAAGATTATTCTATCTTTGTTTTGTCTTCCCTTCACCTTATGAATTAAAACTATGCTTGAACCTAGACATCCAAAGATTTGAGTACCCTCTCTTAAGATCTAATCAAGTAATACTAATTTAAATAGATAACATTTGAGTTGCAATCTCTCGATTTCAAAGTTACTCATAACTACTCATTTGGATTTGAAGCAATCTGAAGGATAATCAAATCGCAATCAATATCTTTTTCCAACTGCTTATTTACCTTATATTTGTAAGTATATTAAGGTAACAACTCATGTTGTGCAATTTAACATAAATATCTTGATTCAATCTCTAGATTCAAATCAAGTATAAGCATAACAAATATCACAAAGCAGTAATATATTAAATTCAACAAGGTAAAAGTTATACAAAACATTACAAAAATAAACTGTTTAGATTTTGCATATGAGGCAATGAAATAGAAGAAGAGAAGAGAATGAAATTAACTTGAAGCTTTGATGGAAAATCTAGAAAACTGGTTTTAATCATGATGTTTCCACTTTTTATCTTCTTTTATGTGGTGTGCAACATTTTTTTATGTGTTTTTCTTCCTTCCTTTGGTGTCTCCACCAACTCTGAAATCTACCTCCTTCTTTATAGCCTTTATAATATTCTTTTATAACAAAAACTAAGTTTTCAGGAATATACACAATTAAAATCCGCTCTAAATTATGACTTCACACGATTGCAAAAGCTTACAAAGTCCCATACACAGTCGTGTATCTTTATATAGGCATAAACAACATTTTCAAAGATCCACATGTTTATAGTGACTTACATGGTCCCTATACTAGAACATGTATCACAAAATTTGCTTTAATTCCTTCTTTTTATGTGTCAATTTCATATGAATTCTTCCCCTTATTCATCTTTTCTTATTTTTCCTATTTTCACTCAATAACAAACACCTCAAATAACCCTTGAAACATAATATTAAGTTCAAATCCTTGTCCTAACACAATTAAACAAATAATGCACACAAAAACACTAATAACAACATAATTCTAAGTCCAAAATACATGATTATTATCTAAGAAAACACTTAAACACACTTAAGCATCTAGAAAACATATTATAATATACACTTATTAGATTTAATTTTAGCTTTAGATCCTGTAAAACATAAGGCAATATTTTCTTGTGAATAAACTTTGTCAGTATTGTTGATAATGATTCCATAACTTTGAGAGTTTTATCAACTTGCTCATTCACTTTTAATTTTGCATTAAACTTTGATTAATTACTAATGCTTTCTTCTTCAAAAATATCACGCACAATTAAATCAATAATATCTACAAGATAAATAGAGTGAAAATTGATAGGATACTTCATTGTTTCAAGAATACTACATTTCACTACCTCTCCATCAAACCCAATCGGAATAGTGCTCTCATCTACATCAACTTTTTTATTAGTCTATATGACTGACCTTCCAAATAAAAATTGAATATGAATGTTCTACGATATCTCCATCTATTTTTATGTTATAAAAATCTACTAAAAATATCAAACCATTAACCCTGAACGAAATATTCTCTATAACATCAGTGGGACACATATAAGAATGATTAGCTAGCTAAATAATAACATCAATTTCTTACAAAGAATTCCAATTTAAAGCTCGGTAAATTGAGTATAGCATGAAATTCATAGATCACCTAAGTCTAACATAACACACTCAATTACTTATTACCAATGACACAAGGAAGTGCAAACTTACATGGATCTTTGCATTTTCTGATAATTTCCTATTTATCACAATTGATGCATTCTTACCCAAAATTATTCTCTCTTTATCCTTTAGCTTCTTTCAAGAACTTTGTATATTTTGGAATTTTCTTGATGGCTTCTAGTAGAGATATATTTGATTTCCAAATTTTTAAAGTCTCTAAGATATCTCTTGTATAATTATGTTCTTTTGATTTAGCCAGCATATAAGGGAAAGGAGCTGTACATGCATCAGATGGTATAGGTAAAGAAAAATTATACCTTTCTACTTTCATTAGTAAAGATGAGTCATATTGAATTTCCTTCTAACTTCTCAATGTTAATACACTCACATTCTCTTTAGGATTCATCATCACTTATGAAGACAATTTTCTTCATGCTTATACTTACAATTTACTAACAAATTTAGTTAATTACATGAATTAATTTCCTAAACTATAAATTCTTGCCCTTTTTTTGTTGAAATTGTTTAGTATGGGCTATAACAATTTCATCTGAAGATTTAGTATATATAGGTGTTTGAGGTTATCTATTAAAATTTTGAGTTTAGTATCTTTGTTTCCCTCCTTGATTTTCGTAGCTAAAATCTGGGTGATCACTCAATCCCAAATTATACTAATTTGAATAAGTTCATATTTTTGTTGAAGTTGACCAAGAAATCCCCCTATTGCATTAACTTCTTGAATGGAATCTTATTGTAATACAGGGCATACACAAAAAAATGAGCATATCCACATACTTGTGAAAATCGAAATTAATCTACAACCATTCTACAAACTATAAGAATTAAAATTGAAATGTTATCATCAAGCTTGGCAATACTTACCTCATTCACTAACTTAACAGCTTCATCCATCCTTGTTCCAAATTATTAAGAATTTTGAGTCACATTTGAAATCAATTGTCTAGACGCTTCCAATGCCTTATATACCAAAACTTCTCCACTAGCTGCATCTATCTTACTCATATCCATTGATAGTAACCCTTCATTAAAGTATTGCATCTAAAGTTTTTAAGGAATCTGATGATGTGGCAACTAGCAAATAATTCCTTAAACCTCTCCCAATATTTGTGCAATGTTTCTCTAGAGAATTTTCTTATCACACACGTCTACGTTTTTAAATTGGAAACTTGTGATGCAAGCAAAAACTTCTCCTAGAATAACCTTTTCCTTTTATTTTATATGGTCATTGAGTTAAGGGAAGATAATAAAGCCAATCCTTTGCCTTATCTTTTAAGAGAATGAAAAGGCTTTAAGATTAATTTTCTCTTCTATCACCCTTTGTGGCTTCATTCAAGAGCAAATAACATAGATTTTTTTCAACTATTTTTGTCGATCTTCATATGTAAGACTAGTTTTTCAAGTATTTTTATTGATCTTCATATGTAAGACCATAAAAGATAGGGAGTAATTGAATCAAACTAGATTTTAGTTCAAAATCTACCTTAACGTCTAGAAATCTAATGTATAAAGGCTAGTAATTCAAATTTCGTATGGCCAACTTCCTTAACATTTTACTATTAGGATTTGTCATCTTCTTTTCAACTTATTTGAAAATAAAGTCTCCATAAATTTTTAAATATATCTATTCTTTCACCTTTAGAGATGAATGACCTTTTCCTTACTTAATCTCTTTCCTTAAACAACATGTTGTCTTCTCAATCTCTAGATTATATTATAACTAATACAAATAAGAAAAACGAGTCATACAAAACAAGAGATTAGCAATAAAATGTAAAATAAAGAAAGAGACTAAAAAATTAAGATAGTTCTCCAACAACATCAACACCAAAATTTTTAGCAAGTAGTTAAAGCCCTTAAATTTAGTTTTTAATTCACTAAACTATTGTAGTAGTCGTGGAACTAAGTCGAATCCCAAGAAAACTAAATGTAATTTCTTAATTTCAATTGACAAAATAGAATATAGGTTTATGATTAATTAACTAATAAACTAAAATTAACAAGAAGTTAAAATGAATCAACTGAGTACAAAAGTGAGAAATTTAATTTTTCCTAATTCTGATTCAAGGGAAAAATCTCATCCAATTGTAACTCTAATCATTGGTCTAAAAAGAATAAATTTTTATAAATTAAACATTTATTCTAAAACATATTAGGTCAGAAATAATAAGTTTTAAGTTTCCTAAATTAATTGAATCAAACTTAGAAATCAAATTTAAACTTAAAATTAATTGATTAGGTATGATAACATTTCTTATTAATTAAATGATAGTAATAAACTTAATAAAAAAGACTAAACTCTAAATTAAATAATTGATATAGCTACAACAATTCAATTTAGTTGTCTTATTCATCATAAGTTAAGTATGCAAATACATAACCTACTTGTTTCTTATATCAGTCATTCATGACAATTACAAATCACTAAACTCATAGGAAGTAACAAAATAATCAATACTGAATTAATTTATTAGATTAATCAATATTAATTACTTATGAAATAGAAGAATAGGAAAAAAGAAATACTTAAATTGAAATAAAACCCAAGTTTAAAACAAAACCTCCCAAAGATACAAATGGAGTTTTAATTCCTATTGAATTAGAAAATTTAGATTTAACCACTCATGGCTATATTTTTCTCACTAAAAATAAAATAAAGAAAACAAAGAAACTAAATAATAACGTGTTCTTTCTGTTGGGATTTCCATGGATTCATGCATGACATTGTAGCAAAAGTTTTAGAATCTATTCTAACTACATGATAACCCCAAGTCTCCAGAAACATACTTGAAGGCATAAGATTCATAAGAACATGAAATTTAAACAATTGTACCTTTAAATTTGTCCTCCTTTCTAGATTCTTCTCCTTGTTTGGGTTGTTACAAACACCAAATCCTTCATTGATCACCCAAGAACACGCAAAGATGAAGAAGAAACAATATGTAAGGGTGATTTGAGCACCAAATTAGATGAGTTCAAGTAGATGCTCAAATGGAGAGAAAGATCAAGACTGTTGCATACAATTTGATTTATGTAACAATTACATAAAATGCATGACCAAGACTCAAGACACTTCTCTCTCACTCTAGAACTCTTCTAAAGCCCTTATCCTCTCACTTGAGTGTGTAAGTGAAGAACTCACTTATGTACATCTATCATGCCTTCGATCACGATCGTGGCCTATGAGCCACAATTGTTGCCTACTTAAAACCAACCACACACACTTTGTTTTTCATCCGATATTTTATGCTTGTGACCTTTAGGTTCCTGGTTATTTTAGGTAACTGAATAAACTCTTAATTCGAGCAAACATGGATGGTTTCATACCACTTGAATTAACTCTTAATTCAAGCAAATTATGAAAGGTTTCATGATGCCAATTTATCAGAATTTACGTGGATTAACACACGAACTCTTTGATAGTCAATTTATTCGACTTACGAACCTTTCCATAGACAATTATCGTGCAATTCATCATTTCACCATAATATACCCTGCTTGGTTCAGAGTATGGGCTATGTGTCAACTCTTACTAGACTAATTACGTCACATTTAGTCTAACTGAGATTAGTTCTTGTCCTGGGATCTTATTACTCTATGTGTCATTGAAGACTCTCTTCATGACACATAACTGCTCTGGCCAGAGACTCCTGAGTAATGACCCATCAAAAGGCTATGGGTATCATCTCCTTCTATCAAGAGTGTTGAATTCTTTATTGGCTACCCAATTACCTTCGAATATCAATAGTTGTACCCAATCACCACCCTAAAAGCGACCTCATCTTGAGGTAATAAAGAATGATATCAAAGAACAGTATTAGTATCCAAGATATCATTGAGTATCTCAAGTCTAAGGATATTTACATCATTACTATAATGAGATTAATCATTGACATTCAATAGATCATCCATATGATAATCTCATAGAGGGTCATCCGATGTCCTTACTATTCTTAGTAAGAATCCATATGTTAACTCTAAACAACTCATGCTTACAGTTTGTGAGATCCATTGCTTGATCAATTCAAGGAGTATAATATGTGCTAGTCTGTCTGGATTAATAATGTCCTATCTTATTAATCCTATGATTAGGGATTATTTAGATACTAACATAATTGCACATGATAGGAATCTCATTATCATGATCT
>JANIIA010000192.1:41101966-41115307 GCA_027478495.1 Erythroxylum alaternifolium
TTGTAATATTTTAAATACTTTGTATTATTCTTATTTTTATATTTATATTATGATGATTGTCTTTTTTCATATTAATTATGGTTATTATTTATATATGAAATATTTCAAAATTATTGTCATTTTATATTAAATTACTAATTGTGATTATTATTTGTTATTATAATTTTTAAAAATAGGGTTGATGTAAACTTGTAAACAAGAAACTGTATAGTATATAACTGTCTAATATATCAGTGGACTATTTTGCAAATTTTAAGAATTTCATGAACTATTTTATAAATATAAAAAATTGCCCAAAACGATACCCGGTATTGACCGATACTGGTACAGTATCATTTCAGAACTCAATTCGATACCAAGTCCGATACGATATTCGCAACATTGCCTTAGATCAACAAGTTTCTCCGACATTCCATAGATCTGCCAAAGAGAATTTCAAGTCACGTATCAAATGTTGTTCTGCTCCAAAAGCAAATCATACGATCCCCATATGATTCCCTAGATTTTTAGGTTTGTCACATGTATCAAGGATCACAATTAAATATTTTATCATTCACGGCTGAGATTTGAAGGGTCTACCCTACACTTTGTGACAAGTAACATCATATGCTAAGGCGTTGAACGAAACTCTTCTTCTCTACTGCAGCCTAAAACATCAATGTAAATAAGGTCTTTAAAATTCATACTGAAATGTTCTTTGGCCTACCAAGGACCATCAAGCATAATCTCAAAGTTAGAAAGCCTATTATTGACTTTTGAGACTTTGTTCAGAAAGACAGAGTTAGAGACTTAGTTAACTATTTCATCTTGGAACCAATATCAAAGTCCACCTCATGTTTTGTGCAGGGATTGCATCTAGGAACAAGAGATTTGTTATGTTGTACTATAATGGCCGGCGGCAAATAAAAAGAAACTCAGATACCACATCTTTATATGCATTCTGCAGGTGGAGATAGAAAGGTTTGACATGGAACCAAATAACAAGTTGAAGGACAGGAGAAAAAGAAAAGAACAAAGTATGCATTCTTTTCCTTTCAAAGATTATTGACATTCCAATTCTCCCTGCAACAAACGAAGTGTTTGATCAACCGACAAATAGTTACTTAAATGTAGAGTTCAGATCCACAAGTTTTAGATGTAGACAACCCAAAAATAGAAAAGGAAAATAGCGTATGCTGAGCTTTTTATGTCCATACTACGTTCAGAACCCTTTTCAGTTTTGAATAATGAATAGGTCTGAAGTCTAAAGGAAAGCCAATGAATCTGATGGACAGAGATAACTTTTCTGCAGTTGGCATCTGATTCACGTTGGAGAATAGTTGCAAAAACTAGACCATTAATGTCCAAAGTCCTAGAAGCAGCTCATGGATGTTGTCTCAGACTTTTTCTATTCAAGCCACCATATGAATTATTAGAAGAACAGAAAAAGAACAAAAGGGTAAAAGTTGGATGATGCTCTATGGCACCTGATAAATACTTCTCGTGCTAAAGTTTAAGAAAAACAAAGTACCAAAATAATATGATTGAACCAGATGAACTACCATGAGACGATTTAACAAGCTTTTTCACTCAAGAGTCTCCTTTCTCTCGGGGGGATCTATCTGCAAATAAGTGTAAGGCTCTGTTGGCTCCTCACTGTATCAAAATAAACATAATTGTATCCAAATGTCAGGTAATCTGGAACAGATACTCTTCCAGAATATGCAATATGATAAACCTATATAAGTATACCATCCAAATTGGATGCGGAGAAAAAAAAACTGAAGTGAAATAGTGCAAGTTTTGCAGTTCCATGCTGTAGATAGTCATACACAATGAACAACTTAAAAGATATAGCTGGTGCTCTTCATGAACATCCGCTATTAAGCATCCATATGATAGTCCGTAAAATTCGTTAAATGGAAGAACAGAACGTGAGCAGAAATAATCAGAAAGTAATATTGTTATCACCCGGGCTTGGAGCGCATGCACTGCCAGAAGAGCTTAAAAGGTCCAGGAACTGTCTTAAATGGGTTCCCCTCAAAACAAGCCTAAAGAAGAGAGGAAAAGGAATTACATTCCCCAAAGACCAAATCATGAAAAGCAAACACTCTTTCCAACATTAGATATCTAACAAACTATAAACTCCCAAATCATGAATAAATTATAAAAGAAAGAAACGAAAAAAACCGTCCAAATAATCAGTACAAATCGCCAAAAATTTCCTACAAATTGATTCTACCCAAAAGAAAATTTTAAACCAGAAGAGAACATACTTGAATAACGTCCTCAGCACGATCATTGCAACGGTGAGCCTTAGGTTGAGGATGGTGGGATCCTGTTATGCCCCATGGACTCTCTCTCCTCGGCACTGGCCTCGTCTCACTCATCTTCTACTCTCTCTCTCATAATTTGTAATATATTATATATCTTAATTGAAGCTTATTAACTCCACTCTAGGTTGGATTCAACAAGGCCTAGTCTGGTTACACATAGGTTTGGGTCTGGGCTTGTTCGTACGCCCGACCCATGTTGGTTAATTTTCGTTGGTCAGTTCGTTATTTAAAATTCTATAGATCATTGGCTACATTTGCATTTGATAGCTACGGGGGTGTCAAAGTTTATGCATGAGTTCTAACCTATCAAATGGTACAATGTACTTTGCAAACAACTAGCAATTGCTCACTGAAAAATCGTAGAGGTTAATAGTTTTGCAAATTGTTCGATTTTGCGTAGTTGTCTTTAGCACAAATAAAAACAAAAATCAATCAAAAGAAAAATAACAAATGATACCAAAAATTTAGTAACGCAGTTCGGCATTCCTTGCCTATATCTGCGAGGCTCTCACCCAGATTAATACCTTCACTGAAGTACAATAGATTTACTCAAGATTTTACTAAGCCGACACCACTCAACCTTTGACACTATCTCTCAACCTCACTTCTCGTGAAAGATTTTTACTCCCAATAACACGACCGACTCGCGTTAACCTCAACAGAGGATTTTTCTCTACCACTCTTAATCAAAGACAATTAATAAAAATAACTCAAGAGATTAATTAACCAAAAAAAGAATAACAATATACTTGAGATAAAAAGAAAATAACAACTTCCCAAAAAGTTTAGCTATATTGAAATAAATCTGAAACTCGTCGTAACAACAATGGCCTGATTCTTGCAACTCCAACATCAACTCACAGAAACTTCTGCAGAAATCACAGTTGCAAAAACACCCAATCAACGACAACACATTAAAGAAAAACGAAGCATAAAACCATTCAGCCCAACTGTGAAACACTCAAAGAGATTAACGTTCAGCGTGAATAGCTCCTGGTCAAATCACTGCAAAATCGATAAATTTCCAATCTACAGAAAACCACAAGTAATACTCAAAAGTTGTCCAACTGTGAGTTACTCCAACAACTCAATACTAAAACCATTACCAATACACCACCACAAATTCCCTCACACAAGCCTTTCTCATTTAGATCAAAACTACACACTTTTCCTCATCCATTCACCATCAAAACTCACCAAAAAAACCTCACCAAAGCACTCACGTATTTTTCTGCAAAGTAGAGACAACACCCAGTGACCCACACAATAAGACCAACACAGCAATGATTCACGGCAACATCTACCAAGAAGAAAATCACCCAATAACTCACGTATGTCCCTAAAAAAACTTAGTCATGCAGCAGTGAACTTTAACACACACTTACAATCAATTAATCAATCAACCCCTGCTGCCCACATACGAAAATAACACCTGAAGATGTTTTCAGCAACTCACGCATGGACCACAAACCATAGGTTACGTCTTTCACCCACCTTCGCCTGTTCATCGAATTTT
This sequence comes from Erythroxylum alaternifolium, assembly GCA_027478495.1. Classification (NCBI taxonomy): domain Eukaryota; kingdom Viridiplantae; phylum Streptophyta; class Magnoliopsida; order Malpighiales; family Erythroxylaceae; genus Erythroxylum; species Erythroxylum alaternifolium. Next base: position 41,105,798 of record JANIIA010000192.1, read on the forward strand.
TTAATTACACAAGGTAACACCCGAAACTTCCAACCAATCAACCCAAAACTTCATACCCACGTGATGTGTCACAAAACCTCTTAAGATAGGCTTCAATCCAAGATAGGATTCTTCCACTACTAGAAGATCATCCATATAGTTTTTGAATCCAAGTTAATATCCAAATAATTCCAATTATCTTGTAGGTCTAATTAACAAAGAATGACAAAACAAAATAAAAAATATACCATATATCCTAACACTCGCACTTTGGCTAGACGAATTCTCCCACCCACTCACTCCCTCTGGTTCGAAATTCCTTCTTTCTACTCAATTTCCTCCTAGACTGCCTTTACTCATTCTAAGCAATTTGGTCTGGACCATTTAGTATCAACCCGATACATGTGTGAAATCAGAACATTTCTTACACATCTTGATGAAATAGTTTCTACACCTACGGCCTTCCATCTTATGTCTTATAATTATGGATCTAACATGATCATAATTTTAAGAGAAATTTATCTCTACGTAATGCCTATATATAATATATTAAATTCTTGATTTGAAACGTGGAAATATTTCTCTTTTCTTGAATGAAGGTGAATTGTATGGATTTTTACAACTCTCTTCATTCACTAAAGAGAAAGCCTTTACACATCCTTTTTATTATAAATAAAGAGAATTGTTTATGTAATTTTGTATTATAAGTGAAGAGAATTTATTTATAATTTTAGTAGCTTAATCATTTGACCCCACAGTTATATAATTAGAACTTAATAATTCCAGCTTGGCTCGGTAAATGCATTAAGCACTCATTTTATGATAATATATATATAAATGTACTCAAACTTCTCTTAATAACTCATGTAATCTCACTCATCCCACGACCCATTTTTAGCCTATTTATTTCTAAAAACTAGATCATAACCATTAAGATAAGAACCAATTATCATAATGGTTACTTTTAAAGATATTAATCTGCTTTCCATAATATTTGATTGACTTATATCTTAAAAAAACATGATACAAACTCGTTAGATAGAAGCTTCATTTTGTTCTAAGTAGTTTGAAAGATCCTCTATTGTCCAAGTTGTTGACTTAATTCATTCCCAAACAATATCTCAAACATCAAATACCTATTTAGTTGACCTAAATCCTTCCTAATAAAATTTTTTCACACATTAAATAACTATTATGATACGATTCTCACCAATAAGACTGATGAGATTTGATGTCTAAATGACAGGACCTATGGCTGTTCTATAGAATACAGGTTAATTCACATAAATTAACATGAAAACTCACAAAATAATGATATGAATCACCATACTCTACAATTGAAGGGATTGAGAGTGATAAGATTATAAGATTTTTTTTATCATTACTAGCAAGGTAAATAGGATCAAAGTTTTTAAAGAACCTTAAGTAGGAGCACTCTTAAAGATGGAGGAAATTTCTATACAATATTTGGTTAATTTAACAACAGTCAAGAATTATATATTTCAAGAATCTTTAAGCCTCTTATAGGCATAAAAACCTTAAAACTAGAGTGTTAAAATGAAATAAACACTCAAAGCCATAACAAAATTGTATATGTAAATAGTATGAGACTAACGCCTATCTTGGACCATAATCCGACAAAATTACGCAAAACCAAAGACAAATCTACCACTAGTTACAAGTTAGTAACTTTGGCAATGATTTTGTTTTGGAACTCCAAACTATGAAACCCAAAGAAAGACTAGTGCAAATTACATGGATGGCTCCAATACTAGTTACATACTCTTTCTTTAGCACTTCAATAATAGTGCAAGACTAGTGTCGATTATATATGGTAATCACAATTCTTTAATTTACTTCTTCACTTAGATCAATATGATGGGTCTAAATTCATTCTCTAAAAGTGGCAAAATCTCACTTATCATATAGAGATTAACATTAAGATGTTAAGATTGCAATTCCTTTGCCTATATTATGTCAATGGCATATCGATATCCTTTGAAGGATCTCTAGTAAATTTTCACACTTGATTAGCAGATGCTTGATTCCCATCATTTTTCCTCATCAAAATGATTTATCCTCAAATTAGCACCTTCTTGTATAAAATCAAAAGGAGATTAATTAGCCACATTAAAAGTAGAATAAACACTATACTCACTTGACAAGTCAATCTTGTAACCATTATTTTTCACTCTTTCCATGTTTTGAAAAGGTTCGTCACCTATTGACTGTAACTTAGATTTTTGCTTACCTAGAAACCTTTTATCTGTAAGTGTGCCTAAACCCAATCTTCAGGTTCAAATATCACTTCCTTTATCCCCTTATTAGCTTGCTTGATAATCAGGTCCTTTTATTAATGTTTAGCCATGCCTTCTAATGAAGCTTCTTTATCAATTCAACTTTTCTTTTACGTATAAGTTACTACTTTCACCTAGAGGAATAGGCATAAAATCTAAAGTAAAAAAAGGTTTAAATTTGATCGGTGTGAATTATAGTGTATCTTCTAGGTGTTATAGTGTTTTTTAAATTATTTTCTTATATGATAATCATGTGTTTAATACTTAGATTTATGTTTATGTTAGTGTTTTTGTGTGTTTTGTTTGATTGAATGTTTTTTAAGGCAAGAATTTGATCTTAATTGTATGTTTCATATGTTGTTTAATGTGTTTAATAATGGGTAGAGCTAAAAAATTAAAGAAAAGATGAAATAAGCTCAAAAATATTATCTAGCACGATCGTGCATGAATCAACAATAGGTTAGTGGCTCTCTGGCATAATTGTGATAGGGAGTTAACATGCATGATTATGCAAGGAGTTTTTCCAGGTTACGAGTATTTTATACTTTCGATGACTTAGGCTATTTTTGGAACAAAAACACGTGGAAGAAACTAGAAGGCTCAAAAGTATGTAAATGAAGAGAAAAAAATCAATTAGCTTGAAGTATAAATAGAGAAGATCAAAGAAGAGAACTACAGTTTCCAATTTAAGGAAAAGAAGAGAAGACATCCATATTCAATTCTCTACTCTTTTCTTGATTCCTTATTATTATTGAATATTCATGATGATTCAATTGACATATATAGTTATATATATGGATAGCTAAATTCATTTATAAATTAATCTTGATTTATTTTTAAAACTTTACATTCTTGATTGCATGAAATATGCTTATGATATTTATTTCTTTATATTTAAATTGAATCAAGAGATTAGATGGGATCACTTTAGTTGTGTTACATAGCAAGAGCTAATGATAACGATTGATTGACTGTAATTTTATACCTATATTTAATGTGTTTTGCTTGTTATTTGAGAACCTTGTGGTATTTATAGTACTCATTCTACTTCAAGTGAGTTTTTAGATGAAAATTGCCTTTATAAACTAAAAGGAGAAGAATTTGGGTGAAATCGTGGCATATAATGGAAAAATTGAAGAAACTTTCGACTTACACAACTGTGTATAGTGATCGTTTAAGTCACTGTAACTATCTAGAATTTCATAAATGTTATTTATGCCTGTGTGAAGATACATGCCTATGTATGTCAACATACACGACAGTGTATGTGCCTGTGAAAGCTTTTATGACTATGCAAAGTCACGATTAAGAGGTTTTTTGAGATATACCATCCCTTATATGATTGTGTAGGTGATCATGTATATGTAGAAAAACTTAGTTTTTACTATAAAAGGATATCATGAGGGCTACAATAAAGGATGCACATTCCAGAGATGGTGGTGACACTAAACATAAGAAAGAAAAACCTAAACAAATGGCTACACGTAATAAATAAGAATGTCAAAAATGGAAACATCAAGATCAACTCCAGCTTTCTAAATTTTCTAAAATAAGGCTTCAAGCTGATTTCATTCTCTTCTCTTTATTCTATTTCATTGCCTTGTTTACCAAATTTGAACATTTATGTTTGAACATGATTATGGATTTCTAAATCTATATTAGAGTTTTATTCTTGAATTGTTTTGTATAACTTTTACCTTGATGGATTCAATATACTATTGCTTTATGATATTTGTTATGCTTTTACTTTATTTGAATCAAAAGATTGAATTGAGAAATTTATGTTAAGTTGCACAGCGAGAGTTGGTACCTTAATAAACTTACAAATATCAAATTAATAACTGATAGAAGAAATATCTTAATTGTGATTTAATTATCTTTAGAATTGCTTCAAATCTAGTTAAGTAATTAGGAGTATTTTTGAGAAATCAGAAGATTGCAAATCAAATTTTATCTATTTCAATTGGGATTACTTTATTGGATCTCCAGAGAGGGTAATCAAAACCTTTGAATATTTAGGATCAAGAATAGTTGAATTTTCAAGGCAAAGGAAGACAAAACAAGTATAAAATAATCCCTAAGTTTCCACCATTGAGTATCTTCAACTTTATTGTTATCTTTTATTTGTTCAGTTATCAAGTTTGTTAGTTTACTTTAATTTTCAATCAATTTAATCTTTTATTACCTTAGAAAAAGTGTGCTTCAAATTGTTAGGTGACTACATACATTCCTCATGGGAATGATATCTTTTATACAATAAGTTATGATCTGTATACTTACAGTACAAAAGTATTTCTATTTAAAACTATGAACAAGTTTTTAGAAATTAAATGAGAGCTCAAGGCCCACTAGGATACTAACAAGACAAGCTTGGTTTATTAGAAGCAAAGATTTATGGTAGTGTGTCGTAACACTACACAAAATAACTAAACTTAACATTATAGCTAGTAATAAGTTTAGGTCGATCATACAGAGAGAGTGTGTAAAGCTTTCGAAATGAAAAGATATGGTACTTAAGTTATAGGGTGGGGGTTGTTTCAAATAACAAAATAAAGTAAAGTTAAACTTATGAAACCAAACTAAAGAAAACAATCAAAAATTGATATAAGTTATTAATGGATTTGGAGTTTGATCCTCAGTTCAATCTCAGCCTACACATAAATAAGTATACTTCAATATCTTGTTATTCTCATACCTCTTTTAGCAACTATTAATCATAGATTAACAAGTTTTATTAACCCCAATTTACCCTTAGATCGTGGTTAGTTAAAACAAGCCCTTTAACTAAACCTAGCTATCGAACAACTTAGAACAAGATCTCTAGATTTAATAGGACAGCTGCATTATAAGTTAGGAAAATAGACTAATTTAGGCAACAACCACATAAGCTTGGGTCATTTAACCTATGTTATATTATCTATAATGATTCAATGTCATTAGTTTCCACAAATGGATCTAAACATGATGATTACATATCGTATTCAAGATTTTAGCAAAGGGTTTACATAAAAACAATCAAATAGAGCATACAATCATTCTTACATAATACCCAATTCAATAAACACAAGATATCATAAATAATCCCTAAGGGAGAAAGAACACAAAACACAATGGAGAGATGCCTAAAACATATCTTCGACTTCGATTTCCCCTTAGAACTGGAATGAGATACCCTAAACCTTCATGGTTCTCCAAAGAGTGGGAGTTCTGTTGCCACTTTTGCTATAAAACCGATCCATCCTATGTTTTCCTGTTCAAATGTCATTTTATGTTAAAAATTATGGATTTGGGTAGTCACACAGTTGGATACACAACTGTGTATGTCATAAAATATGCCTAATTCTTGAACTTACAAGACTATATAAGTAGATAAATGACCATGTATCTCCCAAATCATGTTGAATTAACATTATTCTTGCAATTTCTTGTCCAATCCTCACCCTAGTCTATCTCCTTATCATTCCATAAAGACGTGGAAAGATCCAAAGAAGAGGAAGAAGGAAGAGAGATAAGAAGAGAAAGAAGAAGGTGGAGCTTCAGCTGCTTCAACCTCCAATCCTCCAAGTTATTTTCTTTCTGTCCATCTTTTATTTCATGTATTTGATATATGAGATGAGATTAATTATGATGAATCTTGCGTTAAGGATCTTCTAACCTCTTGTAAGGATTTATACTTGATTTAATGTTAATCTAGTTGCTTTTATTGTTAATGATGATGCGAGATATTGTGATTATTTATTGTATGAGCATGCTTCGGTAACAAATCGAGAGACTAAACTGATAGCAAAATGATTAGATTGGGTAATAAAAGTTAAATAATCTAATAGATTACGTGAATAATCAAATCGGCAATTTATGCGAAGAGAGATCTTGTATAAGTACTCGATAGTCTATTAGAGGACTTAAGATCTAATTGGATGTGTGGACTTTTAGTTAATTGACAGATTACAAATTCCATAATTCAATTAGATTTTATAATTTAGGATTTAATGATTATAGCTTGAGAGAGAGTAATTCACCCTTCGAAAGTCTAGGATCGACACCACTTTAACTCAAAAGTGACTAAGCATTAATGATAGGAAAAATCTCCTTTCTTATAATTTGTTAATCTTCCTTGTTTCAATTCCCATTGTCAATTTTGATTTCCTGTGTAATTTTACGGATTCATTTTTAATCAATACATATCCGATTGTTTATTTTTCTATTCAATTTTTATTTTCATTTTAATTATCCTTTTAGACCTTAGATAATTTAGAATTTGATTAGTTCACCAACTACTCGAGCGATCGACACCTCATATACTACATTCATGACCTATGCACGTGGTATATTGAGGGATAAGAAATTGTAAAACTTGCCCGCTCGACAGATTTTCTCACTAATACAAAGGATTTAATTTTTCAAAATAAAAAATAAATTAGAAATGGAAGATAAAGCATATAAAATGATTAATTGAATTGGATGGTTGATCAAACAAAGAATTTATTCCTAAGAATTGACATATTTTTTGGTCAACGATGTATTTTTTTTTGTCAACACCATCTTTTGATCAATTTAACATCTTATTAACAAAATTCAATCTTGCATAATATCTTCCGCATTTATCAAGTGATTTATGAGGCGAATTAGTCATGGATCTCGAATTTGAAATTATTTTATTAGAAAATACAATAAACAATGTTTGTATGAGCAACGAGGCTAGATTAAAAATTTATATGCTGTAATTTTCTCGCATTGATCATTTCATAATTATTACATTTATATATGCCTTTTATTTAAAGATAAAAGCATAATTGGCTTACAAAGTAGAGGTGCTAATCAACAAAGTTTCTAAAATTGTTCAGAATCTGAGCTTAAGTACACAACAAACTCCCAAAAGTTGACGGCCAATATGATTTACAGCCAAATTCAATGAATGAAGTATTACTTTCAAATGAAAATTTGCTAACTTCAATTCTTTGATAACAAGTAATAGAAGAAAATAGTTACCAAGTTAAATATGACGGTACTTATCCTGTGTTTTGAAGTCCAGCTAATACATGTTCCAAAGTCTAAGGAGAACTTATAAGGTTTGCTAATAGCCTAGTACTTCATACGATACTTTTTCAATTCTTATAATTTAAGTTGTAGGTATCGTCCAAAGGTTAGATTTGATGCCCACAAGTTAGTCTGCAAACTGTTGAATCACCAAATTAAGGAAACAGTGGAAAGCTAAAAAAAGGCTATTGAAAAAAACTAATCGCAAAGAACTTTCTTATTTCCTCAAACCATTCTAACAACAAAAAGAATAAGAAAATTAAAATAACCATAACAAGGGGGACCTAAATGTTCTCACAACAAATGAATAATATCTAAAACAAAAACAAACATTCTAGTTATTTCATTATACTACTGACACCTATAGTTTGAGTTTAGAAATGCAGGTAGACTTGGCAGTCTGCGTTAAAATGAACACGTCGATTTCGCAGGTACTATAAGTGGTCGCATGCAGATTCAAGATCTTGAACATATGAACCATACCGGGAATTCTGGCAATTGAAACCAAGGTCAAGTTCCCTCCGGCAAGGTCTGTATAAAAATAAGAACTGTTCACCACAATGGGTGTAATCAGATCTGCAGACGTTGAGATTTGGATCTTGCTTCGCGCAGGGACCAAATTTTGTGGAATCGGTACTCTTCCTACTGAGAGTCCATGATATTCAATTGTTGCAGCTGTGTTCTGAAACTGGAAGCTCCCGTAATTTCTGTTTTGAACGGTGATAATCATGGGTATTATGGTTTCATTAGCAGTCAAATCCCAGCTAACCTTTTTCAGTCCAACAGGGTACGCCTCGATTATTGGATTCCTAGGCTTGAATACGGTGAAAGCCAAGGTTGTGATGGTAATGGCAATAGCAATGAAGAGTGTGGTCGTCACACCACAGCATATTCTGAGCGTTTTTGGATTGGCCATTCTCCCCTATATATATAGGAATGAAACTAGTTTCTGAAGCAATTATGTATGTATAGAAGTAGAAGGTTTTATGATGTATCCAGTTGAAACTGGATGAGGGATCAAGATATGGAGATGAGAGTGAAGTTGGTGTAGAGAAAGAGTGGCCGTTAAATAGAGCCAGAAATTACTCCCAAGTATCTTTTTTTTTATTTCAGTATTATCTTTTGATTGTTGGGATGTTCCGATCCTTGTTTTGACTTGTTCCAACAATATATTTGGTTTATCGGAATTCACTTCAGCTCTATCAAGAATTACGCATATATATAACCTATTTTTAACGTGATATCAACTTCACCAAGGTTGGCATCTTTGACAGTGGATCATGATATATAATTAATACTCGCATATGTAACTTTTTTGTTTTTCAAGAACTCGATATTATTTCGCTTAATTAGATTATCTAGCTAATTTACCACTTCCATAGATCATAATAAAATACATACAATAAAATGCTACATATAAATTGATATGTCCGTCCATTTTATTTCAACTATAATCCAATCACTTTTCTTTTTAAAGAAGAAAAAGAGTTTCGGATAGGATAGAGATGAGACTTAGTAAGAGCCATTTTAATAAATATGTTTACTATTTCGCTATTATTTACGTGCGTCAATCATAATATACGGAAGCATCAAAACCGACACCCTATACCTTTGTTTCCATGATAGGTAGGTTCTCATCTCATCTTTTCCAAATCAACCAAAAAAAACCTTTGCTTCCTTATACATTGTTGAAAGGAAATGCTAAGTTTATTCAAATATCAAAACATGACAATCTCAATCAATGTAGTGTAAGCAGACATAAATGGTCTAATAAAATGATGTTGAATTAAATGAATCTAGAATCTAGTCCTCAACAGCTACGGTTTGATATGAGCAACACATCTAGAGTGAGCTGTTAGGGAAATAAGGAACAGATGCAGATCGATCTTGCAGTTGGTATAAATGGTGGCTTGCATCTTCCCACCGGAAATGTCTTTTGAAAAATAAGGACAATTAAGCATAGTGCTCTTCGTTAGGGCAGCGGAAGTCGTGATTTAATTTTTATCTAGCTTCTTGCAGGTACCCGTTAACGAGAGAAGTGCTACTTCGCCAAGCGATACTTCATCGTATTTAGCTATTGCAGAAGTGTTATGATAATGGAAGTCCCACAATTGGGATTACAGTAGTCAAAACTATTGTCTTAAATTATGGAACGCAATTATAATTACGCTTGCAGTGTTACAGTTGCACTGAAATT
>JANIIA010000192.1:41227905-41245329 GCA_027478495.1 Erythroxylum alaternifolium
CCTCGCGGGGCACGGATCCGGGTATCACCTTCGATATCGGGTTCGGGTTCAGCGGGAGTTGGGGTGTTACATTTATAGTGTCAAAAGCTTATAAGATTCTACTGCTCTTTTACAACACTCTACATGAAATGAGAACTAAATAAAACGCTCTATCTATCTCCTCTGTATCAGCTGACCAACCTTTGAGTCATTTCTTGAGTCCAAATGCGGTTCTAGGTTTCCTCTAATTTATCTTAGAGGCTAAATCTCCGCTCTCGTACCTAAAAGCTAACGTTGTAATTTTGATGAGTTTTACGAACTCAGTGAGCAAGCCATTATTGATGTGCTCACTTATATCAAAACACATAGACAATTTACATTTCAAAATTCAGAGACAGTTCACATAATCACATGCTGCACATTATTTCACAATTCAAATTCAGTGCAGTTCAAACAGCTCATATCAAATATTTCATTTAGTACATATCAAAATGTATATACAATGTACATGTCACTCAATTTCAATTGTTAATTGATATGACCGAGCACCTTTTTAACTGTCCCATATCTATTATAAATACTAGGCTCATTGATAACTGTCCCTATCCGTTGTAAATACCGGGCTCATTTTACTAGTGAGCCTATGACTCTTATACATATTCTGAGCTTTAAGCTCTTTTTCATTGACTACTCTGGTTACAACTGTCTTTATCTGATCATGCATATCATGTAATGAAATGCATCAGATCATATATATTCAATCAATCACATTCATTTAGTAAACAAATTCACTTTTCACTTTTTCATCTGACATAAGTCCGATGTTCACTTGGTTGAGTACACTTATTCTTTCAGATTCACATTCAATGAGTACTTCCAATGAAATTCTCATTCATCGAATGCCTCGAACTATTAATGTCTGGAATTAACACATTCACATCAATAATAGTTCAATAATTGAAATTTAAGCAAATACAGTGATCTTAGTGAAAACATCTAGGTTATTCACAGTACACTCCAGATAGCTATTGCCTTGATGTCTCGGTAATGTTTGGATGTTGTCTTTATATTTGCGCTTCTATATCATGCAATACACAAATTTACACATTACTCAATTTGCTCAATCACATAAGTATTCAATCATACACATATGTATGTGTTATATATAATGCATTCTTAATGACAATCCTAGGTATGTATCCATAATTCACATCATTCATCTCATCAATCCATTCTAAAGTTATAACCTCAATTACTAAACCTAAACATATCAATCACTTTATCAACTAACTAAACATCAACTAGGTTCATTTCAAGCCTCATTTAAGCCTAATTATATCATAAGAAAGTACCTCATCATTAGTTATTCCAAACATCACTTAGAAGACAACAATTCACTTAATATGCTAGCCCACGATCTTGAAAAAAGCTATTGCAACTGGCCATGGTCGTAGGATGGGTTCCATGATCGTGATAAAACCCAATTAATTAGGCCACAATCATACACTGAAGGCCACGATCGTGCTTTACCTTTCTCCTTCATTTTTCACGAATTTAACATACTTAGAACCGTCATTAACACTCTAAACTTTCCAGAATTCACTTCCATTTATGCAACTTCATTTCATACTTATCTAACTACCATATTGATTGCTTTAAAACTCACAAAATTCTTCTCAATTGATTCAATTTCATTAACCTAATCCCATTATACAAGCATTCCTAACTTTTCCAGATTTTGTCTCTTTCATATTACATCAAACAAATCTTCTCCATAGTTCATCATTTAAACATCATATCTTCATCATTTTTACCTCAATTTCTAATAAACATCATTCATAAAACAACTCACAACCTATGGTTCATCATCTATATAAAAATAGAACATCAAACATATCCATACATTCATTAACTTTCAACTCTTATTCAAACTCCATTTTCATAACCAATCTATCTCAAAACATCTTTAACACAACTTATAATCTATTTTTGATCATTTGTACTAAAATCAAAACATAAACCTACTTACTTCTACATCCACGTTAAAACATATATTCATCTCTATTTTCATGATCATTTAATCTCAAAACAATCATCATATATGTTTCATTTAACAAGCCATAAAGATCCATATATATCACTTACTTGTTTTAGCTACAAACTTTAAAGATCATGTAACCCTAACTTTTTCCATGCTACACGATCATCAACTTTTCAAAAAGAATAAACTAGGTTTTTATCAACAAAAATGAAGAAGACAATAAGTTGTTGTAGTGATAAGATGAAAGATGGTGGTAAAGCTCAAGATTGTGTTCAACCTAACTCTCCAAAAATCACACGATCATCATCCTTCAAGAAGGAAAAGTTTATGTTTTTCTTTTCTAATCATAAGATGATGAAATAGCAAGGATCTTGAAATGGCTAGTATGGAAGCTTGGCAAAAATCAAGGTGGTAAGGGTGAGAGTGAGATGGTCGTGGGATGGAGAAGAAAATGAAGAAGATGAAGAAAAGAAGCATGTATCGAAAGATAAGAATGAAATATAATAAAAAGTTAGTCTTTCATATGAGAGAGTTGTGAGGGATGAGTGGTCAGTGGTAGCGACCCTTATCACTTGCCACTTGTCACTTCCCTATGATTCCTTTTGGCCCTTTTAATAACTAGACTATTTGTCTCACAATTTCTAATCAAATTGTCACCCAATTTTCTATGACACCTGTCATTAAATCCTATTACCATGTGTCAATTATTTCTACCATCAATTGTCACTTATTTCTACTATCATAAATCAATTTGTCATGCCACTTGGCATTTTTTCTAGTCCAAAAATACCCAAAATTTCAGAAATCTCCCAAATTTAACGAATAATTTCTAAATCACCAATTATAACTCATCAACCAAATTTCAAGACACAAAATTCTCAATTCACATCATAATCATTTAAAAATCATTCATACCCGGAATGTCGATTGAGTGCATGTATACTCTTTGTAATGTGTACAGAAAATCAATAATCACATGTGTGTATACCTAGGCTAGTGATATGCATGTAAATGCAATGCATTTCCTATTTTCTAATATATAGTAATATAGCATTCTAACCCTCAGTACGGGAAAATGAGATATTACACTTATACTTGATAAGAGATCGAGAGATTGAATGAAAGTTATCTGTATTAAGTTGTATAACAAGATTTGATACCTTAATAGACGTACAAATATTAGATTAATAATCAATTGAAGAGAGATCTTAATTGTGATTTTATTAACCTTGCGATTACTTTAAATCTAGTTGAGTAGTTAGGAGCAATTTTGTGAATCAAGAGATAGCAAATCAACCATTATCTATTTCAATTGGGATTACTTGGTTAGATCTCGAGAGAGGGTAATCAAAACCTTAGGATGTCTAGAATCAATCATAATTGAACTAACAAGATAAAGCATATAATTCATGCTGTTAGGATGAAGCTCTTTCCCTTTACACTAAGCCAAGGCTTGGTTAAATTCTCTCAACTCAACCAACGTCACAACTTAGGAGTAGTTGGTGCAAGTTTTTTTAAATAATTACTTCCCTCTAAACAAGACAACAAGATTGATAAAGGAAATTATCAAATTCCAGTGAAATGACTGGGAGTCTTTATACAAAGTGTGGGAGCGGTATAAGGAGTTGCAAAGGAATTGTCCTCATCATAACCTACCCAATAGTTTCTTATTGCAAACCTTTTATAATGGAGTTAATCCACCCATAAGGGGCACTATAGATGTAGCTACTGGAGGATCATTCATGAGGAAAACAGTTGAACTAGCACACAATCTGTTAGAAGAGATAGAATATAATAGTTATTTTTAGACATCAGAAAAAAGTAGACAACAATCATCCTTTTGGGATCCAAAAGGAATGATTGCTGCAATTCAGTGGAAAAATTGCAAGCTGAGATTGACAACCTAACCAAGCAACTGAACAGCTTGAACAGCCTGAAAGCTACATCTTCCTCTCCATTCAAAGCAATTCAATATGGATGCGATTTATGCAGACAAGAGAGCCATATCATAGCTGATCACTTCCTAGTGAAAAATAACATGCTATAATTCAACTTCATAGGAGCACAAGTTGGTCGAGGAGGTACTAATCCTTACTTAAACACATACCATCCAGGGTGGCAGAAGCACCTGAATTTTTCTTGGTCTAATGATAAGGAAAATCAGTTTTGAAATCAAGGGCCTTATGGATTTCAACAGGATAAATCCAATGACTATGATTCCAAATTAGACAAGATCATGGACAAGCTCAAAAGTCTATATGAGTCCTAGAAGAGGCTAGAAGGGCAAATTGACCAAGTAACAAAGACTAATGCCTCTTGTATTCACAAATTGGAGGTTTAAGTGGGACAACTTGCTATTACATTATCTAGAAGAAGTATGGGAAGTCTTCAAAGAAAAATGGAAGAAAATCCAAGAGAGAAATTTAAGACTATTATACTTGAGAGTGGGAAAGAGCTAGAAGAACCAGTAGAAAAACAAGCAAAAACCCACCTTGTAGAGGACCAAGAAAAGCATAAAATGGATGAAGACACTCCCTGTGTTCCCTCTCCACCCTACCCACCAAGAATACCATTAATAAGAGTTGATATAGTTGAATCTTTAAAGAAGCCATAGAAAGAAGAACAGATGATGATGAACATAAAACTTGAAGCACATAAGTAAGTCTCTATTCCCGAAGTGGAACAAGAAAAGGAGACGAAGGTAATTGAGGAAGAAAGAGAACATTTCACCTTTTTAGAAGTCAAACTGTTGAATTCAATGGAAGATTCAGGGAGTTTTGTTATTCCCTATTTTATTGATAATTTTTTACCAAAAAGGAGATTATTGAACTTACTTTGATTGCTTAATTTGATTAATTATATCCTTTTGATTATCTTCCAATATGTAGCTTATTTATAGGCTACTAAACTGAAATTGGGCAGCATTGGTAGAAGCAAGCTACTCATAATAGACCTAGGTTGAACATAAACATGAAGAAATGTCCAGCTAATGGCGTTAACTAAGCGCTACTTGGGATGCAACCCAAGAATTAGGGTAAGATTTACTTTTATTTTACTTTTTATTTTATTTTATTGATGCTTGTTATTTTTATTTCTTTTATGTTTATTTTGTAGGGGAGTGGAATAGCTGGATCTTTATAGCATTAAGTGCCTCCAAGTTCCATCCCAATACCATCACCACCTCATTCACAATAAGTGGTTTCATGCCTTTAACCTTTACTTTTAGTTCTTTCTTGTTATTTTTATTTTCATATTTGTGTTGTTGTTTATTTTCTCACATTAAGGATAATGTATTGTCTAAGTGTAGGGAGGATTGTGCATTGGCATGTCATATGTTTGTAAATTTTGCATATTATATTGTCGTAGTTTGTTGATTAGATTGACATTGTGTGAACAATTTGTTGCATACTTGTGAATTGTGTCAATGTGTCAATGGATATATCTTTATAGAATTAGTTTAGCTTTGAACATATTCTTTTAAGTTGTAAAGACATATTAGCTTGTGAAATTTGTATTCTAAGTATTTTTGGTTAAATATGCATATTAATTAGGACATGACGTTGGTTCGTTCACCTTAGGAAATTTGTTATATACCTTTATAATTATAAGTCAATTGAATAAGTAGTAGCATTAGTAACCTTTCGTAAGGAAGATTAGCTAAAAGAAATGAGGTAGGCTATGTGAAATGTGAAAAAAAGGGTATGTATCTTTAATAAATAGCTATTCCACTGGCCTTCGAGTTATGAATAGAGCTAGTAACCAGTTGAGAATATGATCTAACTTAGTAACTGGGTCATATTCATCAGAAATGTTTTCCGTCATGTTTAAAGGCTAGAATGACATTCCAACCAAGCCTATTAATAAAACGTGTCCTAGTTGAGTAACCTAAGGACATTCATCACAAATTTTTGCCTTCATGTCAAAAGACTAGGTCAAAATTAAAGAAAATGAATAAAATGATGTTTTGATAAATAAATCCTATCAATCTTTGAAAATAGAAAAAATTTTCTTGAAAGGTTATTTAGTGATGGTTGCAAATTTTGGTTGATTACTGATTATCAATGTATGTGTACAAGTGCTTTAAGTGAATGAATATGATGTTAATATCTTAATTAGTATGTATATTCAACCCAAAGTGATTAGCCATAAATTGCATAGGTTAATATGTTGGAACAACTTGAATGATTGTTCTTTGAGGTTAAATTGGTTTCATAAAGTTAGATGCCATCGTATCATTAATGTATGTTGCATGAATGTATGTGTTATTATTTGGTTTGATTAAGTTGTGTTTTTTTTTGTTTTTTCCTTGAGGACAAGAAAAAGTTTAAGTGTGGGATGTTAATAGGTGTAAATTATACTATGTTTTGATAGATGTTTAAGTGTGCTTTGAGTGTTTTTTAGATGATTATCATGTATACAGGCTTAGAATTATGTTATTATTAGTGTTTGTTTATATTCTAAGTGTTTATGTGGTTTTGGGCATGATTTAGATCTTAATTTTATGTTTTAATAGGTGTGTTATATGTGTTTGAGTGTATGGAAATAGGAAATTGAAGAAAAGAGAATAATTGGAAATATGGAAGCAGGCCACGATAGTGGCAGAGGGCATAGACAACAATTCCAACGAATTTCAACTTTTTTAGAACTCAACTTATTTCATAAATTTGATGTTTTAGGGCTATTTCTAGAGCTAAATTAAGTGGGTAAACCCTAGAAGCCTCAAGAACTATAAAAGAACAAGAAAACACAAAAAAGAGCAGCCACCATCTTCCAAAGTGAGAAAACAAGAAGGAGGAGCAAGAAGAGCAATCCAGAAATTCTAGATTTCAATTTTGAGTAAAATCAAGTTCTTTCATTCTTTCCTTTGTTTATTTTATTAAAGTTGACATGTATCTTGGATTTAAATATGTTACTCAAGTTTAGGATGCTCTAATTTCAAGATTTGGACTTGTTCTGGAGATGTTTTGTGACTTGGTTGTTATTGATTTCAATTTAATTTTCTAATGTTATGATATTTAGGTACGCTAATACTTCGATAATAGATCAAGAGAGTGAGTCAAAAGTAATCCGATTAGGTTGCATAATGACAGTTAGTGACCTAGTAAGTCTCTCAAATATCAAATTGGTAATCATGCAAAGAGAGATCTTGTTTGAAAACCCAATTATTTAATAGATCACTTAAGGACTAGTTGAAAATGTTATGCAGATTTTGTGAATCGAGAGGTTCCAAAATTTGGAGTTTCGTAATAAATTAGGGTTAATTGATTAGGTCTTGAAAAAGAGTAATCAATCGCTTAGAAGATCTAGAATCAACATATAATTGAATCAATAACGGTTAGGGAACAAAATAACGATAGAATGAATCCTAAGCTTCATCTTTAATTTTCCTCACGTATTTATCGTAGCTCATTTGTTATTAGATTATTTGCTTGACTTAATTGTTTTAATTTTATGTTTTAATTTAGTTTTTATCATCTTTTATCTCCTTAGAAAAATTTAGGTTTATTAAGTCTTAACTATTTCCTCGTAGAATCGACACCTTTGATACTATAAGTTATGATCTGTATACTCACAGATATTGGGGGTTTTACATTAGATAAAACTTGCTCAACAAGAAGCATGATATGTCCTTAGATCAAGCATAAGCTAGGAAATGGAGCAAAAGTATGGTTTTGGTTTGATAACTTGTCAAATTCTAGTCCCTTTATACAAAGAAATTAGATCATCCAACTAAGGAATATAATCCCTTTATACTCCAAAGTATCTTCACTCGTCTAAAATGGCAATTGGTATGGGAACTTCAAAGGTTTCTTAATACTTGCAGTCCATTTACCTCAAATGCAAATTGGTATGGAGAAGATTGCATTACATGGGCTCTAAATCTGAATGGAAACATTCATAAACAACTCCTGTCACAAGCTATTCTCAGGCAGCTCTAGAGAAGTCTCCTAACATGAACTCTTATGGAAATAGTCTCTTAATAAAAACCAAATGTAGGTGGTTTGGCATAGATGACTCAACATGTGTCTTCTACAAGGAAGTTGAGAAAGACATAAATAACATATACTTTCTTTGCAGATACTCTAAAGCAGTATAGAGCTGAATATTAAAAATTCTAGCATTACGTAATCACATATATGAATGGGGTTATACTCTAAATTGGTTCATTAATCTCACCAAGCATGGAAAACAGAATGGGAAGAAGTTTAAAACAACATTCACCGCTATAGTCTACTTCTTTTGGAAAGAGAGGAACAGTAGACTCTACAAAGGAGATAGACAAATACCAACTAATAGAACAAAATTTGAATTGGGTTAGAGCCATCTTGATTGCAAAGAATGTGCAAAACACACTCTCTCTTGAAATGAAGAATGGATGGATCCTATAACTAATGTTTAGTAAATGTTTTGTTTTGATATACAGCTGCTATGATCAAACTTGTAATTCTAATATTGTTATAAGCTGATAGCTAAGTAGCAAAAGAATTCATATTGTAATGATGAGCTAGTTTTTACTAGAGTTAATATGATTTCATTCATTTTCCCAAAAAAAAAAAACAAAAAGTTTGAATGAGAGACAATAACTCATTTCAACTTTAAAAGCATTATTTATCTTGAATTCATTTAAAAGATAATTTAATCCATATAAAAAAGAAAAATGTAATAGTAATGGAATTAATATTTATGGACGGGCTTACTGGTTTAGCGTTAGTTCCAGTATTTGTAAACTAATTTTTCTATTGGTCGCGCTGGTAAGAAGAATTAGGTAATAGTAATGGGCGAGTTTAGTTTTAGTTAATATTTGTCAACTAAGGTCGGACAAGTCCAAACGATTGTCGGCTACTGTGCTTGTCAATTTCTTAATTATTTCTTAATGTAAAAGGCTGTTTCTCATTAAGGCGCCCACCAAACTTTCCTCAGCCAGTTATGGATAGATGCTTACAATCAATCTGTTCCACGTCACAATCACATTACTACATTTATTTTCCAATCTCAGCCTCAGGAAATTAAAAGAAAAAGGAAATCAACTTGGTATTATCAATATTTATTTCCTCCAATCAATTTTAAAAGAAAGGACGTAATTTGGCGACACTAAAAGCATCTTAACTCTTTCAAGAATATCTTTCTTCAGCAGTTGAATCGATATTATAATGGAAAAGATTAGTTCTTCTCAAAATAATTTGGTGTCATAAAAATAATTAAGTGAAGAGCTGGGCTTGTGTAAAATAAAAAATTTTAGTTACCAACCAACAACAAACAAACAGTTCAACTACCTATCAAAGTTGGACCCTTACCATCCTATTTTCAACTACCATTCTTCACACCGCCCATTCTTCTCTTCCGTCATCTCCACGAAGACCACTTTCTTTTTCTCGGGAATCTTTCCTACGACTATTAATATCTCCCTTATTGTTTAGTTTCACACACACACACACAATCACAAACACACACACATTGCCTTTTCCTTCTCCACATAGAAAAAAAAGAAACCAATACAACAGAGCGTAGATATTTTCACACTTTATTTCAACCTCTGATGGCTAACTTGGATAATTCCTCTATTGATAATCTTTCTGTTGATTCTAGAGGTATTTCATTTGGTTCCTTTATTTCTCGGATTGAATTCTTTTACCTGTCACTTTCTTACGCTTATTTTCATTCCAAGCATAGGATTACTTTCTCAAATAGCTTGTTTCCGCTTAATTTTGCTCTTTTCCGTTTCAACTGTAGTTTGCTTCTGGATTTTTCTGGTTTACGTAGGACAATTATCTATGCTAAAAACAAGACATCATTTTGTTCCATGATTACGAGATAGTTGAATTGAAGTACATCATCATTAACTTTTATTCTTGGGTTGTACAAACACAGAGGAATCAAGCAGCCAAGATACATCTAAGCCTGAATTCTCAGAGGACGAGGAAATCCTCATTACTAGGATGTACAATCTGGTTGGGGAGAGGTGAGCTCAATATCTTTTTTCCTTTCTAATTTTCCTTGACTTCTTATTCTCCTCTCTTTCTCTTTCCTGAAAGTGAAATGTTTTAGATGGACCAAATTCTTTCCAGGTGGCCCTTAATTGCTGGGAGAATTCCAGGAAGAACGGCAGAGGAGATTGAAAAGTATTGGACTTCCAGATACTCTACTAGCCAATGAAGAGCTCAAAAGTTAGCAAATGTTTTCATGGTGCTGTCTCTACTTGAGAAGCAAAATTTTGGAGCGCCTCTTACAAGGAAACAGGAAATGTTGTATCGAGTTTAGTTGGTGATGAATATACTGGTGTTGTGGTGCAATGGTTCTTCATTTGATGATGGTGGTTAGTATTTGGGATTTCAGCTTGTGTTGTTGTGAAGATAATGAGATTGTAAACTATTTACCCGGTGGAATGAAAGTTTAATCACTGGATTATATGATAACTTTGTGAGTACATATTCCCACCAGAGCTGGCTCCACTAACGTCAGCAAGAATTAGGATCCTGCATATTAATGCTTTATCAGGTCCAGAATTACTAATCCCTTCGATCTACTCATGTCCTAGGTTTGGGAAAACAAAAATTGTGAGGAGCAGGTCAATGGAGCAGTAAGCTGAAGTGAAAATGTATGTAATTATATAGCTATGGTTTCAGGATACCTTCGAAATTGAAACCTTATTCTTTTAGAGTACGTACTGCTATTAAACGTTCTATTTAGTGTTCAAAGTCTCAGGCTTTGGATACTTGTGGTTCAATTGGCAAGGAACTTGAGAGTTAGTTTCCTCTTATTAAACAATATTGCGTCCTCTCCTCTGTTTTCCATTTTTACAAAAAAGAAATATTCGCTCGTTTCATAATAACAAACAATCCTACGCACTGGCCTTCTCACAAGTGAAACTTGGCCATATTCACGACGTCAAATTTTGACGGAGAAAAGTTCTTTACGGTATCTTTCTGTCACCAACCTGGCGGAAACAAGATCACGGTTTTTTGTCGACTTCTAGGACATTTCCGCAGTTGATTGGGAATGATCTGACGTACCCTGATGAGCAATTAATACGGTACAAAGTTTAGGAGGCATCTAACCACGTAAAAAATAGTAAGGCAAAAGTACCTTTAACCCGATTTGTTTTATCCTTAGTGTTATGTTAAAAAATGGACTTATTACCCTCTTGATCACCCATCTACAAAGCTTAAAATTCAAAAAAACTTTTTTACACCTATATTATCATGACATCATCATAACTGTACATATATTTTTTAGACAAAAATGCTCTTTTAGTCTTTTGTGAACTAAAATACATCAAACCCCTATATTATTTTGCTTTATTTCATTATGCCATCTATTTCAAAAATTAAAATTATATATTAAGCATGGATTACATTTTGACTATTAATAAATAAAAAAGGAAAAAACAAAAATACTATTGTCTTCACAATTTTAGTTCATCATTGTTAATTTATGAAAAAAATTAAACAAAGAAAATTTATTTATGAAACAAAGTTAAAAACAAAAAGAAAGTTTATTGAAGGTGCCATTTTTTTTATAATTGTACATTCTAAATGTAAATTGATGAAAAAAAATACAAATTTTTGTTTGTAGTTACCTTCTGTCCATTACTTCACAAAAAAAGAAAAAGAATAAAAATAATTGAAAATGTCATTTTTCTTAAAAAAGGAAATTCATTTCAAGATTAAAAAAAGAAAATTGGAGATAATTCCCTACTATTCCAATCTTCTTCCTAATAGAGTTGATTTCCTCCTTATTAATTCCCTCCAACTCCAAAATAACCTCGGATAGTTTGGGCTTAGTTTGTTTTTTTGGGCCATAAGGGTAGACTAGAGATAACAAGAAAAAGTAATGGATAAAAAAGTCTTTTTGAAATCTAAATTCCTTTAACTGGTGGTCAAAGGGGGTAGTAAGTTCATTTTTTAAATAGAGGAGAGCATAATGTACCAAGAGGTAAAACACAAGGGGGTAAATGTATTTTTACTAAAATATAATTATCTACTCAACGAAATAAACTTAAGTCCTAATTAATGGTATCTGATATGGCATTATAAAAACTAAACCAGTACAACAACAACAACAAAAAGTCACTTCATTGGCCGTTTTGCAAATATATCAGCTATATTTTACCTCCAATTTAAGTTGTACATAGATTTAATTTAAAACAAAACAAAGAAACCTAAGGTGTAATAAGAGAGTGAACTAAGACAAAGAAATCTCTATGATTAAACAATATCAAAGACGTAGTTGTTGGGAAATTAGGATGAGATCCGATCCCGACTGTAGCGAAATAATTATAAAATTTTTTTGTATATAACTTCCCAAAAACCAAAATTACTTTAATTTTATAATATGATTAATATATAAATTATAATAAAGTATGAATCTTAATTCGTATTTTATTCCGAAGCTTGATACTTTTCTCGTCATCTCCCCTAAATCATTTCTGAAATCAATTCATCTCAACTACCATAGTTGCACAAGTATCTAACTTCTAACAGTATCTACAGAATATGTTGAGAAAACTTTATAACTCTTACACCAAGAGTTAAGCAAGAAGTGTTGTCTTCATTGGAGCTTAAACCTATTTATAATATATTTTAGACATTTTAGTAATTTAATTGAAATTAAATTCTAATTTCAATTAAAATTTAATTAGAATTACAAATAATTCTAACTACATACTAATTATGCCAAATGAGATCCAATATCTCATATTGATCCTTATTTATTATATGTATCATATTTAATCATAAAGTTTCTCAAATTTTACAATCAAGTCTAACTTTAATCTATTCTTCATATGAGACCCATTAGGTTTACGTTCACAAATATGTTAACAATGAATACAAATTATAACCCTAAATCATATTTAGGATTAGATAAATTAAACTCTTTTAATTTATCTTTAATTCTCTAATTAAACAATTTATATCCATATATTAAGATTAACGTCTAGCATCATATCATGACCATCCAAATATTTAGGAATGTCAAAATAGTTTTATCTAATCTTTTTGTGCATGACTGTCAAAATGGCTTTGTCTAATCTTTTTCTGTATGTTTTTTTATATAATTCAATCCTTTCATCATTCAATGTTTCGATTAGACATAGAGCATAAAATTAAGGTCTAATCTATTTTGAGTCTAGTCATATTATTTCTCCACCATTAATTGTTGATTCAGTTAATGACATTTGTAAACTATTTACAAAACGTCATTCCAGATTGGTCAAGGATTTCCGAATTAATACTAATTGAGAACAAAGAAACAATTTCCCTAATTACTTTAGGGTGATGAATCCTATCTCTATCTCTTAAATAACTCCATATAGTTCATGCTACATACAATAACTACCAACTAAAATACCTCTGATTAGAATAGGTCATAAGTAGTATCAAAACATAGCAATCACTATGCAAGATAACTTTGAAGATCTCAAGTCAAAAGATCACTTATACAATTATCACAATGAGAATTTTCATGGAAAAACAAGTAATGTTCCAAATGGATTTCTCCTATGAGGTTAGTTTAGTGAATTTTTTATCTAACAAGCACCCATACATTTGTTTAAGTATCTTTACACTTTAGTTTATAAGATCGACTACTTCCTTCATAAAAAAACGTAACGTGTGCTAGTCTTTTTAAGTTCTATTATTATTAATAGAACAACGACTAAGAATAGTTTAGGAATAATACATAAATGCAATATGAATCTCATAATTATAATCTCAATATAATTTCATTTTCAATGTATAATTATCCTATTTTATCATATTATCTAAATATGTACAAGATAAAGAATGCTTTTAAATTATTTTTCACTAAATTACAACTACTGATTGGCTGTAGGGTATAAACCAGCAATCTTCCACTTGCATTAAGCCAATTGTTTAAACATCTTATACCATATCACTATATTATGATCATGCTACTGTTGGGATGGTGTTTTAGTTGGAGAATTCTATAAATATCTCTATAGTGAATTCTTATTTAAAGCTTACAACTTTCATCCTAATTATTATCATAATTAAGAAAATTTGCCTAAATACATCCTTGGATCTTTGATAAGACTTTATCTCTTTTTACATGTCCAGCGACTCTAATGTTATATAGTACATTACTATCTTGAAAAATGCAAGGAACTATGTCAAATTCATTAACGAACTTATTGATCCAATTAATCATTTTCACTAAATGAAAAATGTATTATCAAGCAACCACTGCTACATAATCTAGAACTAAAAATATTAACTCACATATAGAATAATGAATATCTTTAATTCTTCACAATTATCAAATATCTCAAATACTAAAAATCTTTTGTACATGATTGTTGATGGATTGTAAAACCTATCTACTAGTTTTAAGCTTAAAAATCGCAAGTGAACGGGTCATGACTTATAGTTAAAAAGAGTGGATATCGATCCCACAGGGATTAGTGCCCAGACACCACTTAATTTAGAAAAGACTTTGTTTAAGAAATAAAATTGTCTAATGCAATTAATCTAGAAAATTAAATTAAAATTAAAATGACTAATGTAAAATAATGTACAATACTGCAAATGTAGAATGTATGAATTCAAGGATCGAAATGCTAGGGATTACTTTTTCCTTATTCTATCTTCCCTCACGTTTTATTGATTGAATTGTGTCTTATCCTAGATTTCTGAATGTACTAATTACCCTCTCTCAAGGTGTAACTATTTGTCTCTAATTGAATTTAAGGGAATCGATTGAACGATCTCTCAACCTACCTAATGACTTTACTGATTCAACTAGTTATTACACTATCTTATAGATGATCAATTGATTAATTGAGACCTCTCTTCTAATTATTCAATTGACATAATAATTGCTAGTTTATAGGTCACCAACTCTCGTTGTACAATCCTACATGATTTTCATCTCACTCACTCTCTCGATTTGTTGCAAGATGACAATTAAGAACAACAATTATCAAAGACACTTCATTCAATTCAATAAAACATGAGTTTTGACAAAATAATGAAAAAGCAATCCCTAATATGAAATTAGCCTAACATAGTCTCCATAACACTATCAACATCCAAATAATCCATCTTTGCAAAGAAAGGAAGAGATTAAAATGATAGAAAGTGAATAAGAAAACTCCTTCTCTTCTTTGCCAAAATATGGAATATTGGTGTTGATGTGCTATTTTGGCCAATCTTGATGATGATCCTTGTTTTTAATCCTTCCTTAATGCTCCAAACATGTGTTCTTCACTCAAGGATGGTCTTTCTACAGGTAGGTGTCGTCTCTCCTGAAGATGGAGGCTTAATTTTGTTTATATAGTCCAAAAAATTAGGTTTAATGAAGCCTCGCATATTGCCTTGGATTTCAATTCCCACGCTCATGGGAATCTGCATGAGCGTGGGAATTACAGGCAGAAACTTTCTTTCTTGATTTCCCATGTCCGTGGGAATTTGCCTAATTCTACGAACGTGGGAATTGGTCCCAGGTGTGATTCTCTTGTCTTGTCTTCTATGTTCTCTTGTTCTTCCTCCACTTGCTTCCTCTCCTTTCCTACACAAAAATAAACAATTCTCATCCTCAATTAGCATCCAACACATAAGAACACAATGGAAATCAAACTTAATGAAAACATACAAAATGAATCATAAACTAGAACAATAAAGAAAAATTATGCTGGAAAATACATGCCAATTATCTATAAAAACATATTTTAATGCACACCTATAAAAGATGACACAAACAAGGAAGTTAGATTGGATTATGCCGCTTTAGTTATATTTTCATGTTATTGCATATCAAATTCTTATTGATTTGATACTTTTATATTAAGCACTATTCTATATTTTGAATATTTTAAGTTTGTACTTCGTATGATTATTTGATTTAATTTTAAGTTTATATTTTGTATGAATATTTTTCTATATTTGATTAAATATACTTGATTGAATATTTTATTAATTATTTAATGTTGACATTGTAGATACATGGATTTCTTATCATATTTCGAATTAGATTCTGATGATGAATGGAAGAAGGTAATCATTATTTCTGTAGCTTGGGGAGAGAACCAATATTTTCATTTACAAAAGTAACCATGTAGGAGTTTTGCTCTACCAGGTCATGATTGGATATTAAAACTTTTGAATGGAAATCCTATAGGGATTTATGAAAACTTAAGAATGAGAAAGATAATCTTCTTGAGCTTATGTGATGAGTTGAAGAGTTTAGGAGGCTTAAAGGCAACAAATCATTTGACTGTGGAGGAACAAATAACAATTTTCTTGATGACTATAGGATATAGTAAGACAAATAGAGTCAATGCATAACGTTTTCAACACTCAACTTGGACAATTCCGAAGTACTTTCGCAAATTCTTATATGTAGTTAATCGTCTTGCAAAAAGAGTCATTACTCCGCCATCTTTTATTAATACACCTCCTGAGATTCAACATAATTCAAAATTCTTCCCATATTTTCAGGTACATTCTTATATTTAGGGATCGTTTAGTTTCACTTTTGTTTTTTTGTTGTGGTTTTTAGTTTTTATTTTCTGTTTTTTTCTTAAAAAATAAAAACCTGTTTGACTGAGATTTGTAATACAAAAATCGAAAACAAAACCTGTTTGGTTGAGATTAGTAACTAAAAACAAAAACAAAAACATGTTTGGTTTTATTATCCTGTTTCTATTTTTGTAATTATACTATTATATTAATAATTTTATATCATACTTTATATTTTTAAATCAATTAATTATCTTCCAGTTAAAATTTGAAGTATATGCAAATTAAATGTAATTAAAAATTACACATTAATTGTATATAATAAATTCTATAAATTAGAAAATTATATCAATAAAAGATATTCATCATATTATAATTCTCGAAAATATAATAGTACTATCATTTACAAAAAGAAACATAAATTAATTAGAAATAATATAATCACTTCACATTTTCCTAGCAATTTCATCTCGTTTCCAAGACACGCCTCGAAGTTGTGCTAAAGTCATATTATACTCTACTTGAGAACTTGCATCTTCATTTTCACTTTCCTTAATTTGTTCTTCATTTTTGGCACAACTGTCAAATAACTCATCACTTTGTCTATACATTTTAATATAATTGTGTATAACACAACAAGCAATAACGATGTATTTTTTTTCTTCATATCATAACTCAACATGTTTTTAAGTATAAGAAATCTTGCTTTTAGGATACCAAAACATTTTTTAATAACATTTCTTAATGAAGAATGCCTGTAGTTAAACAATTCCTGTGGACCATGAGGTCTTCCTCTGCTTCTATAATCTCTCAAATGATATCTTTCATCTCGATATGGTGAAAGAAATCCAGGCATATTAGTGTAGCCCGAGTCAACCAAATAGTACTTACCTAACATAGAAAGAACATAATATTAACAAAAAGATA